>JAWWLR010000155.1:17506111-17518607 GCA_035041075.1 Acraspis erinacei | reverse complement strand
CTAGAGAATGCATTTGTACTGAGAAAAAATCGGTTTTTTCAATAAAAACATTTTGAATAGGGAACTTGATGATAATTTCAGAAAAAATTCATAATTTATTTATCAATTTTATGATTTTTTTAAACAATGTTTATAAATAAATGCATTAGTCGGGCATCTGTCGAGAGAATCATTTTTTTAGATTTTTTAATTGGGAACTTAATGATATTTTTATTCAAACTTATACTTATTTGATCAATTCTATGATGTTCTAAACAAGTTTAATAAGCATATTCATTATTTGGGCATTTGTCGACGAAAATTTTGTTTTTTCAATCTTCATAAGGCTTTTCATCCCAATTAAAAATACTGTCATTGCAAAAAAAAAGAATTTTTCCGTCGCCAGATGCCCATTTGTTTATTAAAATTGTTTTAAAAAGTCATAGAATTGATCAATGAATTATGATTTTTTTCTGAAATTATCATGAAGTTCCTAATTCGAAAAGTGGTCATAAAAAAAAGAATTTTTCTTTCGACAAATTCCTTATCTATGCAATTATTTATTAAATTTCATTAAAAACATCATAACATTTATCAAATCTTTATGAATGTTGCTGAAAATGTCATGAAGTTCCCAACTGAAAGGACTGAAATTGAAAAAAAAAACGATTTTTTTGCCGAAAAATGTCCCAATAATGCATTTGTTTATTAAAGCTGTTTAAAAAAATCACAAGATTAATAAAACAATTATAAAGTTTTATAAAATTAGGATAAAGTTCCTAATTAAAAAATGAAATAGAATAAAAAACCATTTTTCTATCGAAAAATGCCTGAACATTGCGTTTGTTTATTAAACTTGTTTATATTATTAACGATAATAATCTCAAGAAGAAATTTTTTCATCATTATATTGTTTTTATCTAAATTTCTTGCAATATAACTTTAAAAAATTTTAAATGATGGAAAATCGTAAAAAACATTCTTTCAACAAATAATTTGTTCATACAAAGTTTTTTGTCATTGACGAGCACCGGGAACATCAAATAGAAAAAGGGGCTATTTTTTCGTAATATTTGTTTATTTATAAAAAAATTGAACTCATAATTTAAAAATCAGGCTCAGCAGCTCACTTAGAAATCTTCTAAGCTTTTCTCAGATTTTTTTCGTCCAAATCGTGCAAAATTTCGAACTGAAAGCGTTTGAAAATTTATAAAAAATAAACAATTTTTATTCGAAAATATACGAAATCACACAAATTTAGATTAAGTAAAATTCAACTTTTTATCGACTTTTTACTCGGAATGAGTTAATATTTAATTTAATACAGAAAAAATAATTGTTTAAATAAATTATTATTGTTTATATCTATCTTCTTCTATATTAATACTAGATAGTTGCGGTTTTTTTCTAATTTTTTAAACTCTTGGTCCAATTTTCAATTCGAGTAAAGTAATAAATAATTCAAGATAACAAAAACTATTTTGTGAACAAATCATTATTATTCCTAACAATATTTTGTTTGCCTAATGCTAGAACGTTGAAGTTTTTAATGCAATTTTTAACTATTTCTCTATTGTTCACTTGGGCTGACTTAATAATTGATTATATTAAGCAAAATTCATTTTTTTAACAAATTATCATTGTTTAGTACTATCTTCTCTTAGATAAGTGCTATACAGTTGCGGTTTTTTCTGAAATATTTTACTTTACATTCAAATTAGAGAAAAACGAATTTTAAACAATCACTTTATTTTCCGTGGATATATTTTACTGGTTGCAGGGGGGAGGGCTGACATAAAAATATGTGTAATTCTAAGTTTTTCTTTTAGGATTTACCTTTTTTGTTAAAATATATATTTTTTAATGTTGGGAAAAGAGAAAAAATAATTCTCTTAAGTAAATATAGTAATATTTACGAAATTATTTTAGTTGAGATTCACTTATTATTTGTTCATAAGTAAAAAGCCGAGGAAAAACTAAAGAGTCCCGAAAAAATGCGACTTTTTAGCATTTATCTGAAAGAAGATAGTTATAAACAATTATAAATTATTTAAATAACCATGTTTTTTCACTTACATTCTTTATTATTTTACCAAGTAAAACTGGGTAAAGTTAAACATTTCAGAAGAAACCGCCAATATATACAACATTAATAAAGAAGATAATAGTTATAAACAGTAACAATTTGTTTAAATAATTATTTTTGCTAAATAGATATAATTATTAACTCATCCGAAGTAAAAAGTAGACAAATATTAGTAAATTTCAGAAGAAACCGTAAATTTCTAGCATTTTTCAAATTTATTATTATTATTAACAATCATAATAAATTTTTTGTGCCAATAATGCTGGTAAGTTTAATTCATTATTTAACTCATTCTAATTAAAAATTGGAAAAAGCCGGATAATTAAAAAAAACGGTTATTTTCTAGTATTATTATAAAAGAATACTATAAAGAATAATAATAAATTCTTTGAACAATTATGTTTATTACCTTTAATTATTACCTCACTCTATTTTATAATTTGATAATTGTAGACAAAATGGCTAAAAGCAATAATAAACTGTTTAATCAATTTGAATAAACATCTGATTATTACTATAAAGTAGTATTTTATGTATTAGATGCGATTTGCATTTAAAAACTGCAAAAGAATCATAATAAGCAACAACAACTCGAAACCCCTTTTTTCACTTCTGGTGTTTTTTCGGACAAAAAAATGGAAAAATGGACCAAAAAAATGGATTTATTATTTTGTGGGTGGATCAAATTTCCGGGCGATATGCATACCATCCAAACGCAGAAAATCATTTATTTCATTCGTTAAAATTCTTGTCGATTCAATCAACCAATTTTTTTGGTTATTATGCGGAGAACAACATATTTGCTTGACCCAATCAAACGTTTTGGTTCTCCTAACCAAATCTTTTGGTAGATACAATATTTGGATTCTTAAACAAAAAAAGTGGTTGGCTCAATGAAATATTTAGTTGAATCAACCAAAAGTTTCATTCAACCAAATTTTCATTTATATCCAAGAAAAAAAATTTTTAGTTCAACATTTTTTTTCCGAGTGTAATTGTCTGCTGACCATTGTTCCCTAAAAAGAAGTCCACCTGTCGTTCTATCTTAAAATTCGCGAGCAGGAATTATGACGTTAGTCGCTGCAAAGAAAACCGGTTGCTTCTCGTTGGTGGGTCGTTCAAAACACCGCTAGTCGCGACCTCCACTCAAATGAAATGCCTGAACTTTACGATCCTTTGTAACGATGTTTTTCTGACGACCCCTTCGCAGGCCTGTTCAGTGAGTATGGCACATTTCACGAAATGTCATGTAATTTTCCGGATTGTTAGAGCCGACCGAGGAGAAAACAACTCTTTAAAATGCAGTCCAGCGGAAGTGGATTGCCCTGGAGCGTGATGGATTAATTCTACGTAAAGAATTACTATGGAATACCCAAGATTACTCCGGATTACATAGAATTACTTTGTATTATATAAAAATTATGGTGGATTAATCCGCCTAAACTAGTCTCATGCGAATTTTTAAATAAATAGACGCAAATCTAAAAAAATAGGTAAATTTTAAAACAAAAGGATTAGTCTTATAAAAAAGAAGATTGAAAAATATATATATAAATTTTTAACGAAGTACATTCAAACCTGGATTTAGTGTTCCTGGATTTAACGTTTCCGAGAGTTGACAGCGCGGAGTGGGGATGGGTGAGTGGCGCTGCAGGAGAATGTGTGGTGCTCACTCAAGCGTCACAAAATAGAGGGAGAAACACGAAAGAGAAAAAACAGAAGAGAGACAAAACAGTTCCGAGACTCTGGATTTAATGTCACGCTCAGTACTAAAATTGACATTAAGTCCAGGTTTGACTGTAGTTGAAGTTTGAACTGAAAAGATAAATTTTTCAACAAAAATGAAATGAGGAAATTTTCCAGCAAAAAAAAATTTTAGCAAAAAGAAAAAAGAGATTAATTTTCAATGAAAATTAAGGATTTTCAACAACAAAAAATTACTGTAAAAACATTTTTGTATTTTCTACAAAGGAGATTATTTTTTAACCTGATTCGATGCATTCTTAACGAAAAATTTAATAGTGGATATTTCAACAAAAATAAATTTTTATTTAAACAAATAACAGTAGAAGTGAACTAAAAAAAATTTTCAACATAAACGTTGACTTTAAAACAAAATAGGATACTTTATCACAAATTTGTTTAATTTTCAACAAATTCAATTGATTTTTAATCAAACAGTGGCATTTTCAACACAAAATATGAATTTTTAATCATAAAGAATAATTTTCTACCGTAAGAGTCTAATTTTCAAGAAAATAGGTGCATTCAGAAAAAAAATTAATTTAGAAACAAATAGTGGAATTTTCTACCAAATTAATTGAATTTTTTTAACCAAAAACCCGAATTTTCATTAAAAAAATGTTGATTCTGCAACCATAAAAAATTACTTTACAAAAACTGTCAACCATACACACGAATTTTTCAATAAAACAGTTGACTTTTCAACTAAAAAGTACACTTTTTAATCAGATTATTTAATTTTTAACATAAGAAATTAATATTTTGTCAAATAGTTCAATTTTCAAACACAAACGTACATTTTTCACCAAGAAGAATAAATACCAAAAAAGACACATTCTAAGACAATTCGTGAATTTTTAACCAACTAGTTGATTTTTTACAAAAAATATGAATTCTCATGAAAATATTTGAATTTAAAAAAATGTGCATCCAAATAGATGAATTTTCTACAAAAGTGGCTGCGTTTTTTAGTAAAAAACAAAACATTGAAAATAAAATATTTCCAATTTTAACAAGAAATTAATTTTTAAGAAAAATATAAAATTTAGGGTTGAAAAGTAAATTTACAGAAAGAAAGAAAAACGATTTTTCAACGTAGATTTATGCATTTCCAACAAAAAAATGAATTTTTAACAAAGTAGTTCAATTTTCCACCAACCAGTTAATTCTTTTTCAAAAACATTAATTTTCTACTAAAAAGTAGAATTTGTAACAAAGTACTTCTTGCACTTTCATCCAAATAGTTTAATTTTCAACCGAAAAAGAAATTGCAATCAAAAATAGAATTTTAAATTTTTTAATTAAACAAATTATTTTTGCACAAAAAAAAGAATTTTAAACAAGATAGTTAAAATTTTTCACGAAAATATTTCAATTTCCAACCAAAACAGGAATTTTTAACAAAACAGTTCAGTTATCAAAAAATGAGATGAATTTTCCAGAAAGAAGCTTAATTTTCTAAATAAAAACTAGAATACGACAAAATACACGAATTTTCAACTAAGAAAGAACCAAAAATTAAATATTCAAATTTTCATTTGAAAAAAACTAATATTTAACTAAATGAACGAAATTTCAGGAATATGTTTTAATTCGGAAAAAAAATTTTTTTTAAAGAATTTAAGCTTGCAACCGGATAAGTGAATTATTCTGAAATAACTGAAATAAAAGTGTATTACAATAATCCACGTTCGTGGATTACTCGGAACTATTCAAATTACTGGAGATTAAAGTGGATAACTGTGGATTACAATTGAACTTGTGGTGATTACAAGTGAATTGCACTAGATTAAAAGTGTGCTGCTCTGGATTACAAGTACATTGTTCTTTATTACAAGTGGATACCCTGAATTTCAAGATTGATATGCTGAATTACAAGAATAATTATCTGGATTAAAAGAACAATGCTCTGGATTGAAAGGACAGTACTCTGGATTACGAGTAAATATTTCTGGATTACGAGTGGAACACCCCCGATTACAAGAGATTTAACGCGGATTACAACTGAATTAAACTGACTTACAAGTGGATTATCTTGAGTTACTTGAATTATTTCGCATTACCAGTGAATTGTGCAAAATTCCAAGTGGATTATTCTGGATTACTAGTCGAATAATATGGATATGAGCTTGATTAATATCGCTTACTATGGATTACAACGGATTGCTTTGGATTATAAGCAGATTATGCTGCATTCCAAGTAGATTAATCTGCATTTAAAACTGATTATTCTGAATTATGAGTGAATTACTATGAATTACGATCACATGACGCCGAAATACAAGATATTTATCTCGGATTACAACTAGTTTACGCTGAAACACATCTGAATTACTTGTGAATTACATGTGGATTACTTAAGATAAACGCTGAATTACGCTGGATTACCAGGGGATGGATCGGGATTACAAGTAATTAAATTCGGATCAAAATTGCATTCCGCTGACTTACAAGTGGATTACTCCGAATTAATTATATTACTGTAGGTTAAAAGAGAATGGCGGATTGGAAATGGATTTTTACAGATTACAAGTGGAATAATTGGACCCGACCTTATTCATTCTCGATTAGAAGTTGATTACGTTGAATGACAAGTATATTCTGGATTACAAGTGGATTACTCTGGATCAGAAGAGAAATTCTCTGAATTGCAAGATGATTATTCTGCATTTAAAGATGGTTACTCTGTACTGTGAGTGAATTACTCTGGAGTACGAGTGGATTAATCGGAAAAAGAAGATATTTATCTCGGATTACAAGTGGATTTATCTGATTTACAAGCACGTTACTCAGAATTCCTTGAGTTATGGTGGATTACAAGTGGATTGTTCTATATTCCAAGTGGATTACTATGAATATTCATTAGATTAGGCTGGATTACAATAGTATTCATCTCGATTATACGTGGATTATTCGAGATTACAAGTGATTTAGCTTAGATTACAATTGGATTAATCTAACTTATAAGTGTATTACTCCGAATTCCTAAAATTACTGCAGATTACAAGTAGATTTACCAGATTGCGAGTAGATTGTTCTAGATTACAAGTGGACTAATATGAATATGAGCTTGATTATTCTCGATTTGAATTTGATTACGTTAAATGACGCGTAGATTCCTCTGGATTACAAGTAGATTACACTGAATTACAACGCATTACTCTGGATTACAAGCGGACTATTTTGGATCAGAAAAGTAAGTTTCTGAATTACAAGAGGATTATTCTGCGTTGAAAGATGTTTACTCTTTTTTGTCAGTGAATTACTCTAAATTTTGAGTGGATTACTGTGGAAAAAAATATATTTACTTCAGGTTACAACTGGATTACCTTGATTTACATGTAGGTTGCTCTGAATGACTTGAATTATGGTAGATTACAAGTGGATTGTTCTACATTCTAAGTGGATTAAGATGCATATGCTCTGAATTACTCTGGATTACAAGATGATTACTCTCGATTATAATTGGATTATTCGAGACTACAAGTGATTTAATTTGGATTACAAGTGGATTAAACTGACTTATAAGTGTATTGCTCCGAATTTCTCCTTAAATTATAGCATATTACAAGTGGCTGTAACACATTGCAAGTGGATTGTCCTAGATTACAAGTGGACTAATATGGAAAGGAGCTTGATTACTCTCGATAAGAACTTGATTATGTTGGATTCAATGTCGATTACTATGTATTGTAATTGTATTACGATGGATTACATGTGGATTACTATGGATTACAAGAGGATTACACTTGGATTAGTGCAGAATACTGGAGTTGTTTACCCCTCAGAGCCGACCATCGTTATCTTTGTCCCGTGCACCTCCGGCCACTTGGATTCTCAAATTATCCAAGACAAACGGGTTTGCCAGCACAAACAATAAAAAAACAATTTCGGGAGGCGACTACGAGTCCTTGCTGTAATAACAGTCCGCGCCCTTTTTAATCCCAACCTATACTTAGCCTCAAACTTGCATTTTTATTCAGTAAACGTACACACTATCTTGCTACCGGTTTTTATTTTCAATTTCATTCAGAAAAAGTTCAAAGGATAACGATGATTTGTAACAATTATTTTATAATTATATTAATTTGGGTAATGCAAATTTGAAAAACAGGTCTTTAAATATTGAAATAAATGTCTAGAAAATATTCTCATGGATCACAGGGATCACAAAAATAGTTTTTAAAAAACTGTCTTTTTCGAAAAAAGGGGTTCATTCGGAGGATGATTGAACACTAATTTTTTATTTAAATGAAAAACAGGCTTTTTATAAGAAATCGGATAAATGATTAATAACAGTACATGCTTTTTAAATAATGTCTGCTATTAAAGAATTTATTTTTTAAATTATAAATTCATTCACGGTGATATAAAAAAGTCCGAGAAAGTTTAAAATTTGATTAAATAAACAAGTTTTATATGTTTTAAATAGGTACCATAATCAGGAAACTCTCTATTGTTAAATTTCAATTAGTTAGGTTTTAAAAATCTTCCATACAAAATCGCTCATATTTGAAGATTTATATTTAAAACTGATAACTTATCAAATATTTGATTTTAAAGGTTTAAATTTAAAGTTCTTTAATTATGAAAACTCGAATTTTATATTATTCGATTTTAAACATTTTCAAGATATATTATGGGGGATCAAAACTGGAAACAGAAAGAATTTAATCAAATTTAAGTAATTTGAAAAATTGAGCTAACCAAAACTGGCAAAAGAAGTCACTCTCTCGGTTGCACTTATGTCACTACATTCCCCCTCCACTCCCGAAGTTTGGTGGGACTGACGTGTTGAAACAAGATTTAAAAGTTTAATCTTATTTTAAGTCTCCTAAAATAATTTTTAAATCATAAATCTGACGAAACAAAAAAAAATTTAATTTTACTGCTGAGGCACCTTTGTTTACAAACGGATTATAAATTAAATATATTAAAATTGCCAAATCTGATCATGTACAAATGTTAATCGTCTCTTAGAAAATATAAACTGGGTGTAACAGCATGAAATAAAAGAATAATTTTTAAATTCACAACAATAGTATACAGAAGAGAAACGAGGGGAGACCGTTATTCAGCTGGTCCTCGACGAATTTGCAAAAACCTGTTTAGGTGGAACGGTCGTGACTGTGTTTTCGATGTCAAATGACCTTTTTTTAAATTCAGAACATGATCATTCACGCTTACGGATTTCTTAAAGGAAAGCAATGTTTCTCCTGAAATTATAAGGTTTGCAGGCTTAAACATTATAAAATATTTGTATCTTGAAAGGAAAAAATGACTATTGAATTAAGATATTCTGATCCTTAAAGTCAGACCGAAAAAATGCAGTTTTATGGATAGAAATTTAATTTTTCACAAACTTCAGTCATATCTGTCTTGTGGGATATTTTATATCACTTTATTAAAAATCGCGGTTTAGTCATGATGGGAATATTTACAACATTTCAGGGCCAGCAGAAAATGGTTTAGAAAACGTGAAATTTTCAACCAAAGAATTAAATTTCCAACTAAAATGATGAATCGTCAACCAAAAAATTGAACTTTTAGTAAAGGAATCCCACTTTCAATAAAGTAGCTGAGAATTTTTCACCATAAAGATTAATTTTCAAACAAGACGATAAAATTTTGTATAAAAAAGAGGAATTTTTAACAAAATAAATCAATTTTCAACCAAATAGTTCAATTCATATTTTCTGGTAGAAAATTCAACTGTTTTGTGGAAAATTCGTATTTTTGGATTGAAATATCAACAATTTGGTAGAAAATAGAAAGTTTTTGTTGGTTGAAGATTAATCTTCTTGGTTGAAAATTAAAATATTTGGTTAAAAATAAATAAATTAATTTGATTAAAATATGAAATCTATGATTAAAAGTTGAAACACTTTCTTAAAGTCATCGTTTTCGTTGAAGATTTATAATTTTCGTTGAAAGTTCGTCTCTTTCATTGAGAATAGAACTACTTTGTTAAAAATTCGATTTTTTTTATTTCTTTTAAGTGAAAATTGAACCATTTGGTTTCAAATTCAATTGCTTGGTTGAAAATTTAACTTTTTAGATGAAAAGTTCAACTACTTTATTAAAAAAATATTTGTTTAGATGCAAATTAATTTGTATTTTTGGTAGAAAATTCAAGTATTTTTTTTCATTCATTTATTTGGTTATTATATTCAACTCTTTCATTAAAAATTCAACTATTCAAATATTCATATTTGGTTGAAAATTCAACTATTTTTTTGAAACCTAAAATATTTCGTAAAAAATTCAACTGTTTCAGTCAAAAATGAACTATTTGTATGAAAATTCAACGCTTTGGTTAAAACTTAAGCTATGTTGTTTAAAATTTATTTTTTATAGTTGAAACTTTAACTATATTTCTTTGAATCTTCAACCATTCGGTTGAAAATTAAAATATTTGCTTGAAAATTCAAGTTTTTACTTGAAAATTCAACTATTTGTTTGAAACGGAAGCAATTTCGGTGAAAACTCAACTACTTGGTTAAAAAAATTCAACTATTTGGTTAAAACTTTATCGTATTTCGTTGAAAATTCCACTATTTGGTTGAAAAAATCTTTTTTGTTAAACCTTAAACTATTTGGCTGATCATTCATATTTTTGGTTGAAATTTCAAATATTACGTTAAAATTTCAAGTAATTGGTTAAAACAGGTTTTTGATTTTTAAATTTAGTTTGGAAAAAGGTTTTTAATTTGGTTGAACAAATAGTTGAATTTTCAACCAAATATTTTCATTTTCAATCAAATAGTTGAATTTTCAACTACATACTTTAATTTTCAACGTAATAGTTGAAATTTCAACCAAAAAGATGCATTTTTTAACAAATAGTTGAATTTACGATCAAATATTTGAACATTTCGATTAAATAATTAAATTTTCAAAAACTGGTTGAATTTGCAACGAAATAGTTGCAGTTTCATAAAAAAAAGAAAAAAAATTTCACCAAAATGACGAATTTTCTACAAAACAGTTGAATGCTCAACCTTAAAATATTAATTTTTAACCCAAAACACAAATTTTCATCTATTTCGTTGAAACTTAAGCTATTTCGTTGAAAATACAAATATTTGGTTGAACATTTATCTAGTTTGTTTAAACTTAAATTCTTTCAATAAAAATTTTAACATTTCGTTGGAGAATCAAATATTTGGCTGAAAATTCAGGTATTTGTTTGAAACTTTAACTATTTCGTTGAAAGTTCATCTATTCAGTTAAAACTAAAACTATTTCTTTGAAAATTCCACTATTTGATCGAAGCTTCATCTATTTTTTTGCACATTTAAATATTTGGTTTAAAATGCAACTATTTGGATGGATAAATTATTTCGTTGAAGACTCAACTATTTGGTAAAAAGTTCAACTATTTGGTAAAAACTAAAAAATTTTCGCTGAAAATTCCACTATTTGTTTGAAAACTCATCTTTATGGTTAAAACTTCAACCATTTAGCTAAAAATTCATCTTTTTTTGTTGAAAATTGAACTATTTGGTTGAAACTTCAACTATTTTGTTACAAATTCAATTCTTTGGATGGAAAAATTATGCCTTCAAAAACTCAACTATTTGGTCGAACATTCAACTATTTGTTACAAACTAAAAATATTTCGCTGAAAATGCCACTATTTGTTTGAAAACTCATCTTTTTGGTTGAAACTTCATCTATTTGGTTAAAAATTCAACTATTTGATTGAAAATTCATCTATTTGGTAAGAAATAAAAATATTTCGCTGAAAATTCCACTATGTGTTTGAAAACTCATCTTCTTGGTTGAAACTTCAATTATTTGGCTAAAAGTGTTTTTTATTTGTTAAAAATTGAACCATTTGGTTGAAACTTCCACTATTTGGTTGAAAATTCAGCTATTTGGATAGGTAAATTATTTCGTTGAAAACTCAACTATTTTGTCAAAAATTCAAATATTTAGTTAAAATTAAAACTATTTCGTTGAAAATTCTACTATTTGGTTAAAAGTCATCTTTTTGGTAGAAACTGCAACTATTTGGCTAAAAATTCATCTTTCTTGTTGAAAATTCAACTATTTGGTTGAAACTTCAACTATTTGGTTGGAAATTCAATTATTTGGATGGATAAGTTATTTCGTTGAAAACTCAAGTATTTGGTCGAAAATTCAACTATTTAGTTAAAACTAAAACTATTTCCTTTAAAGTTTCACTATTTGTTTGAAAACTCATCTTCTTGGTTGAAACTTCAAGTATTTGGCTAAAAGTTCTTTTTTTGTTGTTGAAAATTCAACTATTTCGTTGAAAATTCCACTGTTTGGTTAAAAGCTCATCTTTTTGTTTAAAAAGCAACTATTTGGCTAAAAATTAATTTTTTGTTGTTGAAAATTCAACTATTTGGTTGAAAGTTCAACTATTTGGTTGAAAATTCAGCTATTTGGATGCATAAATTATTTCGTTGAAAACTCAACTATTTGGTTGAAAATTCAACTATTTGGTTAAAACTAAAACTATTTCCTTGAAAATTTCACTATTTGTTTGAAAACTCATCTTCTTGGTTTAAACTTCAAGTATTTGGCTAAAAGTTCTTTTTTTGTTGTTGAAAATTCAACTATTTCGTTGAAAATTCCACTATTTGGTTAAAAGCTCATCTTTTTGTTTAAAAAGCAACTATTTGGCTAAAAATTAATTTTTTGTTGTTGAAAATTCAA
>JAWWLR010000155.1:17451239-17463931 GCA_035041075.1 Acraspis erinacei | reverse complement strand
TAAAAACTATTTGCTGTTAAAATATTTTTATTATTTTATTTTATATTAAAAATTTATCTTCTTTTATTTTAAAACGAAATTAATTTCTTAAAAGTTTTTTTTTTTTGTTAAATTGAATCAATTTTTAACAACAACAAAACTTTTAACAAATTAATTCCGTTTTAAAATCGAAGAAGATATATTTGTAATCTAAAATAAAATAATTAAAATACTTTAAATGCAAACAATTCTTTTCAAACAATTTTCGGGCTGGAAATTCAACTGTTTTTTGAAATTTGATATTTCAGGGTTTACAAATGAACAATTTGGTAGAGAATTCAAGTATTTTCTAAAAAATTAGATTGCATTGTAGAAAATTAGTTTTTTAAAATGGAAAATTAATTATCATAAATGAAAAATTAAGTTCTTAATTTTTAGTTAGAAAATGATCTTTCGTGAGTTTAAAAATTTAATTAATCAGTAAAAAATTTTATAAACAAGAAAATTAGAACCTTAAACTTAAGAAACTAAAATTTGGACTAACATCACATCCATTGTTTAAATAATTGAATTTTCAAACAAACAGATTAATTTTTTGTTTAAAAATTAAATTATTTTGTACAAAATTTATGTTCTTTTTTAGATTTAATCTCTTCTAATAAAAAATTAATCTTCTTGGTTAAACTTGATTAATAAATATACACATAATAGAAAAATAGACGTGTTTTTCAATTACAACAATTTTCAATTAAAAGACGAAAGCTCGATGCAAAATTAATCTTTTATGATAAATTGCAATTAAATACCCAAAATAGTTAATTAATCGGATAGACGACCATTCCGCCTGGGCTACTCGCTGAATTTCTGCCGTCGAGCCTGGTCAGCAAGAGTCCTTTGTACTTAATAAGGACTAAAATGCTAAATACATTTTTTAAATTTAGAACACCGATGTGATCCTTGATTTAAAAAGTTGAAAATTAAAGAATAAATCAGCACATTTATGTTGAATTTAGATGCAATATTGCACTTCGAAAAAATTCCGAAAGATGAAATTTGGCCAGATTTGAAAAATTCTGAAATAATATTATAAATTTGGTCTATTTCTAAAAAAATCGCTGATTTCGGATATTATATTTTGTAAATAACAAAATGCTTCATTTAAAAAATGTTATTTTCGTAATTTTAGTCCACATTATGTAAAAAGAACTATACCGCTGACCAGGCTCGAAGGTAGGAGTTCGGCCGAGCGAGGGGAAGCCGCGTAGTGGGGGAACCTGACGCAGGTAGCTGGGGCGGATTTGACCATCGCGGAATTAATCAGTGTAGCAAAGTAAAACTATTTTTAGATCGGATTAAGTCAAAGAAGAGTTCTACGTTTTAGAAATGTCATGTTTGACTATTAACCTATTCCCGTTCTTTGACGAGAACCGCCCATCGTAGTTTCGCAACGATGTGAATAATAAATTAACGAAGCTAAGCCAATAGATTAAGGGGAACTAGAATTTATCAGATCATTTGTACAAATGCTATTCGCGTCAAATCGGAACACAGATCTTAAAAAAGCTGCTGTAAACATTATCCGATTAATCGGTGCCCTAATTTTTTTTATATAGACATATATTCACTAATTATATTATGTAAAGCGAGTTGATGGAATAAGAAAAATACAAGGATGAGATTAATGGTAGTTTGTTGGAAAAAATATTATTTGGTTAAAAAAGTTTTTATAATAATGTAGGATTAACATACAAGAGAGATCATTATCTGATTGATGCTCGATCATAGGGATCGTTAGTAGACCCTGGTCGAGTCCCTGGGTTTATAAAGGAAAATTATTTTTTCAAACTAACAGGCTAATTGTTTATTATAATAAGGAATAAGAGAAGAATGAATCCTTTGATATGTAAATAGTGTAGCTAACATATTTCTAAAATTGCAAGTGGAAATATATCGCATTTTCAGCAAAGTTAACTAAACAATAGGATTTTTAAACAAAACTATTAATTTTCTAAAAAAAACGAATAGTCAACAAATTAATTATATTTGCAATCAAAGTGATTAATCTTCAACAAAAAATTAATTTTTATCAAAAGTGTTGAATTTTTAACCAAGAAGATTAATTTTATCCTAAAAATAGAGTTGCTAAATTATCAGTAAAACAATTAATTTTCATATAAAGTTAAAACGAATTTTCAATCAGAGATGAATCTTGAAGGATAAAATGAATTTTTGCCAACAAAGCTGAATTTTTAACCAAGATCATTTTTTCAGTCATCAAAAAAAGTTAAATATTCTACAAAATAAATAAATTTTTAAAAAAAGGCAATTTGCAAGCGAACAGTTGAATTTTCTACCAAAATTGTTTTGTTTTTAAATCGAAAAGAAGAGTTTGAAACCCAGAAGATTAATTGTTACCAAAAAAATTGAATTTTAAATTATAATTTTGAACCCCAAAATAAAAAAAGAACTAAAGAGATGAATCTTAAAAATAAAAAAATAAATTTTCAAAAAATTCAATTAAATGGTGGAATTTTTAAGCCAAAAGATGAATTGTCTACAAAATAGGTGGAATTTCGACCAAAAAGTTAATTGACAACCAAGGAGTTGAATTTTCTACCAAAATAGTTAAATTTTCAACAGAAAAAGATGAATTTAAACTAAGAAGATTATTTTTTTACCAAAAATGCAATAGTAAATTATCATTTTAAAAAATTTATTATATAATTTAATTTAATTTATATAATTTAACCAAATATAAAAAGAATTTTCAACTTCTTCACCAAAAAATGAATTTTCGACATAATTGTTAAATTTTGAATTGAAACATGTTTTTCAGTCTAAGGAAAAAAATGCAACCAAGTTGTGGCATTTTCAAGCCAAAAAGACTAATTTTATAAAAAAGAGATGAAATTGAAAAAAAGTTAATTTTTAAACAAACAGTTGACTTTGCCACCAAAATATATAAATCTTCAACCCAAAAAGATGAAGTTTGAACTAGATAGTTAAATTATTATATGAAAAAGTTCAATTTTTAAAAAAAATCGAACCGTTAAATTATTAATAAAAAAGAAATTTTGGAACGAAAATAAAAACTAATTTAAAAAAATATATTCAAATTTTGAACTAAAGATATAAATCTTTATAGAAAAAATTAATTTCTAACTGAATAGTTGCATCTTTAAAAAAATTAAATTTTAACCAAAAGTGTAATATTCGATACTTTATCAAAAAATATGTTAATTATAAATTTAAAAACGTTTAATTCAATCAAAAAAAAGCTGTTTAGGAAAATCGTGGAAAATTCAACTAAAATATATTAATTTTTAACGAAACGGTTTAGATTACAACCAAATGGTTAAATTTGCAAACGAAACAGGCGAATTTTCTACAAAACAGTCAGATTCTTAACCCGAAAATATGACTTTTCACTAAAAAAAGTTAATTTTCGAAAAAACTGATAAATTTTTAACAAAAAAAAAATTAGCTTTTTGCCAAATGTTTTAACGTTTAACCAAATTATTCAAATTTCAACCTAAAAGTATTAATTTGAAAACTATAGTAAAATTCCAACAACAAAAAAATTCAACAAAAAATATGAATTTCTGAACCAGAAATTTAAAATAGTAGACTTTTAAAATAAACGCAATGAACTTAAAACCAAAAAAAGATGACTTTTCTACATAAAAGTTCAATGTATGACCAAAAAAGATGACTTTTTGACCGAATAGTTGAATTTTCAACAAAATAATTAAATTTCCAACTACATAGATGGTTTAATTAAAAATTATTAATTTAAACCAAAAAGCGTTAAATTTTCGTTCCGAAGTCTATTTATTTAATTCACATTTAAGCGAAACCCAGGAAAAGGGATAGGTTAAAAAAAAAGAGAGATGAGTATAGGGGTAAGAGTGTGAAGTCTGTAATTTTCTATACCTACAAATAACTGATAAAATATTATCTGTTTATCGTGCTCGCTGTATTTGAAATGAATTTAGTACCAACTTCAGCAAAAACTTTTTGAAAATAATTTTGAAATACTCCAGGTCCCATAGAAGCCGATCCGATTTTGTAATTCCTAGAACTTCTGCGCGAGTACTCACTCGAGTATATTGCGGAATATTATGCATGCAAACTGGAAATGGTTCAGAAGAAAACTACATTATCTCAGAATCTAGTCCCCTAAAAATCTATACAGTAAATTTGAATACGTGATTGCTTTCATACACTTGCAGTAAATTTAGGTTATAGAATTATTTAAATGAATAGTACATGCATGTGCAAGACGCAAATTGAGTCTCTAGTAATGTAAATATTGGAATGAAACTTGCAACATTGTAACTAGTGTCGCAACTTCTGGCACTAAAGCGAGCATGAAATACAATGAATTGAGCATCTGCGACATTTAAGTACACAAGTGAGTAAACAGCACTCATACAAAATTCTGTTTCTCCAAGTGAAATTACTTGAAGAGGTTGAGAATTTCTAGAAAACATTAAATTTAAAGAGAAACACGCAGAAAAAATACGAATTCGCTAAAGATCATGGAATCTTTCTGGCTTGTCTAAGAAAGTGTCTAACTTTTCGAAAAATTAGGTTAGAATGTTTTTTTACTTTTCAAAAGTTTGTTTAATTCCGTGTCCATTAAGCATTATTTCAAGTAATTTCGATGAATACGGAACAAGATAGCATGCGAGAAAGACTGACCTATTTTCCGTTTTTGACACATTTTCTATTTTTAACTGCCCACTCTCTATAGCTTAAAGAAAGAAAATAAAAAATTAGGACCTTACTGAATTAAAGTCTAAAACTACCTTTCTGAAATAAGACCCAGATTGTAAGAAAATATTGATTGGTTCCCGAATTATAACAAAAAATGTGGAAGCGCGCGGAAGACGAAAATCGGTCGGTCAAGCGGCAGTCGAGCATGGGAAAAAGCTGCTGGACTGCCGCTCCACCAACCGATTTTTGTCTTGTGCACAATAAGCTTTCTAAACGTTTTTTAAAAATCTTACTAAATTAATTTTTCGCAGAGTTAGTCACCTTTTAGGACAGGTCTGTTCTTGCACAAATTAATTTTCTTCAATGTAAGTTAAACTAGATTAAATACATTTTTTATGTATATTAATCGGTATGCTTTTTTATTTACAGATAATACGTAACAATAATAGAATGTTTGATATTTTTGAAATAAAGGTTTCGAATAGGCAAATTGAGACACATTGCATTTATAATCAAATAGTTGACCTTTTGAGCCAAAAAAAAATTAGAAGAAAGTTGAATTTTCAGTCAACAAAGCAGTAAAATTATTAACCAAAAAATAGGTCTTTAATAAAATAGTTAAATTTTCAATAAAATAATTAGATTTTTGCAAAAAGTTTAACTTTCTATTAAACAAGAGAAACTTTCAACTAACATGATGAACATTCCACAAAGAAATAAATTTTTCTTTACAAAATAGTTAAACTTTTAACCAAATAATTGCATTTTCAACCAAAAAGGTGAACACTCAACCAAATTTTTTAATTTTAGCTAAAAAAGATTTTTAAGAATTTTTTTATCTTACAGGATTTTACCACATTTTAGAAAAAAATTAAGTTTGAAATATATTTATGACTTTTTGAAGCTTTGAAAAAATTTAAAAATAGTTTATAACATTTTTGAAGTTTTTAACTGTTTTTAGTCTTTTCGAAACTTTAAAAATTTTAAATATCTCTTGAAATAATTCGAATTATTCCAAAAAATGTCTTCAAACTTTTTGAATTCTTTTCGAACATTTTTTTAAATGTTTTGTAATGTTTTAAAATCTTTTTAAATATTCTTTAAGAAAAAATAAAAAAAAAAAAAGAATTACTTTACATATTCCCAGGAATCTTCGGAAAGTTTTTTTATCAACTTGAAACTTCTTCAAATTTAGTAAAAACTTCAAAATTGTATTTCAAAATTTTCAAAAACTTACATTTTATATGAAGAATTTTCAAATCCTTTCAAATTTTAAATAATTTTTTAAAAACTTCTAAATATATTGTTAAATGATTTGAATTTTCTCTAAAACTTAAGAGAAATTCTGCAAAATTAAAGAAAAAAATTCTAAAATTTTTCATACTCTTTTTTTAAAAGTTTGGAAATATTTTGGAATGTTCTAAAATCTTTTTTAATATAGTGTTAAAATTAATTTTGTACAATAACATTTTTTTAAACATTTTTTCACAAATCTTAAGAATATTTTTGATTTCTCTTGTAATCTTTCAAAATTTTTGAAAACTTTTCAATTTTTTTTGTTCCAAATCTTCAAAAATCTAAATTTGTTTTTAAATCAGCTAAAATTTAATTTTTTAGATATCGAATCACTTTTAATATGTATAAATGAATTTTAAAATTAAAATTTCAGATTATTTTCCAATTTTTTTTAAATTTCTAAATATCTTTTAAAATTATTTTTCTTTTTATCTGAAATCTTGTAATCTATCAAAATTGAAAAAGTTTCCTCTAAAATCTTCGACATTCTTCTTCGAAAATTTAGGAAACCATTACATTTTTTCAATCTTTTAAAATCTTTTCTTAAAATTAATTCATCAAAATAAAAAATTGGATTTTCCTTACATCTTAAGAGACAATTAAAATTTTATTTAAAAGTCTTGAAATCGTCTCAAATTTTAAATCATTTTTGAATCGTCTCAAAACTTCTAAAACTTTCAAATATCTTTTTAAATAATTAAAAGATTATCAAATATTTTTTAAACTTCTGATTCGAATCTGAATCCGAACCCTTTTAGAATCTCTAGAGCCCAAAGTTAATGTTAAAAAAACAAGTACGGGTATTTTTTGTTACCAGTATCGGCAATGTATACTCTTCGTTAATTCATATATTCTAAGTTTTAGTCCATAATTTTATTTTTCTCACCTCTCGGAAAGTGTGAAATATTGAACGAATTAGCAAAATGTTAAGAAAAGAATTATTTCGCCTTTGGAAATTGCGATTTACAAATTTCTATATAATTCAAAGGAACAAACTAAAAAGAGCCACTTAAAGGTATGGATCTTGGGAGAGTGGGGGTACGTGGGTTAGCGCCTGCAGATGATAAGTTTTTTTATGACAGGTTCAATCGAAGACTTACAAAGAATGTTGAGCAAAATGAATATACAAGTATGAAGAACACAAATGTCAAAATTAACATAAATAAAACAAAAATTATGGTGTTAAAAAGGAAGGGGGGGGGATAATGCGCAATATTTTCCCAAATGATGATAGACTAGAAACAGTTGATAAGTGCATATATCTTAGTATTTCACTAATTCAATAATTAAATTCACTAATGTGGATCTCGAGGTAGCGAAGGTACGTGGGTTATGGTTCGCAGATGATAAGGCTGTTATATCAAGAGTCAATTGAAGACTTGTAAAGAATGTGGAGCAAACTGCATACAAACATGAGGAAAAGTAAACTTGAAAATTAACGTAAATAAAACAAAAATTTTGATGTTCGAAGGCAAGGGGGAGAAGACTATGTGCAACATTGTCCTAGATTATGAGAGAATAGAACAAGTAGATAAGTACATATATACTAGTAGTTTATTCACTAATGTGGATCTCGCGACAGTGAGGGTACGTGGGTTAGCGTTTGCAGATAAGTTTGTTATGGCAAAGTCAATCGAATACTTGCAAAGAATGTTGAGCAAACTGAACACAAGGATGTAGAACAGAAACTTCAAAATTAACATAAATAAAAAAAAATTATTCTGTTTGAAGGAAAGTTTGAGAAACTCATGGGCAACATTGTCCTAAATGATGAGGTAATAGATCCGTAGGTTTTGTTTGGATAAAAACAAGACTCATTTTCTTGACTCAAAGCTTTTTTTTCTGCAGATAGTTAAAGTCTTCTTAGCTGGCTCATAGGATCCAGTATCTGGATCATCCACTCTAGATGAAACATTCTCCAGAAATAGCATGTGGTTCCGATACGAAGTTAAACAGGGAGAAAGGGACTTTCCTGGTCCTTAGGGACTATCTCATCTGCCGATGAAACGTCGATAACACGACTTCTCTGGAGTCAGAAGCAAGACAGGTGGATGAGGATTGAGGATGAAGAAGGGGTATTATCTGAAGATTGACTGGTGAGGGATGAGAATGAGGAAGAAGGATCGAGAAAGGGGGAGAAAATCTTTGATATCCGAATTTATCTGGACCCTAGAATCAGAACAGGTAGTTTGATGCTCGAATTTACTACCGGATGGAGGATGTCTGACTCTAGAAGGTCGACCGTATCGCCTTCAATGACAGGATACATAGCGTAGTCCAATATATCCCAGCCATAGAGCTTGCAGTACCGATCGAAGAGCCAAAAAGGTTAAACAACCATGTAATCACAACTCCCTTATCCTTGCTTTTCAACATTTCGAGTCGGAAGATATTTCTTTCTGTTTCAATATTTGGAAAGGAAGATTAAATATTACGATGAAATAACGCTACGAACTTGGATAGCATTTAGTATTTTTCCTGATGATAACTTTTAAAACAGTTGGAGAGTTTTTGCGAAAGATGGCCGTCCAAATTTAGAGTTTAATAATTGCAAAATTAATTTTAAAAGCCCTTTCATATTTTAGACTTCAAGCTCTTTTCCTGATTACCCTCATTTCCGATTTTTAAAGAATTGTTTTTTTCCCTGTTTTCAAGAAATTCCCCATTTTCCACTTTTTATTGTTTTATTTTCTCCTAAATTCTAACTAAATTAATGGTACTTAATAAGAAAATTTAACCCCCAAAAATTGTTTTCAACAAAATAGTTGAATTCTAATGCCGATAAGAATAATTTTCTACAAAACAGTTGAATTTTCAACTAATAGAATGAATTTTACACAACGTAGCTCAACTTTCAACCAAATAGTAGAATTTTCCAATAAAACAATTTTTAACCAAAAATGGAATAGCTAAATTTAAATAAACAAAATAGTTAAATATTTAACTATACATATTAATAGTCAAAAACAAAGAATTAATTTTAAACAAAGTAGATTATATTTCTACAGGGCAGTTGGGATTTAAACAAAAAAAGTTTATTTTCATCAAAAAATAAAATAGGTGATATTTTAAGAACAAAAAAAGAATGATCTTCGACATGAAAAATTTAATAATTGATATTTTAGCAAGGAAATATTTTAATGAAAAAAATTTAATTTTACCTATAAGGACTAATTTTCGAAAAAGTGGTTAATTCCTCAAACAAAACAGCTTGAATTTTTACGAAAGAGTTGAAATTTAAACGAAAAAGGGGAATTTTCTACATTACAATTGAACTTTAAAGACAAAAATATGGTTTTTCAACAATAAACTTTATTTTTTAACCAAATAGTTGAATTTTTAACTAAAAATGATCAATTTTCGACCAAAAATGAAATAGCAAAATTTGCAGTTCAAACCATTTTATTTCATCAAAATAGTTGAATCCTTTACTAAAAGTTCTTAATTTTTAAACAAACAGTAAAATTTTTAAACCAAAAAGAAAATAAAAAAGTAGAGTTTTTACGAAAAAAAATTAATTTTCAACAAAACAATCGCATTTTCAACTCGAAAAAATTAATTTTTAACAAAAAAGTATATTTTTCATCAAAAAGCTGAATTAAAAAAAAATTATCAACCTTCAACCAAAAATGGAATAATTCAATTTTTAGTTCGAGAAATGGGTTTCCAACAAAATAATTAAGTCCTCAACCAAAAAAGCTTCATTTTGAACGAAACAGTAACATTTTTAAACAAAAAATTTTTCAACAAAAAAGTTGAGTTTTTAAGATAAACAAATTAATTATCTACAATAAAGTTATATTTTCAAACCGAAAATATGAATTTCTAACAGAAAAGTAAATTTTTATTTAAAAAATTAATTTTCAAATAAAAATGATCAATTTCCATAAAAAAATAGAAAAATTTAATTTTTAGTTCAAAATAGTCGTTTTGCAACAAAATAATTAAATCCCCAACCAAAGCAGTTTAATTTTTCACTAAACAGTAAAATGGTAAACCAAAAACTGTTTACTTGATACCCGTCTTTACCCATTTTTGAAAGAATTCTTTTTTCCCTGTTTTCAAGAAACTTCCTACTCCGCATGGTTAAAAAATATATTATTTTATAGAAAATTTAACTAATTCGTGACAAAATTAAACTATTTCCTTCAAAATTCATATTTTCTGGTCATAAATTCAAATGTTTGCCTCAAAGTTGAACTGCTTTGTTAAAAATTAATTTTTTTTCGTTGAAGATTTTATTTCTTGGTAAGCAGTTTCATTTTAGCCAAAAAGACCACTTTTCTACCAATTTTCAATAAACAGAAAAAATTCATCCAAAATGTGAAATTTTTTAATAAAAAATTGACAATTTTGTTTTTAACAAAATTGTTTTTCTTTAGTTTTTTTCAGTTTTTGGTTTTCCTTTCGTTTAAATATAAGTAAAATTTCATGCATGCCAAATTTTGGAAAATCTTTATCTGCAACATGCACTTTGTCTCATATTTTTAGAATTTTTTTTCGCCGAAATTTCACTATAATATATACAAAAATTGAGGTACACTGGAACTTGTATTTCCGTCAACTGGATTTTTGCGTTCCTAGAAAGGGAGGCGGTGCTCAGTCAAGTGTGATAAACAGTATAAGGGTCGCACTCTCAGCATGTTAGTTGCGTCAGGTTGCATCATGCGTCCAAATACAACCGAAATGATTCATGCGGCCTTGACTGTTTACATTCGGAGTCCGAACGTCAGCACTCAGCTGTTATGCGGTTTGGCTTGCATTAAAATCGCGAAAATGATCAAATTATTTTGATACCTGGCGTAAATAGAAAAGAACATTTACAGTTTATTTTTTTCAATTCAAAACATCTTTTTCAGCGAAACTGGAAACTTTACAGTCCACACATAAGAAACAAGAATGCGCGATCGAAGAAAAAAAATTCCTTTCTCCGGCGCTTAGAACACAAATACTCGGTTGCGGTTGTGATAAATAGGCTCACCGTGACTGACAATATGGAGGCGTTTAGCGAGCGCGAGTCAAGTCCAAGGTTTATTTATCCGTTCACGAAATTAGATGAAGAGTAGACCCCGTGGAATTTAAATTCGTATCCCGAAGTCGCCGAGAAACGATTAATTTAGAAAATATGCAGCGACCCTAATCCCCACTTTATGGACTCTAGAAAAAATCAAGACCAATGAGAGAGATTTAAATTATGGAGGCAATATAGGTCAGAAGAGTCTATTTCTCATAAAAAGATCTTGATATCTATATGCCGTTGTTTGAAGTAGTAACTTTTTTTAAAACGTGTAATTATTCAAACAATTAATTATTGTATATTTTCTAAATTTCTAAAAATCGAGCCAGAGGTGTCCATTTTTTTCACATTGGTACCCTATGCTACTTTTTGTTGAATAAGTACATAATTTGTATACATTTCTTCTAATGTTTTTATTTTTTCTATTCTATTTCATTTTTTGGTTACAGAAAAATAACTGCATGAGCAAATAAAAATTGTGTAAACGAATAGAAATTTATTATACATTAGAAGAGATGTATCCAAATTATGTACTTATTCAACAAAAAGTAGGATCGGATACCAATTTGAAAAAAGTGGACATATCTGGCTTAATTTTTAGAAATTTTGAACATAAACCATATTTAATTGTTTAAAAAATTAAAGGTACAAAAAATTGAACATGAGTTCAATTTTTCGAAAATTTAACATTACTCCATGTTAATTAAATGGGATTTTTAAGTGCCCGGTGGCACGTGGTAATATTCGAATTTCGAAAAAAATGCCGAATTTTTTTTCTCCGGAAATTGAAACTTTTGGGGGGATTTCTTGCTCTCTAGAGTGAAAAGAATTTTGCAATGCATTTTTGGACCACCCTAATTCCACACCCTTGTATATATTGTAAACAAAATTTTCAAGGCGTCATAAATTGCCCGTGCGAATTTTTTGTGATTTCAAACAAATAGTCGAATTTTTCCAGCAAACAAGATTATATTTTCAACAAAATAGTTGATATCCATCAAAAATGCGAATTTTAAACCAAACGGTTCAATAATCAAACAGAAAAGCTTAAATTTTGATTAACAGTTGAATTTTCAAACCAATAATCTGAATTTTCCACAAAAAAGTTTATTTTTAACCAAATAATTGAATTTTTAACCAAAATGATCAATTTTCGACCAAAACTGGATTAGTTTAGACTTGAGAATTTAGCTTAAAAAATGTATTTTCAACATAATAGTTAAATCCTCAAACAAAACAACTTGCTTTTCAACTAAACCGTTGAATCTTGAACCCAAAAAGAAAAGTTTGTAAAAAAAGCTCAATTTTTAAGCAAAAAATATCAGAATTTGAATTTTTAACAACAAATTTCTTTTTCGACAAAATAGTTAAATTTTCAAAGAAAAATGAACAATGTTCGACCAAAACTGGAATAGTTAAAAGTTGATTTGCAAACAAAATAGTTAAATACTCAAGCTAAAACAGCACAACTTTTAAGTAGAAAATTCAATTTTCAGCCAAAATAGAAAATTTTCTCAAAAAAAATTTGAATTTTTAAGCAACAGAGGCAAATTTTCTACAAAACAATTGAATTTTCAAGCCAAAAATATGAATTTTCAACAAGAAAGTTAATTTGCAACCAAATAGTTAAATGAGCAATTAAAAAAATGAAATAGTCAAAAATGTAGTTAAAAATGGATTT
>JAWWLR010000155.1:17413812-17425376 GCA_035041075.1 Acraspis erinacei | reverse complement strand
TTTTAACCTAAAAAAATAAATTTTTAACGAAAAATGCAATTGTTCATATATCAACAGGAATATTTTTTATTTCAAATGAAAAACAGTTTGATTTGATCAACAAATGAGAAATTGGAACAACATTTGCATCCAAATAGTAATAGTAGAGATTTCTAATTTTCGAGCATAAAATAGGAATTTTTTACGTTGAATTTGTGATTTGTGAAATGTGATTTTTCATGAATAAAGATAATTTTCAACCAATCAATTGAATTTTCATTAAAATATTTGAATTTTCATTAAAAATACCAATTTTTTAGATTAAAAAGAATACGAATTTTGAACTAAAGTTATAAAACTTCAGTCAGAAAAATATACTTTGAACAATGTAGTTAAACTTTCAACGAATGAATTACATTTTGAACCAGAAAAGTGAATTTTCAACAAAAAGTGTAATATTTGATATTTAAACAAAAAATATTTCAATTTAAAACAAAAAATAGTTTGATTTGACACATTTTAAACCTTTAACCAAAAAGGATTAAATTTTTGTAGAAAAAGATACATTTTTAAATCAACAAAAAAAATGTTCAAAAAAAGAATTGAATTACAAAAACAACAAATTTGTCACTTAAGAAAGAAAAACTTACAATCAAATTATTCAATTTTCAAGCTAAAGAGACAAATTTTCAAGAAGAGTTGAATTTTCCACCAAGAAGTATGACTTTTTGACAACATTTTTGAATTTTTAGCAAAATTATTTAATTTCAAAAAAAATTTACAGGCAATTTGAAATAAACTTAAAACTTTCCTTTTCTATGATTTTTGGATTACAAGAAGCATGCTAAAAACCACATATTAATATTAGGACTAATTATGTACGTTCTCGATACTTTGTAATAAAAAGAAACAAGTGGATCACAAACACTTTGCGGCAAAGGTCAGGAACTGGTAATTAATTTCGCTCGCGACACGCTCTCCACCAATCAGAGTCTCGGTTTCACTCTGAGATATCTCCTTCAAGTCGATTGGCGCGCGCTTCAGTACAGACAGCAGCCAATTAATGGCTACCCCCCCCCCCCCCCTGGTAGCTCCCGCTACCACAGACAAAAAGCGGAGTCACGCTTCGCATGAACGCAACACCACAAGTTGTAAAGATAGTTTAATTAAATACCAAAAACCGAATTTTAAAAATTCGCTCTATTTCCAATTTTGATTCCTGGATACCCAGAAAAATTCTCCTTTTATATACACAGGTATTAGGAATTTTTCTGCAAACAGGGGCTAATTAAATAGGATTTACATCTTGAAAAATGATTGATTAAAACCCGAAAAAAATTGGAAATACTTTTTACACATCTAAGAGTGTCAAAGAATTAGTCTTAGAGAAATTAAAAAATTCTGCGAAGAAGATATTTTGAATATTTTTTAGGATCCAAACATACTAAATTTTCGGTTTGTAGCGATTTTGAATTTCATAATTTTTTTATTTTAAATCAACCCGAATGTAAATTACATAATAGCACGCGCCAATGATCAAAATCAGTTCTAAAGCCAAAAGGAGCAAGATTACATATTGATTACTGAATTTACTATTCGACTGGAATTACCTCACTATCGTACAATAACGCGATAACTACAGAACGCAAGTGCACTCAAAGGAACAATCACTGCGTTTCATGAAAAGCGAAATTGAAATTAAATCTCGCCATTATGGTACTCTGAATATTAATTTGTATATAGCTTATCAGAAATTCCCTAATGTAATGAAATGATAGAAATTCATTTAGTTAAATTTAAGGTGATCGCCAAAATATATTTTCATAATTCCCTGACTTTTCTCTGAATTTTTTATGAGTAATTTTTCATTCTTATTAGCCATTCATATTGTAATCTTGCGACATTTTTAATACAGAATCTTCTATTTAAAATAAAATCGAGTTTAAACTTTCATTTATAAGTTCTTCATTTGTTATTAGCAGGGCTATCATAGCCTAATTTATTTTTTTTTAAGTCAGAAAGTTAGATATTTAAACCTAATCTAGTTAAAATGAAAATATTTAAATTTAATTGGAAAATAATCAAACCATCGAAAAACTGCCATCGATTTGAATGAAATTCTTTTTAAAAGAATTGAGTAGAAATAATAATTCAATAAAATTTATCAAAATTCAAAGTCAATTTGAAAAAAAAAATCAACTGAATTAAAAACAATTTAAAAACATGGAATAAATTAATTGATTTTTGTAAGTTTTAAATTTCTTTGGGAAATTCTAGGGAATTTAAAAGAATTTAATAAAATGTCTCAGAATCTAAGAAATTGAATAAAAAAAAATAACGAAAAATCCATTGACTTGAGTCAAAATACCTTTTAAATAGCCACAAATTATAGAAATCTTCAGAAATCTGATAAAATCCCTTGGAATCTTTTTAAATATATTAAAATCTCACAGGTCCTGTAAAATCGTGCCATATATTAAAATATTCTAGAAAATCCTTTATGCGTTTTTAATCTCTGTAAAATGCATTGTAGTCTTTTAAAGCATCTTGAAATATTTCAAATACTTTGAAGTCAATTCAGATTATGTAAATAAATTTAAAATTCCTTAGAATCTTTTTAATTACCCTAAAAAATTTCAAATCCTTTAAAATTCCTTCAAATTATGTAAATAAATTTAAAATTCCTTCGCACCTTTGAAAAAAAATCAATTCCTTTGAAATCCCTTGATTAAAATTTAAAAGGTAATATTAAATTTAAAAAAGATCATTAAAATTAATCTAAATCTAAGATTTCATGAAATTTTTTTAAATACTCCAAAAAATGAAATTTTTTTTGAAATCCCTTCAAATTATGAAAATAAATTTAAAATTCTTTGGAATCTTCTACAATTCCCGAAAATATTTCTAATCCTTTGAAATTTCTTCAAGTTATGGAAAGTCACTTAAAATTCCTGGGAATCTTTGAAAATTATTAAAAATATTCAAAAATCTTTCAAATCCTTGGAATCACTTCAAAATATTGAAATCTACTAAAAATACCATAACATATTTGAAATTATTTTAATTCATTAGAAATCCCTTCAAAATTGTTAAAGCTCTTGAAAATTATTTGGATTTTTTTAAATAACCTAAAATATTTTAAACCTTTTAAATATTTTAAAACCCCTTTAAAGTTTTTAAAGCGCTTCAAAGTTTATCGCAATTTTTTAAATTACCCTACAATCTTTAAAATCATTTGATCTATCCTCAAATTATAGAAATAAATTTGAAATTCCTTGGATTTTTTTAAATACACTTAAAAATAGAATGGTTCTGTATCTTCCAAAATTATAGGGAATTATTTAAAACTTCATTACAATTATTTTAAATCACTTAAAATGTTTGTAGAATTCTTGAAAAATTGAAAGTCTCTTGAAAATGCACTAGAATCTTTTTAAATCCCTCGAAATTTTTAAAAGCTCTTAAAAATCCTTGAAATTTTTAAAAAACTACAAAATTTTCTAAATAATTTAGAAGCACTTCAAACTATTTTTAAAAATACATTAAAAATATTACAAATCTTTTAAAATGTATGGAAATTATTAAAAATAATTCAGAATTCCTTAGAATATTTTTAAATATCCTACAATCTTAAAAAAAAAAATTATTCTTTTGAAGACCCTTGAAACTTTTAAAAGCTATAAAAAAATTCTTTGAAAGTTTCAAAAATACTACAAAATCTTTCAAATAAATTGAAATTGTTTTAGATTAATGAAATCTATTAAAATTTCTGTTTAATGTTTTTATATTTCCTAAAACATTGCTAATCCTTTGCAATTTTTGGAAAGCACTTTAATCTTTTTAAATCTCTTGAAAATCGCTTGAAGTTTAGAAAAATACTCTTCAAATTATTGAAATCTGTTCAAAATTCATTGCAAACTCTTAAAATATCCCAAAATATTACATATTTTTTTAATGTTTGGAAATCCCTGACAGCCTTGGTTAGTCTTGTCAGTTTCTTAAAGTCTTCTTGTAGAAATTCCCTGAATAATTTTTCAAATTGATTCTGTTTTTGAAAGCAAATTTTTGAACAAAAATATACTTGAAAAACATCAAATTATGAGTAATCCAGACTTTTCCACAACTTGATTATCGAGTAAGATAAAATCTGCTAGAGTACATGAATACGAATGGATGACAAGTAGGCTATAAAATTTTTTATCGCCTGATGGATTCAAATAATGATCATACAATTCAAGGTTATCTCTACAAGAATAAATATGATCTAAGAGAAAAAAAATTATTTTTGTAACAAACCATTTATACTGATTCAGACTATAAAAAATAATCAAAATCTGTAATGGGCGAATTTTAATGATATCAAAAATTAAACCTATAAATGTGCTCAAAATTGAAGCTTCAATCATTGAAAAGAAAAATTTTTATATGCAACAATTTGTGTATTAAATAATATTTTTTACAAAAAATGTGCCTTTGAATTCCTTATCAGACTTTGCAAAAATATTATGAACAGTATGGAATATTATTCCGTAATTCCAGAACCTCATTAATCTCCATCTCTCACTTATTTACTACAGGAAACATTGCGTTATTTCCTTAGATCATATCAGCAAATAACCGTTCTATCAACGTCAGAATCTAATTCATGATGACAATCAAAGTAATCCGCTAGTGAGAAGAAAGGCGATTTTTATTGTCCCAGGTCACTTTCAAAACGTTATAAAAATATCATCGAGGCTGATAAACGCCTGATACGCATCTGGCGCCGTAAACAACCAGGAACATATTTGAAGGGATTCCAAAGATTTTTATGGATTTTAAAGTATGTTTAAAAATACCAGGTAATTTTCAGAAGCTTTAAAAAGTCCCAAGGGATTTTAAAAGATTTTGAAGAATTGAAATGTTTTTGGACATTTTTTTAATTTAAAGGAGTTTTTAAGGGTTTTACAAAGCTTCAAGGGATTTCAAAAAAGTTTGAATTTTTTTAGTGTATTTTAAAATATTCTAAGGAGCTTTGCAAGAGGTTTAAAAAGTTTCAATGGATTTAAATAATTTAAGGAATCGTGAAATATTCCAAGGAATGTGTAATTCATTTTAATAATCTAAAGAGAGTTCAAAGGATTTGAAATATTGTAGGATATTATATATTAACAGATATAAATAAATTGAAGTGGTTTTAAATTAATCGAAATATTTCAAGAAATTTTTAACAATTTTAAGGAGTTTTCTAGTGCCTAAAAAGTTTCAAGAGATTTGAAACATTTTACGAAATTTTATAAGATTCCCAGGAATTTTTTATTGATTTTAATAATCCGAAGGTATTTCAAAGGTTTCGAAATATTTTAGGACATTTAAAGATATTTCAAGGCATTTTCAAGATCTTTGAAATGTTTCAAGAGATTTAAAACATTTCGGTGAATTTTTAAATATCCAAAGGAATTTTTAGTACATAGTTTTTAATAATTTGAAGTGATTTCAAAGGATTTAAAAGATTTTAGGGTATTTAGAAAAATTGTAAGGAATTTTCACGAGCTTTAGAAAGTTTAAACAGATTTTAAAAGATTTCAAAGGGTTTGAAATGTTTTAGAGAATTTTTTAAAATTCCAAGGAATTTTTAAGAGCTTTACAAAGTTTAAAGGGGTTTTAAGTAAGTTTGACATATTTTGAAAAAACTTTAAAAGATTTTAAGGCTTTTTCAAGTGTTTTAAAGAGTATCCAAGATTCCAAGCAATTTTTAAATTATTTTAATTATTTGGCGGAATTTCAAAGAATTTGAATTATATTTGAGAATTTCTTAAAATTTGTAAGAATTTGTGGGGACTTTAACAATTTTCAAGGGATGTCTAAAGATTTTGAAATATTTGAGAGCATTTTAAAAGATTCCAAATCTTCTTCGAGATCTTTGAAAAGTTCAAAGAGATTTAAAATATTTCAGGAAATTTTAAAATATTTAAAGGCATTTTTAATTGATTTGAATAAATTGAATACATTTCGAAGTACACCAAACTCTCGCTTTCAGTCAACTGTCGGGGGTTACCTTCAAATGGCCTTGGACTGATTTCGGGGGGATAGAAATGTAAACAGTGAGGCCACTCTCGCCCTACTCCCCTGAGAAATTGTGCGAGCCAGCAGTTCTAGGAAGGCGGAGAACGAGATGACTGAAAGCGAGAGTTTGGTGTATTTGAAATATTTGATGGTATTTTTTTGTAATCACAAGGAATTTTTAAGAGCTTTAAAAGGTTTCAAGGGATTTCAAAAGATTTTGGAATATTTTAGGGTATTTTAAAAGATTTCAAGACAATTTAAAAGTCTTTAAAAAGTTTTAGGGTATTTGAAAGACTTTGGGCAATTTAAATAGAATGCAAGGAATTTTTAAGAGTTAAAAAAAGTTATAAGGGATTTTAGAAGTATTTGAAATAATTGAGGATATATTAAAAAAGTTCTAAGATATTTTCAAGACCTTTAAAAAGTTTCAAGGTTTTAAAAATATTTTAGGGAAGTTTAAAATATTTCATGAAATTTATTATTGATCTTAATAATCTGAAGGAATTTCAAAGGACTTGAAATATTTTAGAATACTTTAAAAGATTCCAAGGCATTTTCAATGTGCCTCAAAAGTTTCAAGAGATTTGAAATATTTTATAGTATTTTTTTTTAATATTTTAAAACATTCCAAAGCATTTTCATGGTATTAAAAAATTATCCAGAGATTTGAAACATTTTTGGAATTTTAAAAGATTCAAAGGGATTTTTAACAGATTTTAGTAACTTGAAGTGATTCTAATAGATTTGAAAGATTTGGCGGTATTAAAAAAAATTAAGTAATTTTGACGAGCTTTAAGAAGTTTCATGGGATTTCCAAAGATTTTAAAAGTTTTGGAATATTTTAGTGTATTCTTTAAAATTTCACGGAATTTTTAAGTATCAACAAATTCTTAATATTTAAGATAGTTTAAAAGATTCCAAGGAATTTACAATATTTACAAGATTAGAATTTTGGTCTTTAAATATTTTTGATCAGAAAAATGAAAAATTAGTAAGAAAGAATTAAATAAAAGTCGGAGCAAGTTAAAAAAAAATTTCTTCATTTTTATATTTTTTGAAAAGAAAAATCGTAGCAATGCACATTTAATGTTCTGTGAGTTATCCCTTATATATTATATCTCTAGGTAAAAAAAATTTCAATTTTTTAGCCCTATATCAAAAATAAACATTTTTTTTAGTTGAGTAATGTTGTGTGCAAATAAAATAAATTTTGTTTAAATAAAAAACCTTTGTTCGACCCTATGTCAAAAAAAGAAATTGTTTGCTTCAAGGTAAAATTTTCTGAGGGCTTGCATGCTTCTAGTGAAGTGCCTTTCTCTGCACTTTCTATTCGCAAGTAGCAATTACTGCGCTTTGACAGTGATTTTCGCACATATGGGTAAACACGCAGAAAACTTGCATTGTATTTAAGCAAACATTTCGCAAATGATGGCTTTCCCGTGTGTTACTCGAGCGTTAAATAGAAGGTTCTACTTTGGATAGGTAAAGTTTGCAACTATATTCTGTCACGCGAATTCTGATGCTTTTCACAGAGGTGTTAATTACTCAGATTTTTGGTCTAGGGGATACTTCCCTATCAGTGCATAATGCAACCCACAGTAAATAATTATTAATTAGAGTGCAAATAAAAGAAAAATAAATCATTTTAATTTCACTTTATAAACAGGTATTTATGAAGTTGCCTTTACAAACATTGAGCTCCCCGTTAGTACCTGTCTGAGCTTACGAGTGATGTACGATATTTGTTTGAAATCAGCATTTTATGAGACTGTTAGTCCGTCTGAAAAGTAAGATGTGGCGTTTATAATATATTTTTCCATGTGGACATACGACTGACGTGGCAGTCATCTGGTTGGTTCTGATCGTGTGGTTGATAATCTCGCATGGCGCGAAATTTGAAAATGATTCTGGCTGAGCGTTCGGTAAAGGACCATCTAACACGCATTTTTCAAGGGGAATTGTAGGCTCCTAATACGATGGTTTCACATAAATTAAACTTTATTAAACTAAAACTTTATTAAATTAAATATATTAAACTTTATACATATTATTATTTTTAATTAATTAAGATCCACTGTATTTTGCATTATCCACTGTAGGGAGGTTTCCCATACAATAAATTGCAAAAAATTTCATGTATGTGACTGAAAAATATTGCATAAGATTAAAAAAGATTCCGCAGAACAGCACGAAATTTTAAAGATATCCTTCAAGAATTTAGAGAGATATCGGATTTCACAGCTCAAAATGCTCTCAAAACAGAGGAAGTCCCTTCAAATTATGAAAATAATTTTTAAATTCCTTGGAATCTTTAAAAATTCCATAACATCTATCAAATCGTGTCAAACATGCAAAACTTCGCAAAAAGTCACTCAAAACTTGTTAAAGCTCTTGAAAATTCCCTCAATTTTGAAAGTACCTTCAAAGAATTAAAATCCTTTGAAATTACATCAAATTATTGAAATTAATTGAAAATTCCTTGAAATCTTTTAGTTTTAGAATATTTGGAATTTATTCAAATAAATTAACCGTTTCTAAAATCCCTAAACAATTATTGCAGTCCTTGGAAATCGGAAAAATTTATTGTAAGATTTAAAAATAATCTAATTATTAAAATTCTTCTAAGTTCTTTCAAATTTATTAAAATTAATTGGCAATTGATTGGAATATTTAAAAATATTATATGTATTTTTTGCAAATATATCAGACGATACTTCTTAAAACCTGTAGAATTTATTTAAATATTTGGAGAGCTTTTAAACCCCTTAAAATTATTAAAATCCTTGGTAATTTGATCAAATATTTGTTAGAATCATTAAAGCTCTAAAACCTTACAGATTTTTTTAAATCGTTTCACAACTTCCAAAATTCGATTCAAATTCTATAGAATCCTACGACAAAATTTAGTTTTTTTACTAAAATTCATATTTTGGTATTAAAAAGGCATCTGAAATCTTTTTTGGTTGAAAATTTAACTATTTTTTAGATTTGTCTTTTTAATTTAAAGTTCATCCATTTTTTTTTAAATTTAATCTTTCTTGGATAAAAATGCAACATTTTGGCTGAAAATTAAAAAATTTTGTTAAAAAGTCAACTATTCCTTAGAAAATTTTCTGATTTTAAAATTCATATTTTGCTTTTTAAAAGTCAAATTAAATTTTTTTAGTGAAAAATTCAACTATTTTTCTGAAATTTTGTATTAAAACTTCATGTATTTTAGTAGAAATTTTGATAACAAGTGATTATTTTTTATTAAAAATTCACACTGTTTTGTTGAAAATTCAACTTTTTTGTTGAAAACTCGTATTTTCGGGTTGCAAATTCAATTATTTTTTAAGAAATTCAACTTCTTGATTGAGAATTAATCTTCTTTGCTCGAGAATTCAACTATTTTGTTTGAAAATTTGTATTAGAAACTGATCTTTTTTTTGTACAGAAAATTCGTCTTTTGGCCTGAAGGATCAACAATTTAGGTGACTTTTATTTCCGTCATGACTGAAATATCTTAGTTTGTTGAAAATTGGTCTCTTTCGTTTTACAGTTGATTTTTTAAAAAAAAGGTCCTCTGTTTTGGTTGAAATATCAACTATTACACTTTTTGGTTGAGAATTCATCTTTTGGTTAAAAATTCAATTAGTTTGTTCAAAATTTGAATATTTTGTTAAAAATTCGAGAATGCTGTTAAGAAGCCATCTTTTACGATACAAAAGTAAATTTTTGTTTGCAAAAAATAAATTAATTAAAAAATTTTTAATTTTATATGTGTCGCAAAATTCCGACACATCTAGGATCCTAAAGTAACTGAAATTTAGGAAATTGAGTTGCTGAAAACGAAATCCAGTAACTTTTATAGTAAATTTACTAAATCTTGATATATTAAAATTCAAAAACAGGATCTGAAAATTACAAATATTTTCTTTAGATTACTAAATAATAAAAGAAATGTCAGTCATCGTGACCGAAAGAAGTGCGCAGTTAGCGACCGCGCACTACTCGCTTCTCGATGACGTTCAAAGCGGACAAAGTATGGTGGTTGTGGTCATGGGCGTCACTAAAATGAAAAAGGATAAGCTGAATTATAACGCTGCAGTAAACCTGTTTTTTCCTATATTGAAATATCGTAAGCGTAAAAAGGATTTAAAATTTGCACCCGAATAAGAAACTGAAAAAAGTTTTGAAATTTCGAGTAAATGTATCGACCTATAAACTCAGTTGATGAGCGATTTATTTTGGCTATAAAATAATTTATGATGCTACCATTATCTTCCTCGTAAATAAACTTCTAAAAAGGTACATCAGGACCACAATTGACTAGCAGCAGCTGCGTAAAATAATAATTAACCCAGGTTTAAATTGAACGGTGAGTGCGCTGTTTACGTCGAATGACGCCCTCTTATCAAGATACATTATATCTGTTATTTTGAGTCGTTCCGTTGTTCATTAATTTTAATCAAAAATTCAGAGTGGCCGTAGCTAGTAACGCTTTTCAAATAACCAATTTTAAATTTTTTTATAAGCTGAACAAAGGGTTCAAAATTTTATTTCAAAATCTTGATACATTTGCCTGTTGTTTCACAATTTTTCAAATTTTAATTTTTTCAGAACTTCTAAACATCTTTTAAAATTCTTCAAAATTCTCCTAAAATGTTGCCTAGCAATTTTTTTTAATTCTGCCTAATTAAATAAATTTCCTCAGAATCTTCCTCATTAATTTTTGATAACTTTATAAATCTTTCTAAATAAAAAAAATATTATTTTAAAATTAATTCTTCGAAATACAAAATCATTTTCAAATTTCCTAGTAAATGATTTCTAATCTTCTGAAGCTTTTCAACATTTTTAAAAAGCTTGTAAATTTTTTTTTAGAAATCTGCCAAAATCTATGGTTTAGTTTCATTATTTGAAATTATTTCGAATTTTAAATTAATTTTTAAATTTTTTCAACAATTTTAAATAACTTAAAGTTACTAGAATTTTTTCTAAGAATTAAAGGTGTTCAATATTTCAAAATGAATAATTTGACTTACAATACAAAAATTTTAAATTGAAGAATTAAAATCGTAACGTTCAAAGTTGAGTTTTTTCGTTTAGTTTTGAATATTTTATTTATAATTACGGATTTTCAATGAACAGTCAGATATTTCTAAATATGAAGAAATTGTCCTTATTCTTAATTAAAAAATTTCAAATTGAGTTGTTTAAAAAAATAATATTTTAGACTGAAATAATATTTGAAATTTAATAAAAGTCTTTGATTATGAATATATTATTTTAAATTTATTTTTAAATTTAAAACAGTTTATAAAGTTTAAACCAGGCTTTTATTGTTTAGCTAATAAAAGTTGGCAAATTGAAACAGTTTAATTTTTAATATTAAAATCTGGAAAATTTAAAATTGTGAACTGATTTCGAATCGTCTTGTAAGATCAAATAGTATTCACTTTTTAAATCTAAAGAACATTAAAGATATCATCATTTAAAAAGATAGCAACTTAGCTAATTATTTAAAAAACGGTTGAAATAAAAGTTGGACAGATTTT
>JAWWLR010000155.1:17384044-17397095 GCA_035041075.1 Acraspis erinacei | reverse complement strand
GGTCCAAGCAATGGTCAAACCTGCGATTTCGGTTCAATGGATCGGAAAAGCGGTGAACAGTCCAAAGCTTACACTGATGCTCGCGAACAGTCCAAACGGGACTGGAATCCGGTACAAGGAGAGAAAAGACCGCCGCGCGCCTGTGCGGAGCGCAGGCGCATGCTGCATGTGGAGCATAAGCTCGAAATTCGATTGTAATCAGGTCGATCCAAGCTAGGATCGACATTAGTTCCGGTCCAAGCTTGGACCAGGGAAATTCTTGGTCTGGACGAAAAATTCCGATCCAAGCGACCGGATTTTTTTTACGAATGTTTGGACCGGAATGACGGTCCAAGGGATTTAGAGTGTTATTAATGTATTTAATAATTTACTGTGATTTGAAAGGGTTTTAAATATATATTTGGAAAATTACTATCTATAAATCTTGCCAGTAGTGATAAAAATAATGGATATTAAATAAAGAATGGTATATGCCTTTTTGGTATATTAATATACATCATGGGTTTAAGGTAATAAATCCTGCGCATTTATGTCAATTTGTATGCTAACAATAACTAGTTCGACAAAGATTAATTCAAGTACGTGTATGCTTGTCTCCATTTGCACAAACACAAACAGACGCCTTTGAAGTACCAGCCAGGTATATTACACCTGCGTACTATTTGAAATCATGCACCAACATAATATGTGTACCAAATATGTATACATTTACGAGTAAGCAAATAACAATATTGATGCAACCAGGAATCGATAATCTGTAATGTAAGTTCTCGCATAAAAAACTTAAATTACATAAACAAAATTAAAATCAGTGAGACGTAAATGGAAATTAAAAAGTGAAATAAAAAGCATTGCAAAACCTGTTATTTTCACGTTAATTGTTAATTTGCTCACTGGAAGATGAAAGTTTGAAACGAGATTTGTACTCTTTTCCAACTTATTTTCTCCATTCCTTTCCCGCGAATCAATCAATTACTAAAACTCGAGATATCTTTTAAACTCGAAGCAGAATTTTTTTAAATTTATACTTTCAGCTGCATTATTTATTTTCAATTTTAAAAAAGAAGAAATCTATAAGCGGTAGTTTATTATTTAGTTTAGATCCTGCGGATTAATTACTTTTTAATAACTTTATACTATGCAAAGTTACAAATATTTAGTTTGAGAAAATTCTACTTCCTTCAATGAAATTATAAATGTTTCTCATTAATTTTATACAAACTATGAATTTCTTTAAATTAACTTAGAAAAATGTTTACTTGAATAAAAAAGATCTTTCTTTGATGTGGGGTTAAACAAATATATTATTGATTTAAACCAATTTTTTTTTTTAACGAAATAAAATTTATTTAGTTGAAACATACCATTGTTTAACTTAAACAAATTTATTTTTAATCAAACAAATTCTATCTTCGATACAGGGTGCAACAAATGTTTGTTTGATTAAAAAAAATTTCTGATCAGTGCGAATAATGGGAATTAAAAAAGGGACAATTTGAACTGAAATTTATAAGATATGTTTAATTTATAAAAATTTATTTTTCCACGACATAAAATATATAAGGAAAAACTCACAGAAAGATATGATAATTTAAAAAGATATTTTCAAATTCCTTTGACTTATTCTCTGATTTTTGCTGACTTATTTTTCATTTTTGAAAGCAATAATATTTACAAACCAAAATTAAAATCTTGTAATATATTAAGCAAAGCGCATTTTATGATTGGAACACAAAAATTCTAAAGTTGATTTTATACATTGTTAATTTAATTTTTTTATTAAAAGTGACTAAAAGTGACTAAAGTGCATTAATCACTTGACGAATGTTCTTTTTAATTTAGGAGAATTCGATCAAACCTATAAGAATTCCAGGAGAATTTCAAAAAATTCAGGATAAATTCCTAAGACTTCAAAATATTTCAAGTTAAATTTACAGAAATTGAAAAAAGTCCATTGGTTTCTCGAATATGGGAGCGAATTTAGAGGAATTCAAGTGAGAGAACAATTCAGGGTGAATGCCTAATGAATTAGAAAAAAAATATTGGAAAAATATTTCTTTCTATAATCTTTTGAAATTCCTTGATATTTTGTAAAGCTCTGGAAAATTCCTTTGAATTTTTAAATATTCCCTAAAAATCTTTCAAATGCTTTGGAGCCACTTCAAATTATTAAAATCCATTAAAAATTCCATGGAATCTCTTAAAATACCCTGAAATATTTTGAATACTTTGAAATCCTTTTAAATTATTAAAATCAATTAGAAATGCCTTGTTATCTTATGAAAAGCCCTAAAATATTTCAAATCTCTTGAAACTTATTAAAGATTTGGAAAATTCATTGCAATTTGGAAAAAAAATTCCTTGAAAATTTCCTCAAAAAACTTGAAATTCCTTCAAACTTTTCCAACCTCTCAAAAATTCATAAGCATCTTTTAAAACACCCTAAAATATTTCAAAGTCTTTTGAAACCCCTTGCAACTCTTTAAGGCTCTTAAAAATTCCTTGGAATTTTAAAAAATACTATAAAATATTTCAAATACTTCAAATTATTGAATTTATTTAAAAATTCCTCATAATATTTTTAAATTTCCTAAAATATTTAAAATGTCTTGAAACTTCTTGAAAATCTTGAAAATGTCTTGAAAAATGTTTAAATACCCTAAAATATTTTAAAATATTTTGGAACTCCTTGAATATTGATAAAGCCCAAAAAAATGCGAAATTTTAAAAAATGCCTTAAAATATATTAAACTCTTTGAAATCCCTTAAAATTATTCAAATAGGTTAAAAATTCCTAGAAATTTGTTTTAAATTGTCGAAAATATATCAAATCTTTCAATATTTTTGAAATATCTTATAATTTTTCTACATTGGAATCGATTCTAATAATTGACATTTTTTAAAATTAATTTCAGGTATTTCAACTCCTGTAAGATGTTTTAAAATACCCTAAAATCTACCAAATTTTTGAAAATTCCTTGAAATATTTGGAAATATTTGAAATCCTATAAAATTCTTCAAGTATCGTGAATAAATTCTTTGAAAACTTTTGAATGCTCTTGAAAATTCCTTGGAATATTTAAAAATAATCTAAAATATTTTTAATTCCTTGAAATTTCTCTAAATTGCTAGAATCAATTAAAATTTTTGTTGAATCTTTTAAAATGTCCTCAGATATATTTTAAAACTTTTCAAATTCCCTGGAATTATTCAAATCAATCAAAAATTCCTTGAAATATTTTTTAATTCTCTTTAGATATTTAAGATCCTTTAAATTCCCATTAAATTTGTGGAAATCGAATACAAAATTCTTGGAATTTATAAAAATATTCTTAAATATTTAAAAGCCTTTAAAATTTTTGGATGTACTTTAAAATCTTCTAAGCTCTTAAAAATTACTCGGACATCTTTTAAAATACCATAGAATTATTGAGACCAATTAAAAATTGTTGGAAAACTTTTAAAATTCCGTAAAATATGTCGAATCCTTTGAATTCTTTTGAAATCTTGAAACTTTTTAAAGCTCTCGAAAATTCTTTGGATATTTAAAAGATACCCTAAAATATTCCAAATCGTTCAAAATACCTTTAAGTTATTTTAATCTTTTCGAAAGTCTTTCACATCCTTTAAAATTTCATCAAATATTCTAAATCCTTTGAAATATTTTGAAAGACCTTTAAACTTTTAAAAGCTCTGGAAAATTCCTCGGAATTTTTCAAAATATCCATACACCTTATAAATCCTTCGGAATATCTTCGAATTAATAAAGTTTATAAAATATTCTTCAGAATCTTTTAAAATATTCTAAAATATTTCAAATCCTTTGAAATATTTTGAAGTGCCTTGAAACTTTTAAAAGCTTTGGAAAATTCCTCGGAATTTTTCAAAATTTCTACACATCATATAAGTCCTTCGGAATACCTTCAAATTATTGGAGTCTACTTAAAATTCCTTCGAATCTACGAAATATTTTGAAATTCCTTAAAATATTTAAAAGCTCTGGAAAATTCCTTGGCCTTTTTTTGAAATACTCTAAAATCATGTAAGTCCTTCGGCATATCTTCAGATTACTAAAGTTTATTAAATATTCTTCAGAATCTTTTAAAATGTTCCAAAGAATTTTTAATATTTTGAAAGCCCTTCAAACTTTTAAACGCTCTGGAAAATTTCTTGGAATTAAAGATATCCTAAAATCTTATAAGTCCTTCGGAATATCTTAAAATCATTTAAGTACATTAAAAATTCTTTGGAATCTCTGAAAATATCAGAAAATACTTAAAATTCTTTGAAATATTTCAAAATCTCTTGAAATTTTATGAACCTGCTAAAAATTCCTTGGATTATTCAAAAGTCTCTTAAATCTTCAAAATCGTTTAGAATACCTTCAGGTTATTAAAATCTATTTAAAATTTTATCGAAAGGCATTTAATATCCTAAAATATTTCAAATACCTTAAAATTTTGGAAATCCCTTGAAACTTTTTAAAAATATTGAAAATTCCTTGGAATTTTTAAAAATATCCATAAATCTTATAAGTCCTTCGGAATAAACAAATTACTGAAGACTTCAAAATTCTTTTGAATCTTCGAACTATTTTGAAATTCCTCCAAATATTTAAAAGTTCTGGAAAATTCCTTGAAATTTTTTAAAATACTCTAAAATCTTATAAGTCCTTCGAACTATCTTCAGATTACTAAAGTTTATTAAATAATCTTTAAAATCTTTTAAGATGTTCCAAACATTTGAAATATTTTGAAATCCCTTGAAAATTTTAAAAGCTCTGGAAAATTTCCTGAAATTAATGATATCCTGAAATCGTATAAGTCCTTCGGAATACCTTAAAATCATTTAAGTCCATTAAAAATTCTTTCGAATCTCGTAAAAGATCAGAAAATAGACAAATCCTTGGAAATACTTTTAAATCATTTAAGTATATTATAGATTCTTTCAAATATCTTAAAATATCAGAAAATACTTAAAATCCTTTGAAATACTTTAAGATCTCTTGAAACTTTATAAAGCTCTTCAAAATTCCTTGGATTTTTCAAAAGTCTCTTAAATATGCAAAATCGTATAGAATACATTCAGGTTATTAAAATCTATTTAAAATTCTATTGAAAGGCATTAAATATCCTAAAATATTTAAAATACTTTGAAATTTTTGAAATCCCTTGAAACTTTTTAAACCTCTGTAAAATTCCTTGGGATTTTAAAAAATATCCATACATCTTATAAGTCCTTCGGAATACCTTCAAATTATTGCAGTTCGCTTAAAAATTTTTCGAATCTTTGAAACATTTTGAAATCCCTTGAAACTTTCTAAAGCTCTTTAAAATTCGTTGGATGCTCTAAAAATACCCTAAAATATATAAATCGTTCAGGAAACTTTCAGGTTATAAAATCTGTTTCAAAATTCTTTCGAATCTTTTAAAATATTTAAAATATTCAATAGCATTTTTCAAATTTTGAAATCCTTGAAGCTTTTATAAGCTCTTTAAAATTCCTTGGATTTATAAAAATTCCCTGAAATTTTATAAGTCCTTCGAAATACCTTCAAATTATTAAAGTTTATTAAAAATTCTTTCGAATCTTCGGAATCTTTTGAAATCCCTTCAAACATTTAAAATTTCTGGAAAGCTCCTTGGCATTTTTTAAAATACTCTAAAATCTTATAAGTCCTTCGGAATATCTTCAGATGACTAAAGTTTATTAAATATGCTTTAAAATATTTTAAAATATTCCAAATCTCTTGATTTATTTTGAAATCCCTTGAAACTTTTAAAAACTTTGGAAAATTCCTTGGAATTAAAAATATCCTAAAATTTTATAAGTCCTTCGGAATACCTTCAAATTACTAAAGTCTATTGTAAAATTCTTTCGAATCTTTTTATATACTCCTAAAATATTTCAAATCCTTTGGAATATTTTGAAATCCTTTAAAACTTTAAAGAGCTTTTGAAAATTTCTCGGAATTTTGAAAAATAACTTAAAGTTTTATAAGTCCTTTGAAATCCCTTTAATTTCGTTAAATCTATTTAAAAATTGTTGAAATATTTTTAAATTCTCTACACAATATTTCAGAAGAATTAAAGAAAATTCAGAAATAGGTAGAGACTTGAAATCAATAGTGGCTAACCCAAGGGTTAGCAGCTACTACTTGAGAGAAAAATGACAGTCACTTAAAGCGCTTCTTACGCAGAAATTCCGGAACTTTTGCAGTTTTTTCTCATAATCTCTGGCTTTCACTGTGCAACAAAATTCCTTGTCTTTTCACTGATTTCTAGATTTTCTCTGACCTCCCATCGCCCTAAAATTACAATTGCAACACCGCTCCTACACAGGCACCTGTCGAATCTCTCAAGTAATCACCCCAGGTGAAGAGTTTCACAAAGTCATCATATCTCACGGATCACACAAAAATGTGAAAGATGCCTAATACCCCACAATAAGATCCATACACATTTCTTCTAAACTTTTTTCTTCCCAATTCAAGGCTGATAAAGTAAATTTAAAATAGTTAAATTATTTAAGTATTTCCATGGGCACTTTTCCGTAAAAGCCCGACTAAATCCCTAAAGTTTTCTTAACACCTGAAACTTTTCCGCCGCAAAGTCCGAACATTCCTACAGTAGTTTTCAGCTCCTGAGATCTTTTTCTAAGGCACTCCTTTCGCTCCACAATTCACAGAGAAAATTTTGTCGACCAAGTGAAATGTGAGAACTCGGTGTGATATTAAACCTTGCAGCCATATGACTGACTCTGTTCTGCGAGGTAGATTACTAACTTGACTGCACTAGAAAATGCGTCTGGGTTCAAATAATTGTCTTTCAAAGCTTTGACAAACTGAAAATACCCTGGATTTGTGAAAAAAATTTATCTTGGATCATGAAATCACTTTTTCTTTATTTCCTGTAATCAGATACGATATTTCAAGTGAAAAAAATAATAAGCGGTTCCAAAACTACGCCATACTCGTTTGAAAACTTTTTTCGAGCTTCCTTATTCTTTGACATAGATCATCACATGAAAGTTTGAACATCCCAGGATGACCTCATAAATGCGAATAACCAAAAATATGAATTCTCAACCCGAAAAAGACGAATTTTTAACATAATAGTTCAATTTCCTAATAAAAATGATATCTTTTTAACAAAGTATTTAAAATTTTAATTAAAAAATGCAGATCTCAACTAAAAAATTAAAAAATTTTAACCAAAAAATGAATAAATAAATTTTTAGTTGAAAAAATTGTTTTTTAACAAAAAAGAAATGGAACTTTCAAGAAATTATTTAAATTTTCAGCCAGCAAACATTTTTTAATGCAATAGTTCCACTTTCAACCTTAAACTTTCAACTTAAGCAAAGAATAATTTTCAACCAAATAATGAACGATTTTTGACAAGAGATAAATTTTCTACCAATAAAATGATTTTTTAAAGAAATTAAATTTTCATTAAAAAAAGAAGAATTCTTACTGAAGAATGCAGTAGTTGATATTTCAAGCGAACAAAATTTTCATTTTTAATAAAAAAAAACAGTTAAATTTAATACAAAAAGACAAATTATCAACAAAACATTGAAATTTGGAACAATTTTGGATCGATTTTCAATAAAAAAAAAAAATTATTGAACACAAAAGTATGCATTTTCAACAACACAAAAATGATTTTTATCTAAATACATTAATTTTCAACTAAAAACTATAAATTTTCAACTAAAAATTATCAATTTCTAACTAAATATTAAATACTAGAATCTGAATTTCAAAAAATGTATTTTAAATAAAAAAACACAATTTTCAAAAAAATAGTTCAATTTTTAATTAGAGAATTAGAAAAAATGTTTAAACTGTTAAAAAAATAGTTCAATTTTCAACGGAATAGTTGAATTTGCAATGAAAAAGATAGGTTCTCACCGAAAAATGTAATAGTTGAAAAACAAATTTTTAAACAAATATTAAAATTTCAAACCAGCATAGAATTTTTTCAAAGTAGTTTAACTTTTTAACCAAACAGTTAAATTTTCAAGAAAATACGTGAATTTTTAGAGAAAACGCCGTAGTTACATTTTCAGTTAAAAAATTAGTTTTCAATAACAAAAGAAACTTTTTTGACAAAATTTAAATTTTCTACCAATAAAATGATTTTTTTTAAAATCATAGTGCTATAAATATATTCGGGAAATAATACAGTTGAAAAATTAATTTTCATTAAAAAAATACCAACTTTGAACAAAATAATTCAACTTTCAACCAAATACTTGAATTTTCAATCCAGAAGATTAATTGTCTAGAAAAAAGAGACTAGTTTAAAACGAAATACATAAATTTTCAAGAAAATTGTGGAATTGTTTTTAAAAAACTATCAAATTTCAGATAATTTTATATATTTTATATACAACTTTTACTTATTTTATTAAATTATTTTATTGTTAAATTTTCAGTTAAGAAAAATTATTTTAACAGAAAAAAGAGGATTTTTCTAAGAAAAAAATTTGTTTAACTAAATTGTTCAGTCGTTAACTAATAAAATAATTTTTGATGAAACTTGTTTCAAGTTCAACCAAAAAAGATGAATTTTCAATAAAAAATGTAACAGTGGAACTTTCGACTAAACGATGAACTTATAGTCAAAAATGGTTGAGTTCAATTTCTAGTTAGGAAAATTAATTTAAAAAGACACGAATTTTCAAGAAAAGAAACAAATTTTCAACAAAATATTATACAGAATTTTCTAGCCAATGAGATGGATTTTTAGACAAAGATATAACAGTAGACCTCTAACCGAAAAAGAATTAACTTTCAACGAAAAAAGATTAAAATTTAAGAAATTTAAATTAGGTTAAAATCCAAATAAAAATCCTATTTAACGCCCAATAATCAAAATGATGCAAACTTCTGAAAAAAACATGAATCCAACGACCAAATTTGAAGAAAAAAATTTCGGACAAATATAAAAAAGAGAAAAGAAAAATAAGAAGGCCAAGGAAGGGGAAGTGATTCGTTGCCTTTTAATTTTTCTTTCCTCTTTTTTATTTTTGTCCGAAAATTTGTTTAAACATTTTTTTTCAGATTACAATAGGAGCATTTTTTGGTTTGTTCGTTGTTGGAAAAAAAGGGAACAGCAATTAGATATTATTATTAAAATAAAATAATTAAGAAAATATATTTTGAATTCAGCAGACTGCCATTCCCGGTCATTTCCCGGGGTTTTCTTGGTTCGCAAACATTTTTCACGGTCAATAAAATAAAAAAATTAAAACCCCACATCTACAAACTTTTTCAATTTGAAATAATACAAAAATACACTACAAATTAAAGCACTCAAAGTAGAACTCTTGAATTTTGTTCTTTTAAAATTGAAGTATTAACGTTTTTTAATTAAAAAATATGTTGTATTCAAATGCTAAATAATTTACACGTATAAAATGGAAGTTACTAACACTTTTCAATTGAAATTTTTTAAATAAAATCCAGATAAACTTTCAAATTTATAATTTTTAACTTTTATAAATTATAGAGTTCAAATATTCAGATTCAATTCCAAAAATATAAATACACTTTATCATTTTCAATGCTTTACATTAAAAAATCAATTAATGCACATGAAAATTTATATTATTTTAAAGAGTTTTAAACTAGAAACATTAAAAATTAAAAAATTTAAGTTTTTTTTTAAACTGAACGCTTCTTAATTCAGAAGTTAAATTATTTTCATTTTAAATTTAGAAACTGATTAAATTTTTTTTTAATTTAAAATTATATTGAAAATTTTAAATAGGTAAATATCTTTTAAAACGGATTAAATTTTCTCTTCAATTTTTAGAAAATCCTGCAAATTTTAAAAAACTTCATTAAAATTTCTATGTATAAATAACAATTGAACCCTTATATTTTGTAGAAAAAATTTGAGTAATTTGTGTACCGACAAAGTTCGGCTATTCGTACAGAAAGTTCGGTGCACATAGCCACAGTCTAATTTTAAAAAAATGTAGATTTTTGCCGTCTTGAAACTAAAAATTAAAAAGCTTTTTATGAATTGTGAAAGATTCCAGATTCTGTTTTGAAAATTTGGTAAATCTTTTAAAACCTTTTAAAATCTTCTTTTAAAATAATTTTCCAAATGAAAAATTATGTCTCATTTTCCTAGAAATCTAAATAAGATGTTTTTATTCTGTTAAAGCCTTTCACAATTTTTGAAAAGATTCTAAAGTTTTTGTTTAAATTAATTTTTAATCTTCTAAAACCTTCAAAATATCTCTTAAAATGACAAAAAAAAATTCTAAAAATAATGACTGTTCAGTTGTTATCCAGGCTCTCTATGTCAAACAATTCAGTTTCAAATGGTTTAATTTGAAATATTTGGTTTCAATTTATTCGTTTTTAATGAAAATAATTACTAAATATTCAATAAATATTTTTTTCTTAATTACAAATTTTCAAATCGACTGGGTTAAAAAATGAATATTTTCGACTTGAAACAATATTTTTAATTTAATTAAAGCCTTTAATAACGTATGTATTCTGAAGTTATTTTGAGGTTGAAAATAATTTATAATGTTTAAATCGGATGTTTACATTTTTTTAATGACTAAAACTTTCGATTTGAAACCGTTTAATTTTCTACGTTAAAATCTGAAATTTCTTAAATTTTAAACGGAATTAGAATCGTTGTGTCAAATAGATTTTTGTTCATTCTTTATTACTTAAATTACAGATCCATCAAAAAATTATTTATTTAGATTTACAATTGATAAAATAAACATTTTTTTATTCAAAATTTTCAAATTCAAAGGCTTTTAATCTATAATTGTTTAAGACTTAAAGACAACATTTTAGAATTATCGAAATAAAAAATTTACGCTTAAAAATAAAAATCTAAAATAGACCATTTTTTAAGTAAAAGCTTTGCAAATTTCGCAATGTAAGCTGATTGATAGCATACTTGGAAAAGATAACAATCCAACTGTTTATTTTTAAAGATTGTCCAAAACAAAATTGGACAGATTTTTCGTCCAAAAATGTTTTCAAGTTCCTGGTCAAAAAATAAATTCACTTTCATTTCCTAATTGTGTCGTAACTAATAATTAAATTAATTATTTTACATATAAAAGTATTTTAAATTAATAATTGTCCACTTTAAGGATGTTTTTCCTGCCACTTTTTAAATAAAATTTATTTGTCAGTCGCCTTTTGGAAGCCACCCTTTAGATGCTAAAATGCAGCAACAAGTCAGTAGTAAACTTTGAAGGTTGAATCGCATTCGAAGTCGGATGGTCGAAAATTCTTCAGCTCAATTTGCTGGTGAACTTGAACCAGAGTTGACCCTTCTTTAAGTTAATTTGGTAAAAGTCGGTGTATACTTTGAATGCTTTACAACCTTAAGTGCTCTCTGAGGTCAAACGTGGCATTTATGCTCGGAATTTTGAAGTACGGCACATGATTGAGTCACGGGGTTTTTGTATGGCCCTGCAATTCAATCCCAGAATTCGGTACCACGAAGCTTAAACTTTTATTATTCAAAAAAATTCTATTTGTCTCTTTTAACTTTTTCTTCATTAGCAGCCAAAGTTATGTACCCTCCAACCCCTCAGTAACTTAACCATTGGAAATTTTTTTTTTTTTGATTAATTAATTAATTTTGATACCCATATTGAATTCAATATGGAAGGAGTTTAATTCGTGCGATTTAAAGTCCAAATATACCGTCAAATGGGGTAATTTGGAACATGTGCGGTTAATTCGGACATTCCTAAGGTGACAGTTTAAATTACTGAAGGTGGTTTTATAAACAATCTGGAATAAATTTAAAACTTAACTGGTGCTAGATTCTGGTTAAAACCACCTGTGAGAAATGTAAACTATCAGTTCAGGAATGTCCCAATTTATCCCAAATGTCCGAAATTGCACTGTTTAACAGTATCCCATTTTTAACAAAAAAAGTGGAATTTTTAACCAAAAAAAGAGTTCCTATCCAGAGTAGTATTTCCAACACAAAAAGAACAATTTTTTATAAGAAGAACTTTTTTTTAACTAAACAAATGCATTTATAATGCATTAGTTAAACTTTCAAGAAAAAGAGATCAACTTTAAAAAAAATAGTTTCTTCAACAACTAAATTAATTTTTAAGCCAAACAGATTACTTTTCCATCATAAAAGGTGAATTATCAATCCCAGATGATTTTTTTATCAAATGATTTAATTTTCAACAATATAATTAAATTTTCAACCAAGAAGAATAATTTACTATCGAAAGACGATTTTTAAATAAATTTAAGTTAAATTCAATTTTCAAGCTAAAATTTCTAATAATAAAATATATAATAAAGTTATATAATGGCATTCTGGAAAATACCAAAAGTATGCTTGCCAGAAGGATGCTTCATGTATAGCGTATTTGCATTAATTTATGACTTTCTAGAAATTAAAGCAGTTTCCTTAGTACCTGCAATAATGGTTTTTCATGGAAGATTCTTTGAATATCTTAATGAAATTCTCAGGCAAGTGCACCTTGTATACGAAACTACAATTATATTAAATTCAAATTATTTAGAAATTTTACATTATTAATTCTCAAAATAATGATTGGTAATTCTGAAGATATTGATTTGGAATAAATTTGATGAACATTTTCTGGAAATCAAAAATAAAAAATGTTCTTAAAAAATAAATTACTAAAATGATAGGTGTGTTTTATCACTATGAAAAGTTAAAAAATATATTCTGTTTTGGGAAAACCTTTTGACACCCGATTTCGAAGTGATTCTTATTTAATAAATAAAGACATTAAACCATGGGCTTTGGTTCATTCCACTGTTCTTAGAAGTTTCCAATGATTTCAGATATAGTTTTTGATCCTAAAATAATTAATACTTTTAATGTATTTCCCCCACATATTACCACATACCATTCAAAAGAAAAGGTCAAAGCATCGACACCTGGACTTTGGTGATTGTGAATTCTCTTTTGTTAAAGCTCTTTCGGCCTTAACGAATACATTCTCATCACGTATCTCGTGCTTTGCACTCGATTTTGTCCAAGATCTGAACTTT
>JAWWLR010000155.1:17373163-17383851 GCA_035041075.1 Acraspis erinacei | reverse complement strand
CAGACAGGCGAACAGACAGACACATTCGTAAAAACCTGTTTTTCGGATTCAGGGGGTCTCAAAACGTGGACATGTGAAAAAACGGGGGTGGGGTCAAATTTTACATAAATCTAATACCTTCTCTGATGAGAATGTAAAAAACATTTTCTTAATGTTTTTTTTTATTGAAAAATATTCTTCTGTTGTATAATTTTGTATATTTAAAATATTTAATTAAAAATTACTACCCTATAATTAAAAATACTTTAGTTTAAATGAACAGTTATATAAAAAAATTGTCTGATTAAGTATGCCTTTCATAGGAAAAAACAATTACATAACAGTTTATTTATTTACGAATTTTACTTGATTAATTATAAAAATATCCTTTAATATTTCTAAAGGCATTAATTTAAAATAAAGCTGTTAAATATTTGCTGGAAAATAAAAATAAAACAATTTTCTTCGAAAAAAAATTACTGACATGATAGGAATCTTTTATCACTATGACAATTTGACAAAATTATTCTGTTTTGGGAAAACATTTTAAATAACGATTTTGAAGTGATTCTTTAGCACTTGGTTTTTACAGTCTTTTTTGTTCGAAATTGAGATCCCTGTTTTTTAAGTTTAAGTTGAATGAAGCTTTTTAAGCTTTTTAAGCTTTTTAAAAATTTTAAGCTTTTAAAGCGTTTTAAGCTTTTTAAGATTTTTAAGCTGTTTTAAGTTTATGATTCAAAAAAATTAAAGTTAAAATATTTAATAAATAAAGACATTAAACAAGAGTTTACGCTTTATTGCACTGTTTTAAAAGTTTCCAATAATTTCAAATATCGTTTTTATTCCTAAAAAAATTAATTCTTTAAAAAAACAATTTTTCATTATTTTTGATAGGGATGTAATTATTGAAAAAGAGAATTCTGTTATATACTTTTTTGTAATTAAAATATTTGAGGTTATCCTAAAATATAATATATAAAATATATTAGGTTATATTAGGTATATTTTAGGTTATTATAATAATTATTATTATAAATATTACATATTTAGGTTAATTATTTCCATATAATTAAAAATATTTTATTTTAAATGAAAAGTTATATAACGACATCCTGGTACACAACAAAAATATGTTTGCCAGAAGGATGTTTCATGTATGACTTATTCGCATGACATATATATATATATATATATATATATATATATATTAATATAATAATAAATATAATAATATAATAATAAAAATAAAAATAATAAAATAATAAAAATAAAATAAAATAAAAATAATATATAATAAATATATATTACATGTATATACATTGCATAAAAAACTAAAATTACATTACATATCAATTATTTTCGAATTTCACTTAATTAATTAAGAAAATATTCTTTAATATTTCTGAAGACATTAATTAAATATAAATCTGTTTAATATTTGCTGCAAAATAAACAATAAAAAAACATTCTTTAAAAAGAAATTACGGAAACGATAGGTGTGTTATCTCGCTATGACAATTTGAAAAAATTATTCTGTTTTGGGAAAAGATTTTGAACAATGATTTTGAAGTGATAAAAATTTCAAATAATTTCAAATATCGTTTTTTTCTAAAAAAATTAATTCTTTCAAAATACATATAAATCAATTTGATAGGACTGTAATTAATACAAAATATACATCGATTGTGAAATGTTGTGCCTTTACAATAGTTTAAAAACAATGACTTCCTTATAATTAAAAATACTTTATTTGAAATAAAAAGTTATATAATGGCATCCTGGTACACATAAAAATTCTGGTTGCCAGAAGGATGTTTCATGTACGACTTATTCGTATTAATTTAAGACTTTCTACCAATGAAAGCAGTTCCCTTGATATCTGCAATAATGGTTTTTCAAAATTAATAGTTCCTTCATATGCAAACTTAAATTCACTTCTGTTTTTAATTAATATTAGTGTAAAATAAAAATATTTACTATTATTTTCCTATAAAAATCTTTTCTCTTTTTTCAATTCTCATATAACTGTCTCTAAAGAGTCCATTACAATATTTGGAAACATATTTCTCTCATTTTAACTTCTTTTATGCAACTATCTTACACAATTTGTGTTTCATGAGTATTTTTTTAAATGGCTTTTAAAATAATACGCTTCTTTTTAAGTCTTCTTTGGCAATTTTGTTTCACAATTACTGTTTTAAGTTTATGTTTAAAAATGATATAGTTTCAAATATTTAATGAACAGAGACATTAAGCCATAGACTCTCTTGTCTTTCTTTACAGTTCGGTTAATTTTATCATTCTCAAAAGCTTCGAATAATTTCAAATATCGATTTGTCCATAAACAAATGAATTATTTTAAATAAAAAAATAGTATAATGGCATCCTGGTACATAACAAAAGTATGGTTGCCAGAAGGATGTTTCGTGTAAGACTTTTTTGCATTATTTAAGACTTTCTATAAATGAAAGCGGTTTCATTTATAACTGACATAATGTATTTTCAAAGTTAATATTTCCTAAATAAATAATTTTAAATTCAATTGTGCTTTTTAATTAATGTAAGCTCAACATACAAAATCTTTCCTATTAGTTTTCTATAAAAAATTTTCGAATGAGGAAGCCAAAATGACCTCGAAAAATGTTGGATCCTGGTAGTATAAAAAAAAGCAGATTAACAATTAAGACAAGAAAGCTTTCTTTTCTTAATTTTTTATGAATATTTAATTTTAAAAAGTGGTTTAAAAAATAATATACTTATTTTTAAGCCTTCTTGAGCAATTGTGTTTTACAATTTGACTGTTTCAAGTTTATGTTTACCGTTCTTAAAAGTTTCCAATCATTTCAAATATCATTTTTGTTCCTAAAAAAAATTCTTTAAAAAAATATTAAATTCTTTTTGATACAGATTTAAATACTCAAAAATAGATTTTTGTTTACTAATTTTGTGCATTTACAAAAGTTCAGAAAAATTACTTTTATAGTTGAAATAAATTTCCTAAAAAAAAATATTTTTTTATTTTTTGTATAGGAATGTAATTACTAAAAAATGGAATTCCTTATGTATAATTTTTTGCAATTAAAATTTTTAAGAAAAATTACTACCTTATAATTAAAAATACTTTATTTTAAATAAAAAGTAATATAATGGCATCCTGGTGCATACCAAAAGTATGGTTGCTAGCAGGATATTTCATGTAAGACTTACTGGCATTATTTAAGACTTTCTATAAATGAAAGCAGTTCCCTTGATACCTCCAACAATGTTTCTTCAAAGAAAATAGTTCCTTTAATAAAAATTAACTTATTATTGAACTGTACTATAATATTTTTAAATTTAAATTTAATAGTTTAATTTGAAGACTGTCTCCTGAGAGATGTCGAATTTATCCTGAGGAATAAAGTTACTTTGTGATTTGCTGCATTATCGACTCGTTACAGAAACGACAGTTTCTGCCTGTTATTTATTTCAAAGAAAATATATGGCAGTCTCGTGCTCGCATGTCACGAGAGGTCGTATTACATCCTACATCTCCATGTACTGGCAAAAGAATCTGCCCACACAGGACATGGGACAAAATTCACATTCATAACTGTACTTTTTTATTTTATTTATTTTTTTTTCATTTTATTTTATGCATTGCTCAAAAAAACCCCAAGGGCCCATCTGCAGTAAAGTGCAAGACTTGTTGCAGGTCGTTAAAATCGTCTTTGACCAGAATTTATGTAACTCCTGTAATTAAACGAGAGCAAAGACATTTTCTAAAAACCACATGTGACGTTACAGAGACTCTTGCAAGTTTTATTCAAAAATAATTGCACTACTTGTCCTGCTTATTTTAAATACATATTTTAATTAATTTTCGGATTATTCATCCCTCTGTGAGCTTTTAATTACAAATTCGGTTACTGAGTTACTCCGACATTTTAACAACTCATCTAATAAAATAATAATCCTCTCATGAAATATGAATTTTCGAACAAAGTGTTTTAGTTTTTAATTTTAAAATGTCAAAAGTTTTAAGAAACAATTGACTTTTAAGCTCGGGAAAGCTACATTTAAAAAAATTAATGTTCCACCAAAAATTGGAATTTTCGCAAAAGAAGAAATTTATTTTAAACCAAGAAGTTGAATTTTCAACCTAAAAATATGAATTTTCAACCAAAGCTATAAACTTTCTATCAAAGAAGACAAATTTTCAAACGAATAATTAAATTTTCAACTAAAAATGGAAGAGTTAAATTTTCAGTTAAAAAGTGAATTGTCAACTAAAAAACAGATAAACTTTCAACAAAAATTAATTTCAAATAAAGTTTTCAACATAAATGTTAGTTTTTAAACAAATAGATAAATCTCTAAACTAAAAAAGTTAAGTCCTTAACTAAAAATACAATAGTTAAATTTTGTAGTTAAAAATTTCAAAATTAAACAAAAAAGATTACATTTTTGCTAAAATTGGTTTCAAACTTAAGATGTCGAATGCGTTCATGTTCCAGAAAAAGATAATTTTTCCATCAAACGTTTAAATTTTCAACAAAAAACAAATTAATTTCTAATCAAATAGCATTTAACACCAGAGAGTTAAACCTTTACAAAAGAGACGATTTTTTTAACAAAGCAGTTTAATTTCTAATCCAGTGGTTTAATTTTTGACCTAAAACGATAAACTTTTAACGAAATGACCGAATTTTTAACAAAAAATTATTTTTCAACCGACAAACCACAAAATCATTAACTTTATATCAAAAAATGGAATAGATATATTTTCAGTTAAGAAATTAATTTTCAACCAAACATATAAATTGTTAATTACATTATAAATCTTCGAAATAAAAAAAATAGTTAATTCATAAATCCAAACCTTAATAGGTCAAAAAAGGAATAGTTACATTGCCAGCTTCAAAGAATAATTTTCAACCAAAACCCAAAATGAAGATATAACAGATTAATTTTTAACCAAATAGTTGCATATTTACCACAAAAAGGAGAAATTTCAATAAAAGATGTTAATTTTCGACCAAAAAACACGAATTTTTCACAAGATTTTCAAGTCAAAAATTATTTTTTAATAAAATAGCTAAACTTTTCTTCAAGCAGTTGAATTTTGAATAAAAAATAGTTAATTTTTAACCTAAAATGCAATAGTTACATTTTTCATTCAGAAAGTTCATTTTCAACCCAAAAAATAAACAAGTACCAAAAAAAAGTTAACCTGTCAACCAAATAGATGTCTTCAACCAAAAAAGTAAATTTTTAAACAATGTAATTAATTAAAGCTTTAACTAAACAGATTAATTTTTAAATACAGGGGTGAATCCTTAACTGGAAAAGTTGATTTTTTAGTAAGAAAAAAATTTAAACATAATAAAAAAATTGTTTAACAAACTATTTCAATTTTTATGCAGGGAAATGAACTTTAAAATAAAATTATGAATCTTCTGTAAAAAGCAACAAACTTTTAACAAAGTAGTTGAATTTTGACCCAAGTAGTTCAATTTTTAATCCAAAAAGACAATAAATAATTAAATGCTTACTTAAATATTAGAATTTTGATCCTGCAAAGATAATTGCTCCACCAAATGTTTTACTTTTTAAACAAAGATGATTAAACTTGAACCAAAAACAGTTTTACTTTCGACCAAAATTTTAAACGAAAGGACGAATTTTGTAGAATAAATTCGATTTATCAACCAGAAAATATTAATTTTTAACAAAAAAGTTAATTTTTAACCATGGAATATACAGTTTCAACCAAATAAGATTTTCTTTATGTCTTACGGTTCTTTATTTTTGTTTTTTACTCTAAGACATTAATCTTATGCTTCATTATTTCAAAAATTTTGAAAACTCAGGTAAAACATGTACATGAATCTACGAAATTATTTATCATGATAGTTCTGATTAATATTAATAATTGTAAAGATATAATTATTTAAGGTAAAAACCTTTTGAAGAAGGTACGCATTCTACCGGAACACTTTGATTGATAAAGGAGTTTTTTATCAAATAAATTCTGAGTTCGAAAAAATGTTTTTTGACTCAATTTTATTTTAATTTATGTGGACCGTAAGATATAAAGAAAAATCTATGGTTTAACGTTCATGAATAGTTAGCAGATGAATATTCTATTAAAAGGATAAATCTTCAACTGCAATAGTTCAAGTTTCAAGCACAGAGATGAATTTTCAAATGGAATCATAAATCTTCAACAAAAAAGTAATAAAAAAAATTAGTTTAATTTTAATAAAGTTAATGAATTTTTAATACAAAAAGGCGAATTTTCAATTTTTAAAAACCTGAACCGCGAAAATATAGTAGCATTTTTAACTAATAATTAATTTTTGCTCAAATAGTAGAATTGTGAACTAAAATGATATAAATTTTGACCGAAAATGGTTGGATTTTATTTTTGGATCCAGTTTCAACCAAGGAAGTCGAATTTTCAACCAAATAGTTGACTGTTAGAAGTACCCGAAATTAGGACCTGGTTAGAAGTCCTAGATAAAGCCTGGCTAAACCAGAGTTACAAAACTAGTCAGTCTCTATATAGTTTTTCCGATCAGCGTCCGATCAGAAGTAGGGAAAACAAGCAGGGGACCTTCCAAATCCTGATCGCAATTTCTGCATGAAGTGTGAAGTCTGCAACATTGTAGGCCTCCAGGAGAAGTAAAAAATGAATGGAAGGAAAAAGTACAGCAAAGAGGAATTTTTTGCAAAGGAATGCTAATTTTATCCGACCATCTGCAGACAAATATTTACTCTACTGCTCAGGTAAATTACAGCAGGTTGATGAGAGTCATCGAATTCGTGTCGGTCAAAGACGTTTCTTTATTTTTGCGAAACCTTGAGGAATCATGTTTTATGCCGAACAGATTTTTTTATACCGGCGGAATGCAAAACTCTGAACGTCGGTTGCAGAAAATAAATGTACACGGAGTTTACGAGAAGTGTTCTGGCCTGCCAATAAATCCTGCGCAATAAGTACCAAGTAACCCGATTCCCGATATTCCGATGCTCGCCATAGATATATAGATTATAACTCAGCTGGGTCGAAGATAAAAGCAATTCATACGCACACAGGCCTAGAATAACTTCACGTCTTTAATTAACAATGATGAATGTTCAAATTTTTCAATCCCGTCTTTTCAGAGAAATTGTACGGGAACTTTCAGATACGTGATGCTACTTTAGGCGATTTCTTACTCATTCCTCTCTCTTGTGATAATTTGTCATCTTTCGGAGAACCCGCTCCTATTTTTCAATACGAATTAAGAGTGAAATTTTATCTAATCGTCAATTCAGCAATGACTCATAAGTTAAAACTATTGATACTAGTATCAAAACTGTTTAAAATAAATTCTTGTTTTTATCCCTGTTTTTTTTTAAAATTACCCTTTTTTCGTTTTTAGGGATTTTTTAGCCCCAGGCAGAAACCCTTATAGTTTTGCTCAGGTTTCCGTCCTGGGTTTTTTTCAGAAGGGATAGTGAAGGGAACTCGTAACTTAGAACTCCTAACTTGCAACTCAAAACTCCTTACTCCGAACTTACAACTCCTGACTGTAACTTAAAATTCCTAACTCATAACTCCTAACTGACATCTCTTAACTCCTAACTTAAAATTCCTAACTCATAACTCCTAACTGACATCTCTTAACTCCTAACTGAGAACTCCTAACCTACATCTGTTATCTCCTAACTTATAACTCCTAACTCCTAACTCCTAACTTACATCTCTTACTTCATAACTTACAACTCCTAACTCCCAAATCATAACTCACAACTTGATACTGCTAACTTACATTTTTAACACAAAACTTAAAACTCCTAACATCAAAATTAAAACTCATAACTCCTAACTTACATCTCCTAACTCTTATCTTACAAGTCATAACATAAAACTCCTAACTCAAAACTTAAATCTCTTAACTCGCACCTACTAACCTATAACTCCTAACTCACAACTCATAACTCTAAACTTACATCTATTAACATCTACTTACAACTCCTAAATCCTTTCTTAAAACTCCTAACTCATAAATTATAACTCCTAAATCCCAACTCATAACTCACAACTTTAAATTACTAACTTACATCTCTTAACTCATAACTTTTAACTCCAAACTACTAACTTAAAACTTCAAACTCGTAACTTAATCTCTCAACTCCTAACTTAAAACCCCCAACTCATAACTCGCACCTCCTAACTCACACCTCCTAACTTATAACTCTCAACTTCTAACTTACATCTCTTAACTCCTACCGGACAACTTTTAACTTAAATCTCTTAACTCCTAACCTATAACTCCTAACTTCCAACTCATAATTCACACCTCCTCACCTACAACTCCTAACACAGAACTCCTAACTTCAAAATTATATCTCTTAACTTCAAACTTACAACTCCTAACTCTCGATCTCTTAACTCATAACTTAGAACTCCTAACTCCCAAATCATAACTTACAACTTTATACTACTAACTTACATCTCTTCACTCATAACTTACAACTCCTAAAACCAAACTTCAAACTACTAGCTCCTAACTTACATCTCTTAACTCCCAACTTACATGTTTTAACTCCTATCTTACAACTTCCAAGTCATAAGTTCCTAACCAAAATCTCTATACTCCTAACTTATAACTCCTAACTTAAAACTCCTAACTTTTAACTTAAATCTTTTAACTCCTAACTTAGAACTCCTAACTTCCAACTCATAACTCACACATCCTCACCTATAACTCCTAACTCACAACTCTTAACTTCAAAGTTACGACTCCTAACTCCTTACTTAAAACTCATAACTAACATCTATTATGTCATAACTTATAACTCCTAACTCCCAAATCATAACTCACAACTTTATACTAGTAACTTACATCTCTTAACTCATAACTTTTAACTCGTAACACCGAACTTAAAACTCCTATCTTACATCTCTTATTTCCTAACTTATACCTCCTGCTTAAAACTCCCAACTCAAAACTTAAATCTCTTAACTTCTAACTTACAAACAGCTCATAAATCACAACTACTAACCTATAACTCCTAACACACAACTCATAACTCCAAACTTACATCTCTGAACCTCTAACCTACAACCCCTAACTCAAAACTTTAAACTACTAACTTACATCTCTTAACTCATAACTTCCAACTTTTAAATTTTAACTCCTAACTACTAACTTTAAACTTCTAACTCATAATTTTAATGTCTCAACACCTACTTTAAAACTCCCAATTCATAACTCACACCTCCTAACTCACACCTCCAAACCTATAACTCTTAACTTCTAACTTACATCGTCTAACTCCTAACTCCTTACTTAAAACTTCTAACTCCTAACTCCTTACTTAAAACTCCTAACTTACATTTCTTTACTCATAACTTACAACTCCTAACTCATAACGCACAACTTCTAACTCAAACCTCCATAACCTATAACTTCTAACTCCTAACCCCGAAGTCCTAACTCACAAGGGTAGAGAAGGAAATTTGGAGACGGAAAGTAGGGGAAATGCGGTGTAAAATAAGTGAGAGGAAATTTGGGGGGAATGATGAGAGGTGTAAATAAAAGAGAAAGAAGTTGGGAAATGGGAAGAAAGCGAATGGTAAAGTCTGGGGAAAGGAAGTGGGGTGCATAGAAGAATGTAGGGGGAGCTGGGGGAGCAGGAGAGCGAAAGTACAGACGGAATGGTTTGAACGACTTCTTTATGTCTTAATAGGTTACGCAACCTTTTTTTGTGGGCGCAAGGCACATACTTGGACTAATTTTTTTGCTTAATTTTGACCTAAATTAATTATATTTGCTACATTTTTGGGTCCCAATTTATCTAGGTTAGTTAAAAATTCTACTATTTAGTTAAAACATTAATTATTTGGTTAAAAATGTCACTATTTAATTAAAAACGCATATTTTTGTTCAAAAATTTGACTGCTTGGTTGAAAGTTGAACTTTTTTGTTGAAAATTCGTTTCATTTTTGGTTGGCAATCTTTTTCACTCAAAATTTAACTACTCAATTTTTTTATATTTTTTTAATTGTTTAAATTTTAAGTATTTTGTTGCAAATTCAATTCCTTAGTTGAAAATTTAACTATTTTGGATAACTTTTTCTTGTATAGCTTGAGAATTTATTTCTTGACACACGACCCTTGTGTAGAAAAATCATCATTTGGGGCTTGAAAATTCAAACATTTGGTAGAAAATTAACCTATTAGTTTAAAAAAATTTTTAATTTGAAAATTCATATTTTTTGTTGTGAATTTAACTACTCTGGTACAAAATTAAACAAGACGGTTTATTAATTTTCTGATCTGAAACCATTTAGTTGAAAGATCGTGTATTTTTTTTGAAAAATCGTTTATTTGGTTGAAAATTAATCTTCTTGGTTCAAAACTCATATGTGTAGGTTGATGATTTAACAATTTTGTTGAAAATTCTTTTCCGAATAATTTTCAACGAAATAAATAAATTTTCAACCAAACAGTTAAATTCTCAAACGATATGATTAACTAGTTCACAAGAAAAGTCAATATTTTACAAGAAGCAAATTTTTAATAAAATACAAGAATTTGAATCAAATAGTTGAATCTGCAACTATTGAATATAAGTTTTCACTTCCACTTTAAACTAAGCAGTTCAATTTTTAACAACAACAAAAATAATATTCCCAAAGAAAAAATCAATAGGTTATATGCCAACGAAAAAGA
>JAWWLR010000155.1:17357135-17367859 GCA_035041075.1 Acraspis erinacei | reverse complement strand
AAGAAAAAAGAAAAATTGCATTTTTTTTTAATCAATAAAACATTTTTATGAAAAAATTGTAATTGTTTGAATTCGGGAATTTTACAATTCGGATATTTTATGATTCGACAATTTTTTGTCGGCAATTTCATTATTCGGGAATTTTCAAATTCGGTAGTATTATTAAATGCCGGGTATTGTATTATTCGGGAATTTTCCAATTCGGTAATTTTATTTTTCGGCAATGGTATTATTCGGTAATTTTATTTTTCGACAATTTTGTTATTTTCGAATTTTATTATACGGGGATTTCCCAATTCGGCAATTTTACATTGTCTGGAATTTTATTTTTCTTGATTTTTCAGTCATCCCTAATAAAATTCACGAATAATAAAATTGGCGAAAAATAAAAATAACGATTTGGAAAATTCCCAAATATTAAAATTCGCGAATAGTAAAATTGCCGAAAATTAAAAATACCGAATTGGAAAATTCTCGAAGAATAAAATTCCCGAATTTGAAAATTTCCGAATAATAAAATTCACGACAGTTTATAATATTATCGAATTGTAAAATTCCCGAATAATATTATTTCCGATGGTTAATAATATTTCCGAATAGGAAAATTCCTGAATAATAAAATTCCCGAAAGAAAATTGACGAATTATATAATAACCAAATTTAAACAATTGCAATATTTTTATAAATATGTTTTAATGATTACAAATACAATAATGAAATTTCGTTTTTTTACATTATTTTTAATGTTCAAAATTTCCTAAATTATTGTTTGAATTTAACATAGCAATAATTTTAAATAAAATATTTCTGGGAGACGAATTTTTTAAATGTGCATAGTATTTGAACAAAAATAAAAAAAGCGTTCGCAAACAAATTGAATTTTAAAGTGATATATATATATATATATATATATATATATTCTTTTTTGAAAATTGTTATAAGGCATGATGAAAAAATTGTGTGATTTTTTGTTTTGTTTCGAGGGGCAAATTTTGTGAAATTTAGAAGGTGCAAAAAAAATACAATTTTCAAGTTTAAACAATCAGAATTTAGCTTGCGGTTATTTAGTTGAATTTGACCAAATTTGCACCTGGAACCTAAAAAAAATATCACCCTCTGTTTTCATCGCACCTTAGAGCAATTTTCAAAAAAATATATGTAAATTTAAAATTCGATTTCGGCGAACGTTTTATTGTTACTTATTGTAATAATTTTAAATTTAAACAATAATTTTCAAAATTTTAAACATTAAAAATAATTTGAAGAAATAAAATTTCTTTATTGTATTTATAATCAATAAAACATATTTATAAAAAATTGCAATTGTTCAAATTCGGGAATTTTCCAAATCGGATATTTTATAATTCGGGAATTTTCTAATTCGGTAATATTGTAAACTATCGTGAATTTTCCAATTCAGGAGATTTATAATTCGGGAATTTTAATATTCGACAATTTTATTATTCCGGACTTTCAGTCGTCCCCTACTAATTATAAATAATTATAATATTAATTTAAAAATGTACTAAATATAAAAAATTAATAAATAATTCTAAATAATGAAATTGAAAGAAAAAACAGTTGAATTAAACAAAAAAATGAATTTTCAACAGAACAGGTCAATGTTCAATAAAAAAGTTGACTTCATTATTATCCAAGGTCTGTCGATTATAATATATAATATATTAATTAATCATTAATTAAAAGGTGAAAAATATTTTCTCAAAGGATTGAAATTTTTCTAGAAGTAATTCACTAACTACAGAGATCTTAATCAAACTTGTTATGTAATATCGTGAACTTATAGATCATATCACTTTCTGCTCGAACTAATCTACGAGAATTGGTTGCAATTACTCGATATAAAGTCCTTAACTTAAATACGGGGCTGAGATTACCTTTGAAGTGATGCCATTAGCAACTTGATGAAAATTAACTTATCCTAAACTTTGACTGCCTGTCAGGCAATCATACTGAAGAGTAGATTAGGTTAGAAATTATGTTATGACGCGCTTAAACTGAATTTAAGTATTCTCAGGGATGTTATGAGTTAAGGAGTTCTGGAAAATCAGGGAAAGTCTGGGAATTTAAAAATGGTCAGGGAAATTCAGGGAAAACCTAAAAAAGTCAGAACATTTTCGATGAACTGAAGTTGAAAATTATAAAATTCTACACGATTGATGTCCAGATTTCGATGTCACCACTACTGCCCCGCTAAGAAAAACATATTGTGCCCCACTGTCACACAATGTTTTTTTTCGCGTTAAAATGCGAACTAAATTATTAAAACGCAATACAATTTCAACTATTTTTAGTTGGAAGTTGATTCTTTTCAATTGAAAATTATACGACTTGCTTGAACGTTGAACTATTTTGTTCAATTACTTTATTATAAATTAATTCTGTTGGCTCCAAATAAAAATATTTTCGTGATTTTTTTAAATTAATTTTTTCACTGGAAATTTAGCTTTTCCACTTTTTGGTTAAAAATTCATCGCTTTTATTTGACCTTGGTTAAAGCTTCAAATGTTTTATAGAGAATTTTCCTTACTGGCTTAAAAAATCAACAATTTGGTTGACAAAAGATATGAATCTTTAACCCAATTATTAAATTTCGAACCAAAGAGATTAAATTTTAACTCAATTTATTAATCTTAATCATTAAGACGAATTTACAACTTACATGATGAATCTTAAAAAAATTAATAATAATAATAATAATTTGTAGCGAAGTATCCACAACAATAGTGTAAAGATTTTAAGGATGAATCTTGAACCAAAAATTAAATAGTTCAGTTTTTAGCTAAAAAGGTTAATTTTCCTAGAAAAAACTAATAAAATATTTTCATTTTTAATCATTAACATGAATTATCATCCAATAAAATACATTTTCAACCAAATAGTTTAATTTTCAACCAAAAAAACTGGAAATATGAATTTTCAAGAACAAAGTTAATTTTCAACTAAATAGTTTAAGTAAAAACCAAAATGGACGAATTTTTTTACAAAATCGTTGCATTTTCAAGACAAAAGGACGATTTTTTCAGAATATACGAATTCTCAATTAAAAAATATCAGTATTCATCCAAAAATGACAGAGTTACATTTGTAGTTAAAAATTTATTTTGGAATTTAAGAAAAAAACTCATTTTAGGCAAAAAGATACAATTTCTACAAAATAGTTCAATTTTTAACTAAAAAATCAATGCTAAATCAAATAATTTTACTTTTTAATGGAAAATATAAATTTTTGTCCAAAAATTTAATTTATTGTTCAAAAGGTCATTTTTTACAACAACAAAAAGAATAAAATATTTTTATTTTTTACCATAAACGCATTTTTTTCAACAAAAAATATGTATTTCCATTCAAATACTTCAATTTTCAACCAAAAATGAAATAAAATTACATTTTTAGTTGAAAGTTATTTTTCTACTAAAAAATACTAATTTTCAAGCAAGAATGGAATAATTAAATGGAGAGTTAAAAAAATTAAAAGAAGAAAAAGAATTTTCAAGAAAAAAATTATATTTTCAACTAAAGTGATAAATTTTAAAATAAGGCGATCAATCATAAAATAGAATAGATCAATTTTAAACTAAAAATATGAATTTTCAACCAAAAAAATTAATTTCTTATAAAACATACAAATTTTTATCTAAAAAAAATTTAACAAAAAATTGAATATTTAAGTTTTAGGTTAAAAAACTTGATTTTCAAACAGTTAAAACTGAATTTTCAACAAAATGGTTCGATCTTCAACTAAAAAGTTGTATTTTTAACCCGAAAAGATTATTTTTTAACAAATGAAGGTCATTTTTAAACAAGAAAAATACTTTAGCTAAAGAGAAAAGAATTTGAAGCCAATTGTTGAATTTTTAAGTCTAAGCAAGACATTTTTTAAAAGCAGTTTAACTTTCAGAATAGAAATTCAAAACTGAAAATATGAATATTTAACCAAAAATGCATCAGAAGTACATTTTTAGTTACAAAAGTAAATTTTAAATTAAGCAAAGAAATAAATTTTCAGCAAAATATGTGGATTCTCCACCAAATAGTTAAAAAAGATCAATTTTTAAAGAAATAATTGAATTTTAAACAAATTTCACTAAAAATGAAATAGTTATTTAACAGTTTAGAAAAAGGATTTTTAACCAAAAACAAAACGAATTTTCAGCAAAATAGTTATATTTTCAACTAAAGTGATATATTTTAAAATAAAGTGATCAATATTGAGCGAGAATAGATCAATTTTAAATAAAAAGATGAACTTTCAAGCAGGTAAATTATTTTTTATAAAAAATAATAAATATTAAATTTTAAGTCAAGAATTTAATATTGAAATAGATAAAAAACTAATTTTCAACAAAGTGGTTGAATTTTTAATTACAAATTTCGACTTTTAACTGAAAATTTTCATTTTTAATAAATAATTGTCAATTTTAAACAAGAAAGATACTTCAGTCAAAATAGAGAAGAAAATTAGAATGAAATTGTTGAATTTTTAAATGTCAGCGAGAAATTTTGTACAGAGGAGTTCAATTTTTAAAATACAAATCTTTAATTAAAAAAGTTAATTTTCAACCAAGCAGTTAAATTTACTACAAAATAATTGAATTTTCAACTTAATAAGACATTTTTCGACCATAACAGATGAATTCTTACCTGAAAAATATCAATATTTAAAACCAAAAATGGATCAGTTACATTTTTAGTTAAAAGAGTTAATTTTAAATTTAAGAAAAAAATTCATTTTCAGCAAAACAGGTAGATTTTGAAACAATTAGTCGAAAAATATAAATTCTTAATCAAATAATTGTATTTTTTTTACAAAAAATACAAATTGCCAACCAAAAATTAAATAGTTAATTTGCAGTTAAAAAAGGATTTTTAACCGAAAATAAAATGAATTTACAACAAAATAGTAATATTTTCAACTAAAGTGATCAATATTTAGCTAAAAAGGATCAGTTTTAAATTAAAAAGATGAACTTTGAAGGAGGCCAATTAATTTTCTTTCAACAAATAACAGTCATTTTTAAACAAGAAAGATATAAATAGAGAAAATAGCAAATTAGAGAACAATATTAAATCAAATTGTGGAATTTTTAAGGCGAACCAACTTATTTTCTACAAATAATTTAAATTTGCAAAACAAAAATACGAATTTTAAATAAAAAATTTAATTTCCAGCCAAACAGTTGAGTTTCCAAAAAAATAATTAAATTTATAACCTAATAATACATTCTTTTACCAGAACAGATGAACTCTCAGCTAAAAATAAACTAGAACACTTTTCAGTAAAAAATCAATAATTTTCAACAAAAAAAGTTATATTTAGTTATTGGGTTCCATTAATTCATTTCGCATTTAAGCTGAAAAGATAAAAAGTTTAAAGAGGGGGAAATAAGGAAAAGACAGTGAAGCTTGCGGTAAACAAACAAGAATTTTCATGAATTATAGAATAGAGAATAATAGTTTAAAAAAATAAAGTTTTCTCATATTATCATTATTCAAATAATTATAAAGTTCCACTTCACACAAAGAATATAAACAAATAAAATATTTCTTGCAATAAATTCCGATAGTGTGTACATCAAACAAATTACTAATTCAATCAGTACATTTTTACCAACCATTAGTGACTGTATTCCAGTTCCAGCAATCAATAGAAGTCAGCTGACAATCCGTAACATTTAACTGATTGAAACTAAAAGAGTCGAAAATTATTCAACTCGTTCCGAAGAATGGTTTAAAAATATTTTACAGGAGATAATTCCCTGAATACAATTCGTGGAATTGGAAATAAAAGCCAGGGAAAAATTTGCATAGGAGTCGAATGTTGTTGAACTTACCAATAAAGCAGGAGAGGACCAGAAATGCAGCTGCACGGGATGTTGCCATTGTGGATGTGGTCTGGATCGAATTTTGTGAGAAGCAGTGGCTGGGGCCACGTAATTGGTGTTCACATTATAGCGCACAGTAAGACCAGGTATTACCTATAGGTAAGGCCTTCGCGACACTCAACAAACTCCCATTATATGTGGCTCGGTGTAATTAGGAGTTAGGACTCAGTCCTATACACACTGGCACTTATGCCTCAATAACTTCCCTCTTTCCTCAATGTGTCCCACTGGTTGGTTGGCTCCTCGTCGCCTGCCTAGCTTGCAATCAGAGACACCCGTTATTCCCTAAAAAAAGGTAAGTACCTCGAGCCCAACAAATGGAAGACCTTCAATTCCTTATTTTGCCTGTTTATCAGCAAAAGGTATCACTTTTGGCAGCACTGCAAAATTCTCCATGACTCTGGGCGATTTATTCTGCAAAGAGAGGTTCCTCTTTAATACTATGTAGTCAAGATATAGGTAGTTTGGGTATATAATCGAGCGAGCCAGAGACGAAAGACCCATACCTATAGGAGCAAATTCTGTTTGATGTGACCGTCTTCTACCTTTGATAACCTTACAAAGTCGACTACTTAGGAAATCAGTTCTTGTGAAACTGAAAATGGCTCAGTGAATTTACTTAAACAGGTTATTACATATTATACGCATCCATAATTCCGGGTTTTACTCTTCAAATATTCCTGGTAATTTAATAGATGAAAACAAACCGAATTTCACTGTGCAGTATATCAATTAGTAATTAATTTGGTAGTAAATTTTTAGGTATATTTTTAATGCTTCGTTATTTTCAGGATTACAACTGGATTATCGGGGATTATTTGGAATACTGTGGATAAAAAGTGGATAATCTAGAATTACACGTGAATTATCTAGGATTACAAGTAAATGATCTAGAATTACAGGTGGATTAAAAGTGAATTACAAGTTACTTTCCAAAGATTACCAGGGACTAAAAGTTTATTAGGGCGGATTACAAGTGGATTACTTGGAATTACCCTATATTGATCAGAATATCAAGTGTTTTTATGTAGGATTACAAGTAGATGACCTAGGATTACAAGTGGATTACTGGTGGATTATCTATGATTACAGAGGGATTAACTAAGATTACAATTCAATTATTTTGGATAAAAAGGGACTATCTAGCATTCTAGGTAGATTCCAAGTTTATTTTAAGTGGAAAAAACTGGATTAATTGTATTTCTCCGATTAATAAATGGATAACCTAGGATTGCCCTCGATCGCTGTACATAATATGTATATTATTTAGCATTACAAGTAAATTACCAGTGGTTTATCTAGGACTACAAGTGGACTATCTCGACTAACTTAGATTAGTCTGAAAAAATGAAGTGGATTATCTAGAATTACAAGTGAATTATCTAGGATTACAAGTAAATTAACTAGAATTACAGGAGAATTAAAAATGAATTACAAGTTTTTATCAAGGATTACAAGGGAATACAAGTTTATGAGGGCGGATTACAAGCTTATTACCTAGAATTGTCCTATATTACTCAGAATATCAAGTGTTTGTTATGTAGGATTACAAGTAGATTACATAGGATTACAAGTACATGACCTAGGATTACAAGTGAATTACTAGTGGATTATCTATGATTACAGAAGGATGTCCTAGGATTATAAGTCAATTATTTAGAATAACAAAGGATTATCCAGCATCCCAGGTAGAATACAAGTTGATTTCCGGATGGATTATGCTTTATTAATTTTATTTGTTTGGATTATTCGCCGATTAGCTAGTTTTGCCCAAGATTACAAAAAGAAATCCAGATTTAAAAATTACATAAAAAGTCTATCATCTCGAATTTCAAGTAGATTACCAGTGTATTATCTACGATTAAAAGTGGATTACCCCGATTAACTGAGATTAGCCTGAAAAAACAAGTGGATTATTTAAAATTACAAGGGGGTTATCTAGGATCCCATGTGGTTTACAAGGTAATTACAAGTGGATAAGAATATATTACTTGTTTTTATTCGGATCACAAGTGGATTACCCCGATTTCCTTATATTATATTGAAAAAACAATTGGATTATCCAGAATTAAAAGTAAATGATCTAGGATTATAAGTGGATTATCTAGAATGACAGGTCGATTAAAAGTGAAATAAAAGTTGCTTTCCAAAGATTACCAGGAACTAAAAGTTGATCAGGGCGGATTACAAGTGGATTACTTGGAATTCCCCTATATTAATCAGAATATCAAGTGTTTTTATGTAGGATTACAAGTAGATGACCTAGGATTACAAGTAGATGACCTAGGATTACAAGTGGATTACTGGTGGATTATCTATTATTACAGAGGAATTAACTAGGATTACAAGTCAATTATTTTGGATAAAAGGGGATGACAACTAGATTACGCTATTTTAATTTTATTTGTTTGGATTACAAGTCAATTACCAGTAGATTATGTAGGACTACAAGTGGAATACCTCGACTAACATAGATTAGTCTGAAAAATCAAGTGGATTATCTGGAATTAGAGGTGGATTAAAAATTAAACACAAGTTTTTATCAAGGATTACAAGGGAATACAAGTTTATGAGGGCGGATTACAAGTTTATTACCTAGGATTGCCCTATATTACTCAGAATATCAAGTGTTTTTATGTGGGATTACAAGTAGATGACCTAGGATTACAAGTGGATTATTGGTGGATTATCTATGATTACAGAAGGATGTCCTATGATTGGAAGTCAATTATTTAGGATAACAGGGATTATTTAGCATCCCAGGTAGATTACAAGTTGATTTCCGGATGGATTACACTATGTCAATTTTATTTCTTGGGATTATAGGCGGATTAGCTAGAATTGCCCGAGATTACAGAAAGAAATTCAGATAAAAAAATTACATAAAAAGTGTATCATCTGGAATTTCAAGTAGATTACCAGTGTATTATCTACGATTCAAAGTGGATTAGCCCGATTAACTCAGATTAGTCTGAAAAAAGTGGATTATTTAAAATTACAAGGGGATTATCTGGATCCCATGTGGATCGCAAGTTAATTACAAGTTGATAAGAGTAGATTACTTGTATTTCCACGGATTACCAGTGGATTGCCCCGATTACCTTATATTATACTGAAGAAACAAGTGGATTAACTAGAATTATAGATGGATTAAAAGTGAACTACGAGTTTTTTTCAAGGATTACCAGGGACTAACAGTTGATTAGGACGGATTAAAAGTGGATTACCTGGAATTTCCCTATATTGAACAGAATATCAAGTATTTATATGTAGGATTACAAGTAGATGAAATAGGATTAAAAGTGGATTACTGGTGGATTCTCTATTATTACAGTGGCATTAACTAGGATTACAAGTCAATTATTTAGGATAACAATGGAATATCTAGCATCCCAGGTATATTGCAAGTTTATTTTAAGTGGATTACACTGGATTAATTGTATTTCTCCGAATAATAAGTGGATTACCTAGGATTGACCTCGATCACTGCGCATAATATGTATATTATTTAGGATTACAAGTGAATTATCTAGGATTACAAGTGAATTATCTAGGATTACAAGTGGACTACCTCTTCTAACTTAGATAACTAGAATCACAAGTAAATTATCTAGAATCTCAGCTGGATTAAAAGTGAATTATAAGTTTTTTGAAGGATTACCAGGGATTAAAAGTTGATTAGGGCGGATTACAAGTGGATTACCTAGATTTTCCCTATATTACTCAGAATATTATTATTTTTATGTAGGATTACAAGTAGATGACCTAGGATTACAGGTGGATTACTGATGGTTATCATTGATTGCAGAGGGATAAAATAGGATTACAATTCAATTATTTAGGATAACAAGGAATTATCTAGCATTCCAGGTAGATCACAAGTTTATTACAAGTGGATTACGCTATATTAATTTTATTTCTTTGGATTATACGCGGATTAGATAGGGTTGTCCAAGATTCCAGACAGAAATTCAGATACAAAAATCAGACAAAAAGTGTATCATCTAGGATTACAAGTAGATTACCAATGTATTATCTAGGATTTCAAGTGGATTACCGTGGTAAACTTAGATTAGCCTGAAAAAACAAGTGGATTACCTAGAATTATAAGGTCTATCTATGGTCTCATGTGGACCACAAGTTGACTAAAAGTGGTTAAGAACAGATTACTTGTATTTCCGCGGAATATAAGTGGATTACTTAGAATTTCCTAGGATTAGAAGTGTATTACCCCAATTACCTTATATTATTCTGTAAGAGCAAGTGGATCCTCTAGATTATCTAGGATTATCCAGGATTTCAAACGGATTATCCCGAATTAATTAGATTAGTCTGGAAAACAAGTGGATTATCTAGAATTACAAGGGGATTATCTTGGGTCCCATGAGGATCAAAAATTTATTACAAGTGGATAAGACTATATTACTTGTATTTCCTCGCATTATAAGTTGATTTCCTAGTATTGCCCAGGATTGTTCCAGATAACAAGTGCATTATCTCAGGTTACAAGTAGATTACCAGTGGATTATTTACGATTAAAAGTGGATTACCCCGAAGAAATTAGATTATTCTGAGAAAACAAGTGGATTAGCTAGAATTACAAGGGGATTATCAAGAAATACAAAGGGATTATTTAGGATCCCATGTGGGTTACAAGTTATTTACACCTGGATAAAACTTAATTAATTGTATTTCCGCAGATTATATGTATTATCTAGGATCAGACACAAAAAGAGGATAATCAAGCGATTAATTAAAGAAAGCAAAGCTAAAGTCAGAGCAGAAGAAGAGAAGAAAATACAAAACGACTTTGAAGGA
>JAWWLR010000155.1:17312244-17331836 GCA_035041075.1 Acraspis erinacei | reverse complement strand
GGTACTTGATTCGACAGCACCATTTTGCGTCCGGTTCGATCGCAAATAAGGACAGAATTTGTAGGACCCTATTTGCGTCCGCTCTTCAGGGGTTATGATCAGGTTTAGACGCAAATAGGTGCACGGACGAAAATAGGTGCATTTACCTTAGTTAAATTTTCAAGAAAAAGACGTCTTTTTTTGAAGACAGTTGAAGTTTTAACAGAAAACAAAAATTTCAACCAAGAAAGATGAATCTTAAATCCATAAGGACGATTTTTTTTAAACAAAAATAAGACAATAAATTTTTTTTAATTCACAACCAGAAATTTCAGCTAGGTCGTTGACAAATTTTATATAAGACAGTTAAATTTTCCACAAAAAGTTCATTTTCAGCCGAGAAAGCTGAATCAACAACAAAATATGACTTCTATACTATAAAAGAGGAATTTTTAGTAAAAAAAGGCGAATTTTTTACCAAATACTACAATTTTTCAACAACTAAGATAAATTTTCAGCAAAATAATTACATTTTTTACAAAAAGAATGAACTTTCAACCAAAAACAGTTGGACTTTCGTTTTACATTTCTTAATTTTATTGATTTCTTTATTCATAAAAAAAATTCATTTAGTTCGCATTTAACAGAAAAAAGAGGAAAAGAGAAAAATTCTTGAAAACAGAAAAACAATTTTTTTCTTTTAAAACGGGGAAAAAGGGAGAACAGAGAAAAGAGTATGAAGAACATTGGTTCGCAAAATTAGAAATTATTAAGTTTTTAATCTTCTCAATCAAATTAGTATCATTTTTTAGTTTTGAATTTTAATTTAGAAATTGTTTTTGCGATTAAAATTCATACTACGTATAGCGAACTTCTGGGAAAACGGGCAAAAAGTCAATTAGCAGAGGTTTTCTTCGCAAAGAGAGGTTCGCTAAAAAAAACTTTGGCCTCGATGACATAATTGGTTAAGGGTATGTATAGTGCAGTTACCGGTTCAAATCCCGGCTGAGGAAGATTTTTCTTGATGTTCAAAAATGTATTGTCCAAAGTAATCGTTTTAATATCGAAACTCGTATTAATTTAAAACTGTAAAATGTCGAAAAGAGTCGAAAAATTCGCACTATCCGGGTCCTGCATTAATAAATGAGAAAAGACACGAGAGATTGAAAACAAAGGAGCGCTAAATTATCTCGTGTCCTTAATTGAAGGTAATTTCAGGGTAATATTTACAACCAGTGGTAGCCATTATATTCAGAATTAATAGCCAAACACAAGGAGCATGCCTTGGCTTTTGACCGCGACCACTATAGCTCTCGTCTCTCTGATTCTGGTCAACCAGAATTCACCAGTGACGCTATTCTACCTACTACAAAAGCCAGCAAATACGAAATTAAATTCTCCCCTTTCCTCGTTTTTTGCTTAAATGCGAACTAAATTAATAGAACCCATAAAGAGAGTCCAACTATTGTTGCTGTTGAAAGTTAATTCCTTTTTGTAGAAAATTCGACTACTTGGTTGAAAACTTAATCATTTTGTGGAAAATTAATTTTTTTAGGGTTCAAAAACTTCACTATTTCCTGAAAAATTAACCCTTTTGTATAGAAAAATGATCCTTTTGTATTGAAAGTTTCGTTTTTATTGTAGAAAACTCATATTTTTTAAGTTTAACTTCTTTCGGGACGGAAGTGAATTGAAAAAAACGACCTTCTATAATTTTCTTTGAAATCGCGTTTCCCTTTTGTGCGGCAGTTCGAGATTGCTCTACAGGCTGTTCTTCAAAATCCCCACTACTGTCACGCAGAGCAATGACTGCACGTGCTCGCCCCTCTTTTACTTTGGATATCCCCACTACTGCATCACTATTTAAACTCATTTGCACTCATGCGCGCCCACAATGTATTGGTATATACTCTATATGACGTCAAGAGCACGTTAAGTTACACTTCTGTCGTGTGGCCCCACTGTCACACACAAATTTTTAGTTTGTTAATTAATCTTTCTTGATTGAAAATTAAGCTTTTCCAGAAACTCTGTTTTCTCAAAAATTCGTCTTTTTAAGATGGAAATTCAATTGCTTTGTTAAGAATTCATCTTTTTTGGTTGAAACGGTCTATTTCTTAAAAATTAATAAACTTTACAGCCTAATGTTTATACTGTACTTTAAAAAGTTCGTCTACCTAGATTAAAAATTCAACTACTTCGTGGAAAATATGACTCTTTTTCGTTACGATTTTCTTTATTTGAAAATTCGATCATTTGTATAAACATTCAATTCTTTTATTCACATGCCATTTTTTTGGTAAAAAATTAAATGGTTTTGTTGAAAACTCGATTTTGATCCAAAAAATTCGTCCCTTTTCTTGAAAATTCAATCTTTTTGTTAAAAATTGTCACTGCTTAAAAAAATCGCTTTTTGGGTTTGCAAATTCACCTATTCGGTTAAAATTTAACCTTTTTTATTGAAAATTCTTCGTATGTATTTTAATGAGCTTTTATTGATTAGAATTGATTACAATTTAATTCAGTTATCCGAAACTATTTGCACTGTACTGCCGTACGTTTTTTATTAAAGAGTTATTCTCCTATTTTATATTAATTTTTATTTGTTCGTTAAAAAATGAACTTTTTAACTGACAATTCAACTATTCAATGTTTGGCTAAAATTTTTTTTAGTAAGCAATTCAACTATTTGTGTAAAATTGTAACCACTTTAAAAAAATGTTTTGTTAAATGTTCATGCCTTTGGTTACAAATTTAACTATCATGTTAAAAATCCGTTTTTTAAAACTTTAAATTGATTCTTTACGCTAAAATTCAACTGTAAATTGTAAACTTATCTACTCTATTTTTATAAAATTAACCTTGGATTAAAAATCCTGTTTTGGGTCAAATGTTGAACTCTTATAAAGAAATGCATTTCGTTTGGTTAAAGATGTTGTAAATTAATTTGTTTTTCCTGAGGATTAAAATATTTTTAGTTTGTCATTTTTAATTGACTTTAACTGCTTTTTCTCAAATTTAAATCTTTTTTTAGTTGAAATGTCAACTATAACATGTTTCGCTGAAATTCTTATTTTTCGCTTGAAAAATAAACTGCTTGGTTTAAAATTAAACTAATTTTAAGAAAAATAAATTTTTTCGCTCATTAAGGTACTTTTTGCTTTGAAAATTCAACAATTTTGTTGCCATTCCATATACCAAAAGCCAGCAAATACAAAATTTAATTTTGAGATCTAATCTCCATTTTCACTAAAAGAGACTTCTTTTTTTTAGAGCATTCGCGTTACTTTTACTCTCGCTTCGGGATTTAATCCCGGAAAAGAATTCAACTGACGTATTATTTTTCAAAGGTGAGGCTTTTCTTTGATGAAAGACATTGTCCATTTCATTTTAAACGTTTAAAAAGCTTTATGGAATTCGCAAGTTTTATAAAATTACTCATTTTTGGTTAATTTTTAGCTCACAAAATAATCAGAGTTTTTTTTTAATTCTAGACCTACTGCATAATTAAATAAAATTATGTAGAACATAAATAAAAATTGTGTAAAAATGATAATAAAATTTTTAATAAATTATTATTGAAAAGTGTATGCAATTTCGAATTTTCAGTACTTTCCCTTCCAGTACAAAAATTTCGGAGAAAGTGGAATTATAAATCTTGTTAAAATTTAAATCATTTTTATTTAAAAATACGAATTTTCGGTATGTAACATCAACCTAACCTAACGATATTAAAAAATTATGGATCTTCTTTGAAATCCTATTATTTTTTAAATAATAATTAGAATTTTCGACCAAAAAAAGTAACAGAATACGAAATTGTTTATTCTTGTAAATTACAGTATTTTAAACAAAGATTATTAGATACAAATCTAAGAATTTTTTTCGTCAAAAATACCATTTCACGAAAAACACAACATAAATAAAGTTCTTAAGAAATATAATATAATAATAATATATTATAATATATTATAAATATAATTATTTGTTGATAAAAATGCCAATAATTTACGACGATAAACCAAAAGTTAACATAAAAAAGAATAGTTCTGAATTGTAATTAAAAAAAATTTTAAGATTGCTGTTGAAAAACAGTAAATAAATATTTTTTTAATCTAAAAATCTTTTATTAAAATAACGCGCTAGCTTAACCAACAATTGTAGAAAATATTTCAATATTGATTAAAATCTAATGATTTTTTAAAACTGAAAATGCCGATTTAGCGTAAAGACCGACATAACCTAAAATTACTAAAAAGTTGTGAATCTTCTTTGATTTTTTTTTCTTTTTATAAAAAATACCAATTTTCGAATTAAAATGCCAACGTAACCTTAAATTCTTAAAAAAATTGCGAATATTTTTCGAATCCTATAATTCTTAAATAAAAATCACAATTTTCAACCAAACATACTGACAGAATTCGAAATTGTTTAAGTTTGTAAATTTAATTACTTTAAACCAAAATTATTCGCTATCATTCTAATGATTTTGGTTTAAAATTAAAAAAAGGAGGTGAGAGACATTATTATAACCTATAGTTGTTGAAATTTGTGAATATTCTTTTAACTTGAATTATTTTTTATTAAAAATACTAATAATTTCTAAGAAAAAAGACTTACCGAACAGAAAATAATTACTCAGAATGGTAAATCTTCTTTGAAATCTAACGATTTATTATTAAAAATACCCATTTGTGGCGTAAAGCGCTAACATAGCCTATACAATTGTCAAAAATTGGGAACTTTAATGATAATTTTTTGTTAAAAATGCTAATTTTCAGTGGAAAACACTAATACAAACGAAAATTTTAAGTGCCACAGAAAATGTATGCTTTTATATTAAACTTCCTTTTTTAAAGTACTCATTTTAAGAATTTCAAATTTAAGACATAAAACAACTTCAAGTAATGAAAACCCAATAAGATTTTCAACGAAGTAAAAATTTGAATTAACTACTTATTTTTAAGGTTTATTTGTTTGATTGGTATTAAGGTTATATAAATATAACTTTCCTAAGATTCTTGAGAAAATTCAAAAAGAAAATTTCATATATGTCAAACCAAAATTTGGCAAAACAGTTAAGGTTCAAACATTTTTATTTTATTTGAGATTTACTTTATTTTTAATTAAAACCAGTCTAAATCATAAAAAAAAAGAATTTTTTTTCAACCAGTTGTAGTTTTAGCGGAAGAAGATTAAATATTTTTTAAAATAGACGCATTTTCTACAAATCAGTTTATTTTTTTACCCGAAGATAAGTATTTCAGAAAAAAATTCATACTCAACCAAATACATGCATTTTCTGTTCAAAATATTAGATTGAAAATAGAAAAGATAAATTCTAAACGAGAAAGGTTATAGTTTTCGGAAATCTTTCAAACTTTAAAAATATTTTTCATCTCCAGAAAATTGTTTTAAAATCTTTCGAATTAATTTTTGACCCTAATTTTTGTAAATACTTTGTAATATATTTAAAAAACATTTTTAAAAATAATTATTCAATTATTATTAATAAATTTGAATTATATTATAAATAATTTGTATAAAATAATTATATTTATATAATTGTATTTAATTATTATTTTTGAATGTCTTTTAAAATAATTCGAATTTTTCTTAGCATTTAGTAAAAATTACTCAAAATTTAAAAAATTAGCCTAAAATCTTCTAGATTCTGGTTTGAAAAATTAGGAAATATTTTAGGATGTTTTTAAATCTTTTAAGATATTATATCAAAATTTATTTTTTTCAGTAAAACCTATTTGCAATTTTCCCAGAAAATTCTAAGATTTTTAAAGATTTTTAAGATTTTGGCAAAATCTTAAAAGGCTTCTAAATATTTTCGAAGTCTTCAAAAATCTACATTTTGATTTATATTTGTTGAAATATTATTAAGATTGAACTCAGTTGTGTATCTTATAAAAACTTCTAAACTTCTCTCAGCTTATTTTTTTTTTCTAAACTTGCAAAATTTAACAATTTTGCTTTGAAATGTTCCGCATTCTTTTCCAAAATTTTAGGAAATCATTTGAAAATATTTGAAAATATTAAAAAAAAAACAATTAAGCTATCAAGTTACAGAATCAATTTAAAATTTCCCTGGATTCCTAAAAAAAATATTTTATTATGTTGAAAATTTTTCTAATTTTTAAAAATATTGTCGAATTTCACATTATTTCCGAATCTAATTTTCTCTATTAGAAATAAATTTTTGGAATAAAAATTCCTCATCTGAAACTTGAAATTTTACAAACTTCCAATCAGCTATTCAACAACAAACCATTTTTGTGAGTTTCTAAAACTTTGCGAAAATTCATTTCAAAAGACTTCATTAAAAATGTTCCATATTTTTAAAAATGTTTAAAAAAATATGGTTTCTTTTCTTTGTAAAAATCGGATTCTGCAATTTTCTTATCTACTTTAAAAAAAAGTTTGATGGTAATAAAAGTGAGTTTGCAGCGTACATTTCATCAGTAAGCCAATTTTCTGTAACTTTACCACCTGACATATCTATCAGTTGGTGACAAGTTTTAACACGGAAATTGCGCAGGCAAGCGCAAAAGTGATCGTAAACGAAGACAATAGCCACAAGGGATACTTCAGCTCAACGACCAATAAAATTTCAAGGAAGAAGTTAAGAAGCCAATGAGAGTTCAAGTGCAACTAAATCCGATTGACTTACAATCAATTTTTCTTGTAAAATTCTCAGATAAAGTTTGTAAAATGTGCAAATAAAAAAGTTTTTAAATAAGGGATTTTGTTTAAGGTTTTGAATTATTCAAAAATGAGCTCTTTCTCAGATTTCGAGAAATGAATGCACATTTTTCACACTTTCCAAGAAACCTTTACTGATTTTCAAATATTCATGTACGTGCGAAACTTTGAAGAAACGTGTCCCTGGATAAAAAGAAATAAAAAGAACCAGGTATGCGCGAAGTATTACTGAAACTTATCACACTGAGTCGTAAATATTTATGTGTTTGAAAATACATATCCTGTAACTTTCAAAATAAAAAAAATAAGTGCGAGAAAAAAAGTTTTTTTTAAGAAATAAATTCTTTGAGTAAGCCAGCGATTTTTCTCAATTTTATTTCAAATTAAAGCTTTCGCATCTGGTTCCAAAGTATAAAGTGCTAGGAAGGCTTAAATTTCGATCAATCTGAATAAAGTGGATTTCATTTTTCAAAGTAACTACATAACTTAAAAAAATTCATGTTACAGGGACTCGAACCCACAGTCTTAATATCGGTGAATTTCATTAACAAAAATTGGCAATACTATAGAAAAACTTATTAATATATATCTATTTAAAAGAATTTATTGAACAAAAACATTGTTTATAAAATAATACTTGTAATTTTCGCAGTAACCGGAATTCGAAAATCTATTACTTTGAAAATGATCCATTTTAGGGTTTTTATTTTTAATTTAAAGAATTTTAAAATGTAGTATTGAAAACTTAAGCAATTAAAAATTAAACCCGTTTAAGTTGAAAATGTTTTATAACAACAGTTTTTATTTTATCAACTATAAATATAAATCTATTATTTTAGAAATAAATTTCTATTTTAGATAATAAAAATTGAATAACAATTGATTCGACAAAACGATTCTAAATTTGTACAAAATGCAAGTTTTAACCTAAAAATAACTTCTTAATAATATATTCGTAATCAATGGCTTTTAATTTTTTTGAAGGCTTTAAAAACTTTTTTTTTTTAATTTTTTAACTAAGAAGAAGAATTATTTAATACGTAGCAATTGTTGACTGTTCATTAAAAACGAATACATTGAAACAACATTTTTTTAAAGTAAACGATTTAAAACTGAATTATTGGACGTAGAAAAGCTTGAATCGTTAAAATCTCGAAAAGCTTATAAACTTGGAAGGTTACAACTTTAATTGTTTCATTTAAAAATGTTTAATTTATAACCGACCAAATTCGGCTAGTTGTACCGAAATTTCGGTGCAAATATTTTTCATTTTTAAAAATGATTTTAAGATAACATTTAAAAATATTTCCATAATTTGCAAAAAAATCGGAAATATTTTACGGAAATTTTTAAAATTTCGTAGAATTTTCTAAAAATTGTAGAAAAAATTCGATTAATTTTTAAACGTATTGAGAAGTTCTGAACAAAATTTTAATTACAAAAAATTAGAAAGAACTTCTAGATTTCTCAAGATTTTGAGGCTTTTCAAGGATTTGAAAACTATTTAAAATGAAATAAATTTAACCTATAATTTAAGAAATGTTTTAATTTTTCTAGCTTAAAATTGCTTTATAATTTAAAAAAATTAAAATTCCATTGATTGATTCTTTAATTTAGAACATTGAAAATTATATCGTGAACTTATATTTTTTTAATAGAATCTGAATCTTTTGACTCTATAATTTATGAAAGTTAAAAGTTGCAAATTGTTAGGTTTATCTGCTATTCATTTAAAACAGTTTAATAAAAAGTTTCAGTACCTTCCTTTTTTACGTTTAAATTATTGAGCATTTAAATAAAAAAATTTTGAATTAACAAATTTTCAACTTCAATTTTAAACCTTTAAAATCCAAGAGTTCCACTTGAGAACATTTTACTGTGGAGGAAAAAAATCCATAATTCTATATAAGTTATTCGAAATGAATCGATATAAAACTGATAAGCTGAAAATGACATATAAAGCCAAAATTTAAATTGTTCAAAATTGGCTAATTGAAAATTACATTTTATTTTATTCAAAAAAATTTGTTTCTTTATTATTCCTCCATTTTCGCGAAAAAGTACCCTGATGCCCCTGTTTTGAGGACATTTTGGGCTGTGCAGAAGTCTGTTTCACTCAAACATTTTTTTCTGATACTTCAGTAATAAAAACAAGCTAATCTATCCTCTCGACAATTTTTGAAAAATCTCACAAAGTAGCTTAATGAGACAATGGTTGGAAATTTTGGTAAAATTGGTTTAATTAGGATTTGGATGGAATTTGTTTTAAAAAGTGAAATGCAATCACAACATCCCGTGGCTATTGGTCTGATTGTTTGAAGCTCTTCGCGTGCATCACAAAACTCATCGACTTGAAATCTTAGGAATATTATACCTAAACTAATTTTATTCAACAAAGTTTGTTTCCCTAATCTTCCCCCAATTTCGTGAAAAAGTACCCTGACACCCCTATTTTCAGGACATTTTGGGCTGTGCAGAATTCTGTTTCACTCAAACATTTTCTTCTATTATAATTCAGTAATAAAAAGAAGCTAATGTATCCTCTGGAAAATTAAAAAAAATCTTAAAATCTACCTCAAGGAAACACTGAATAACAATTTTAATGAAATTAGATTAGTTAAGACTTGGATGAAATTTATTTGAACAAATGCGATTCAATCTAAACATCCTGTTGCTAATGGTCTGATTGGTTGAAACTCTTGGCGTGCATCATAAAACGCATCGATTTAAAATCATAGGGATATTGTACCTAAAATAATTTTATTTAAAAGAATTTATTCCCTTATTATTCCCCTATTGTCATTGAAAATCAGCCGAGATACTCTGTTTTGAGAGAACTTTGATCTGCAAGTATGTTTCAATCATTTTCTTCTATGCCCCATTAGTAATAAGAACAAGCTAGTTCACCATCGGAACAATTTTTTTAAATATTACAAAGTACCTACATGAGACAATAAATGACAATCCTAGTGAAATTGTATTAGTTAGGATTTGTTTTGATAAGTGAGATGTAATTACAGCAACCTGTGGCTAATGACCTGATTGCGTTAGACTCTTCGCTTGCATCATACAATGCACCTCCTTGAAATCATAGGAATATGGTACCTAAAGTCATTATATTTAAAAGAATTTATTGCCTTACTATTCCCCCATTTTCGTGAAAAAGTACCCTGCCACCCCTGTTTTGAGGTCATTTAAGGCTGTGCAAATGAGATGCAATCACAACATCCTGTGGCTATTGGTCTGATTGTTTGAAGCTCTTCGCGTGCATCACAAAACTCACCGATTTGAAATCTTAGGACTATTGTACCTAAAATAATTGTATTTAAAAGAATTTATTCCCTTATTATTCCCCTATTGTCATGAAAAATCAGCCTACTTACTCTGTTTGGAGAGCACTTTGATCTGTAAGTATGTTTCAATCATTTCCTTCTATGACCCATCAGTAACAAGAACAAGCTAGTTCATATTCGGAATAATTTTTGAAAAATCCCACAAACTACCTTGAAAAGATGATGAATGACAATTGCGGTAAAATTTGATTAGTTAGGATTTGGTTGGGATTTGGTTGAACAAGTGAGATATAATCACAACATCCTGTGGCTAATGGCCTAATTGCGTGAAACTCTTCGCGTGCATCATAAAATGCATCCTTCTCTGTTACATCCACTGTGTCTTTTGCTCCTTTTATCTCCCTCTGGTTTTCTGCATCTTTCTCTTTTTCTTCTCTCTCTCTCTCTCTCTCTTTCTTTCTCAGTTGAGGGGCAACTATCCTGCTGCAGTCCCGGCGGTCACGAGTTCATATCCCGAAGTGGTGCTATAAGTATCTCGTATCTCCTGAACGTATCTGGCTGTTTAGCGAACGTGCTTAGATACCCATCTTGCTTAGTGCAAACTGCAAACCCCCAACTGGATTCAAGGAAATCCAGTAGTCTTTTTCGTCTTACTTCCGGTTTGCCTCTTCGCATTGAATATTAATGAAAGCATATTTAAATATTGAACTTTTATCCCGATTCCAGACTCGCAGGATGCTGGAGATCCTATTTTACACTCAGCACCCTGTTGACTTTTCATCTTACGAATTCGCTTTAAAAAGGCTCCTTTATCTTGAATTAGTGACGAGATCGGGTAAAGGATACTTGGGTATTACCTGGAAATCAGGACAAAGTCAGGGAATTTTGTTGATCAAGACAGCCAGGGATTTCACAAAACAAATGTAACAAACCGTAATAAAATACCCCCCACCCCCAACCCCTACCTGTATGTAACTTTTAGTTTCCAGAAGTTGTTTGCTAGTTATTACTAATAGAATTAGATAGGGTGTCCGATAACTTAATTTTCAAAAATCCCTGATATTTCCTTGACTAATTTTTCTGTTTCCTTGATCATCAATATAAAAATACCAGCAATTTAATCTTGTAATACATTTAACATACAATCTTCTATTAAACGGAATAAAACAGTATTTCAGATACAAATATAAACTTGTCAAATTTATTAATTTATTTAAAAAAATGTATTTTCTACTATGAAGATGGATTTTTAACAAAATACTAGATAAATTCTCAGCAAAAAAGTGTTATAGTTTATATTTCCGTAAAAAATGAAATTTATATAAAAAAAATAATTTTAAAAACAAAAAGAGGAATTTTCAACAGATAAAGATTTTTCACTGAAAAAAGAAATAAAAGTTTAGCTAAATTCTTAAACCTTCATGCCAAAAGACGAGTCTTCTCTGCCAAAAAATCCATTCTCAAACAAAAAATATTATTTTTTTACAAAAAAATAATAATTTTCAACTAAACAAGACCAGTCATTTTCCGTTTTTTCACGACTCACAAACATTTTTCACTGTCAATGAAATTTAAAAATCGAACTCTATTCTCAGCATGTTTCCATTTAAAGCAATAAACAACAAATTAAAGCATTCAAAGTGGAACTCTTGAATTTTAAACTTTTCAAATTGAAGTTTTAAAATTTTTCAGTTCAAGAATGATGTATTCAATTGCTCAATAATTTACACGTATAACATGGAAGGTACTAGTGATTTTCAATTGATAAATTTAAAAATAGATGCAGATAAACTACAAAATTTAGAAGATTTAACTTTTATAAATTATAGAGTTCAAAGACTTAGATTAAGTTCACAAAATATAAATCCATGTTGACATTTTCAATACTCTAAATTAAAGAATCAATCTATGAGGTTTAAAAATGTTCAAAATTATATAATTTTAAGTAATTTTAAGCTAGACACATTAAAAATAAAAAAATAACTTTTTTTAATTTAGCAGTTCTTAAATTAAATGTTCAATTACTTTAATTTTAAATAGTTTAAGCATCCTTCAAAAGATTTAAAATGTTATTTCAAACTCTTGAGAAATCTAGATGTGGCTTTAAACTTTTCCAAATTTAAAATAATTTTTAAAATTTTGTCGGAAATTTTAAATATGTTTTAAAATGAATGGGATTTTTCCTACAACTTTTAGAAAATCCTGCAAATTAAAAAAAATCTTAGAAGTTGGATTTATAAATAAAAAGTTTACATTTATATTTTAATAGAATATTTAAAAAGATTTTAAAAGATTTCCAAAATTGTCAAAAAAAAGCCTGGAAGTAATGAAGGATTTTATTAATTTTCAGGATTTTCCAAAAATTGTAGGAAAAATTCGTTTTATTATAAAATGTATTTAGAAGTTCTCAAATTTGTTCTACAAAGACTAAGTGTTCAATTGTTATTTATACATTAAAATTTAACAACTTCACTTACAAATTAAAATTTTTTGAAATAGAACAATTAAAATAGTAACGTTAAAAGTTTAAAAGCTCTTCCAAATTCTAGAGATTCAAAGCTTTCTATGTCAAAAAATTCAGTTTTAAACTGGTTACTTTTAAATATTTGGTTTCAATTTACTCATCTTAAAATTACCGGAATTAATAAAATAACCGGAATAAATAATATGATATTAATTTTAATACTTATTAAGAATTTCGAATTGAAACAGTTGCAATCTGGAAATTCTCAAATTTTGATCAGATTTAGAATTGTCTTTCGAAGCAAGTATTGTTCAATTTTTTATACTTAAAGTACAGATCCATTTTTAAAATAATTTATTTATTTATAGTTACAGTTGATATAATAAAACTGTTTTTTATCAATAATTTTCGACTTCAAACGCTTTTAATTTTTTAAATCTCTTAGACTGCATTTAAATTATTTTAAAAACTGTTGAAATCGAACTTGGACGGATTTTGTTACCATTAGCCACTGGACGTTGTGATTATATTTCACTTGTTCAACCAAAACTGAAACAAATCCTAAATAATCCTAAATAATCCTAAACTAATAATAATTAAAATAGACTTGACTGCCCATCCAAAATGATCTTTTTATGCGGTTCATTCTCTACCAAACAATTTAGATTATTACATTTTCCAAATATAAAAAGTAATAATAAAAGCAATCACACATTTATAAAAATCGCTCATTTTGAAACATCCCTTAAGCAATATTTAAACAAAGCATAGATATCTTTTGATAAATTGTGGTAAAAATATTATTACATTATGACCATATTAAAAAAATCTTAGTGATATTCATAGACAGCCCTGTGGACTTAAAAGAATGTTGAGGTTTTTTTTTAAATGTCATTATGGCCACGATTTGCCAAACTAATTTCGTAATTTTTAATGGACAAATTTTCTCCTTGTAGTTCTTAATCATGAGTGACATACGAGGTCAATCAACCATTCCCAGCGCGCTTTAAAAATAATTGATCACAGTTTATTTGATTAAGTGATTCTGCTAGTTCAATTAATCACTCTTTTCTTCGCATTGTCATAAGTAGAACTGGATTACTAGACGAGCCTCGAATATGGGAGGCATCCAAGTTTTCAGATTGCCATGACCTCAGTAGTCAAAGCAAACAAGATAAACAAATTGTGGAAGTGAAAAATTATCTTTTGACAAAACGAAAGGCACGAGAGATTGATTTGAGATTAGATTGTTAATCATTCTCGACGCGACGGCTCGTTCGAGGAACAATACATAACAGAATTTATATACCACAGACTGTGTGTTTACTCTTGGATCGAATTTGTCACATTGTGTCGCTGGAATTTGCGATAGCGATGTTTAAATTAGCCATACGTTATTTGCGGCACCGATTTTGCCAGATATCTTTTGCAGAGAGAGAATGCATTCGTTGGATAAAGTTGCTAACTTTCACTATTGGATAGATGGTATCAAAATTACTTAATTGAGAAGTTCTCTAGAAAAACCAACTAAGAAGACTTAGGTTTTGGCACGCAATTGCCACAGAAAAGTTTCAAAATTTGTTTTTGCAAATAAAAAAAATACGGTTTTGAATTAGTTTAAACATTTCAAAAACCATAACATACCCTTTCTGGTTTGTGAAAGATATTTTCGTAAGATTCTTCTTCTTGTGCCAGAACCTAACTCGACTCGGTGGTTTTTTTAGAGAATGACTTAGGTTACAAATTGACTCGTAAATACGAACATCTACCCTCATTCTTATAAAAATTTGGTATTTGATTTAATTTGATAAACGCCTAAACTCAAACATTAAAAACATAATATTTTAACATACTTCAGATTCCAAAACGGTAGCTCTCAAAACAGGGAAAATGGGGTGTTTTTTATGAATATAAGAGAATAATAGGAAAATAATATCTTTTCAAAAAGAAAAATAATATACTTTCCAAAAGAAGAATAATATCTTTACAATTCGAAATATATTGCCTTTTTAACAAATTGTTTGAATTTTCAATCAAAGATCTATTTTTCTACCTAAAAAGTCGAATTTCAACAAAAGAGTTTAGTTTCAAAGCTGCAGCAAGTCGAATATTTCAGAAAAAAGTTTACTTTTAAACAGAAAAGATAAATTTTCAAAGAAGGAAGATGATTTGTCAACCAAATAGTTGAATTAAAAAAAAATTCAAACCAGTTATATTCAAAAGCATATAGTTGAACTTTTAAGACGATTTTTTAACTAAACTGTTGAATTTTCAACCTTCAAAGACGAATTCTAAACAAACAAGAAAGAACTTCAATAAACAGTTGCATTTTTAACCAACAGTCGAATCTTCAAGCCAAAAGAACCATTTGTTTAGAAGACAGTTTAATTTTCAACAAAGAAATGTGGATTTTCTACCAAGAAACTTTTCTACCAAATGGGATGATGTTTTAATCTAAAAAATGAATTTTGAATTCAAGCTAACGAATTTCCAAAGAATTAGTTCAACTTTAGGAGAAAATAGATTTCTATTTTAAAATATAGTTGAATTTTCGAAAAAATAACTAAAATTTTAAAAGAATATTCGAATTTTTAATTAAATAGTTGAATTTCAGACCTAAAAAAGATAAATTTTCAACAAAATAGTTTAACCAAGGAAGATGAATTTTCAAACCAAGAATTTTCTACCAAAAAAGTCCTTGAATTTTCAATAAAAGACCATTTTGATTTTTATCAAAATTAGTCAAATTTAATTAAATAATGAATTATCAACCAAAAAATTAATAGTGGATATTCCAAACCAAAAATAATGAAAAATTTTTAAAAGTTGAACTTAACCAAAAAGGAGAATTTTCAACAAAATGGTTAACTAATCAAACAAAACAAATCAATGTTTAAGACAACCGTTGCATTTTAACCAAAAAAGTGAAAACTTCCATCAAATATACGAATTATAACACAAACAAAGTTTTGAACAGAGCAGTTGAATTTTTAAGCCAAACAGTTGAATTTTAAACTAAAGAAAATCAATTTTCAACAAAAAAAAGATCCTTTAGTTTAAAATAATTTTTTGGACTCAGTAGTTGAACTTTTAACCAAATGGTTGAATTTTCATTTAAAAAATAGGAATTTTCAATCAATAATGGAATAGCTAAGTTTTCAGTTCAAATTATTAATTCTCAACCAATAAAGAACAATTTTTCAAAAAAATTGTTGAATTTTTAACCAATAAAATTGATTTTTTTTTTAAATTGCTCAATTTTCAATCAGGTAGACAAATTTTCAAGAACAAAATTATTAACTAAAATTTTAATAGCTGAAATTTCAACTAAAATTTATCATTGGCCAGCATCAAATGGATTAAATTAATTTTCTTTTTAAAAAATGAACTAATTTCTCATTTTGAGAAATTTTTTGAGAAGTGAGAAAAAATCACCTCAGCCAGGGTTTGAACCGAGAGCGCATCTATTCATGAGTGGTCAACACTGCGACACCACTCATTTCCGCTTATTTTTTTTCACTCATTTCAGTTAAGGGTTCATCCCCTGGCCGAGGAAGATTTTTGTTTATTTCTGCAATAATTATTGGACCAGTAATCAGCCAAATTTAACGTAAGAAATCATTTAATTTTTTTTATTTTAATTCTTGATTTAACGATTTTTCAACAAAAATTAGCTGGCTTTTCTTATTGCGGGTTCTGTTAATTGCAGTTCGGATTTAAGCGAAAAAAAGGATCAAGTTTTTTTATAAGAGTGAAAAAGTAGGAATTCTTTTAAAATAAATTTAAAATTTGAAAACAATGATACAATGATAGAACAATAATAGAATTTTTGATCCAGAGGAAACCATTATTCAGCAGTATCGAATTATTGATCCTATTAGCCTAGATGTATGCAGTTTTTAAAACACACTGGAAAATTTACTACAAAAAAAACAACAAGAATTTTAGTTTATTTATTTTGAAGGCTACAACATTTTTAAAGGGAGATTTGAATAGGATAGAATTTGTTTTTAAACCAAAGATTCCGTGAGTATTAAAAATGCTAAAACGATGCATAACTGGTTATGTAATAATATCGAGTTATTAAACCTATTACCTTAGATATTTGCAGTTTTTATAGCATATTGAACACTTCAATACAAAGTACACGAATTTTAATTTATATATTTTGAAGGATACGAAATTTCGCAAAGAAAGCTTTTAGTAGGATAGAGTTTTTTTTTGGGGAATCAATGGTCAATAACCATATTCCTTAAGTCCTCAAGATGCTAAAACAATGCAAAACTCATTTCATTCGAAAAAACATTTATCATTCTTCGTTCGCTTAAACCTCAATTAACCTTTTTGGTTGACCTGCTTCATTTAAAACTGAATGCTGTCCCTTTTTATTGGGTATTAATCGGGGTGTTAATAGGGACAAATCTTATGTAAAGAGAAGTACTTTATTTGCACAAGAGTGGAATTGAAATAGAGGATGATTGACTGCAAACAAGACTTCTTGCAGGTTCGCCGAGTCATCATTTACTGCACAATTATTGTTCCGTTTTACACACTTCAAATACACTCTTCGAATATAAGCAAACGAGCGTGAGCTAGCGTAAAGTACTCAGGGATTTCCCTATGCCAAGTCGGCACTCCGAGTCTCAAGAAGTGCAAAACAAACGATCTAAACTAGACAAGCATATACACACGAAAAGCACACAATTCTCTGCTTCAAGTTTCTCCTTTCCAATTTATTTTAAATATAATCGGGAAAATAATACTACAGGTTTTCGAAATCAAATCTCTGTAAGGGACCATGTCCACGGAACAATAAAGAAAGGTAGCATTATTCTGGAAAGCTATCAATAATAATAATAATAATAATAATAATAATAATAATAATAATAATAATAAGCCTGTCAAAGCATTTATAATAATAATAATCTACCAGATTGACGCTTTAACTTTTGATTATTTACTTAATCATATTTATAAGTCCCAAATTTAAATGATAAATCTGGAATATCACTATGTTGTTACATGCATGTTAATGATTGATTACAATCATACCAATCCTTTAATCACTATTTCGTAAGAACTTTTCAAGTCTCTTGATATATTTAACAAACAAAATAACATATTTTTCTAATCCAAAAATAAGAAAGACTTGTTACTAAATGTTTTAATTAAAATCTTAAAACGCTTTTTGGTGATACTCGTACTGTAGGATTTGTGTTACCATCTCTACAGAGATCAATATCAGGGTTCCTACATGGCCTAAAATATCTTCAATTGATATAGTTTTGAAAAACAGTACGTTCTGATCGAATATTGTACTTTGATGTGAATTTTCAGACCTAAATTTATTTCAAGATTTAAAAGTGTTGTTATTTAAATATAAGGGTTAATCCATAAACTACGTTACTATTTTTGACCCCCTCCTTGCCTTGAGGTAAAACCCGATTTTAGGTGCATGCTGATTTCTTTTTATGTTTATAGAATTATAAACTTCGGTAATAAATCAACAATAAAAATAAAAAAGTAATGTTGAGAATAAGTGTTGAAATACAGCAAATTGAATTCTCTATGACATTTGATCCGGGTATTATTGGATTTTGAAGCCAAGAAAGGTATGTAGATTTTTAACAAAAAATGGAATAATTTAACTTTTTATGTAAAAAATAATTTTAAATTATAAAGAAAAATGAATTTTCTACAAAATACTTAATTTTTTCTACAAAATTATTGAACTTTAAAGACAAAATGGCGAATTTTCTAAACAAATTTTGACAAAAGTCCATTTTAAGCCAAGAAATACTAATTTTTAACTAAACTAAATTAATTTTTAACAAAAAAAAAAGAATTTCTAACAAAATCGTTTAATTTGAACAAAACGTTGAATTTTTACATCAAAATAACCATTATAGACCACAAATGGAATGACTAAATATTCAATTACCAAAGTAATTGTTAAAAAAAATGAATTTTTAACAAAAAAGTTCAATTTTCAAACAAAGAGATAAATTAATAACTCTAATTTTTAATCGTCAACCATAAAAGGCATTTTTTTAAAGTACTTCAACTTTAAAGCCTAGATGTTAAAATTTTGACCAAGAAGATGAATTTTTAAACAAGGAAATTAATTTTCTTCCGAAAGAAAACCATTTTTTAACCAAATGCAAGAATTGTCAGCCAACAAAATTCTAGAATTCTCAACCAAAAACTGGAATTTTTAATTAAACAAGATGAATTCTTTAACAACGAGATTAATTAACTACCAAAAGAATTGAACAAATTGAATTGATTTTTTTTAGTTTTTAAGAACTTATTTCAGATTTAAAACCTAATTTTTACATTCTCAACCAAAAAGATGAAATTGTAAAGAAGAAAATTAATTTTCTGCCGAAAAATACGATTTTTTTAAAACAAAATTCAACAATTATCAACAAAAATATTTCAGTTTCCATCTATAAAAGATGAATCTTTAAACAAACAGATTAATTTAATACCAAAAAAGACGGATTTTCAATTGAATTCAGAAATTCTCAACCAATAAATATAATTGTTAAGAAAGAAAGAGATTTTTTTGAGTTTTTAAGAAAGTAGTTCAAATTGAAAACCTAGTTTTTAAATTTTCACCAAAAGGATGAATTTTCCACCAAAAAGAAAATTTTTTAAACGAAAAGTTTATTTTCTTTAAAAAAACGAACTTTTAACAAAATTCAAGAATTTTCAATCAAAAAGTTCATTTTTAAACTAAAAAGAATAGATTTTTTAACAACCAGATTAACAAAAGAGAACAATTTTCAGTAAAATTCAAATTAATTCTCAGCCAAAAAGTTGTATTTGTAAGGAAGAATTTTTTTTTAATTTTTAAGAAACTAGTTAAAATTTAAAACCAAGTTTTTAAATTGGAAACCAAAAAGATAAATTTTTAAACAAGAAGATTAATTTTCTTTAAAAAAACACGGTTAAAAAAATTCCAGTATCCTCAACCAAAAAGTTGCATTTTCAAATAAAAAAGAGGAATTTTGAAACAAAGAGATTAAAGTACTGCCAGAAAAAAACACGAATTTTTAACCAAATTTAAGAACTTTCAACAATAGCGTTATTTTGACTGGTACCCTCACCCCCTCCCTTTACCAACCGTTGGTTTTGTG
>JAWWLR010000155.1:17272529-17285944 GCA_035041075.1 Acraspis erinacei | reverse complement strand
ATAAATTTTCAACAAAAAAAAACAATTTTTTAAGAAACTATATTAATGCAGTCAATTCTTTCAAACAAAATAGTTGAACACTTAAGCAAAGAAGATTAAATTTGAACCAAAAAATGGCATTTTAATAAAAAATTAAGTTTCTGCGAAAACAGATGATTTTTTAAATGAAAGTTTTTTTTAAACTAGTTGAGTTTTCTGTTTAAGAATATTTCAATTGACTTTTCACCACTCAATTGGAATTTTTAAACCATAAATAAGTTTCTTTTTAGATTAAATTTTTAATCTAAAAAGAAGAATTTTTTTAACCAAAAAGGATGATTTGTAAAAAATTAGTTGAATTCTCTAAGAAATAGTTGCATTTTTGTCCGTGATTGATAAAATTTTCACTAAAACAGAGAAATTTAGAAAAAACGACAATATTTCTTCTTACAGTTGGATTTTTAATCAAAAAGTCGCATTTTTATCCATGAAAGACGGAATATCTTTTTGAACACAACAATTTTTAATTAAAAAAAACAACAGAATTTTCAAAAAATATTTAAATTTTTATCCAGAAAGGAATTGAACTTTCTGCTAAAGCAGGTGAATTTTAAAATCAAAAAGACAAATTTTCGAAAAAAAGTTAAATTCTTAAACGAACAGTTGCATTTCATTTAAGAAAGATGAAATTCATTCTAAAAACAGACAAATTGTGCAAAGAAAACGTTCAAATAATAGTTAAGTTTTCATCCAACGTAGATTCCAGTTCACTTTCCAACAAAAAAATAATAATTTTAAATAATAATTTAATTTTATTTTAAATAGTCGAATTTTTAACCAAAAAGTATTAATTTTAAACGACTTTGTTAAATTTTCAACCAAACAGTTACATTTTTATCCAAGAAAGATGCAACATTTCTACTAAAAAATATGATCTTTTAAATGAAAAAGACCAGTTTTCATAAAAAATATTTTTCATCCAAAAAAGATTTCAGTTGATTTATCAGCAAAAAAAACATGAACTTTTAACAAAAGGTTAAGGTTCTACGAAGAGTTCAATTTTCAATCGAAAAAGACGAATTTTGACAAAAGAGTTGAATTTGCAATAAATAAAGATGTCTAAGCAAATTTTTATATTTTCGAATAAATAATAAAATGTATAACTAAAAAGATAATCTTCAGGTGAAAGTCTTAGCGAATATGCAAAAATTACGTACGTGAAAAAAAGAAAATATTTAAATTTTCATCAAAATAATTAGATTTTCAAAAAAGAGTACAATTCCTAAACAAATACTTGAATTTTCAGATAATTAGTTTAATTTTTTAACAAAAAAGATTACATTTCAACCAAAAACAGTTGCATTTTCAACAAATAGGTTGAGTTTAAAGAAAAACTTTATTTTTAATCAATTAATTAAATTTACAAAAAAATTGTTGAAGTTTAAAGCAAAAGAGAAGAATTTTGCAAAAAATAGATCAAATTTTTACCAATTAGATGGATTTCCAACTAAAAAATAGTCGAATAATTAAAGAAAAAAATATTCAGTTCCAAACAAAGACAGTTAAATTTTTAACCAAATAGTTCAATTTTTAAACTGAAAGATGAATTCTCAATAAAATATGTAAAAGTTGACATTAAAAAAAAATTGGATAAAAAAATACGAATTTTTAACTAAGAAGATTAATTTTCTACTGAAAAGAGGAATTCACTATAAAATACAAGAATTTTTAAACTAACAATTGAATTTTGAACCACACAAAAGATATTTTTATACAAAAGTGAACACCTTAATTTTCAGTAAGGAAATGTAACTTTCAACAAGAACAAAATCGAATTATCAACAAAAGAGTAAAATTTTCAACTAAAGTAATAAATTTTTTACCAGAAAGACGAATTGTCAACAAATAAAGATTTTTTAATCAAAAGGGAAAAAAAGGTTTATCTATATTGTTAACTTTCAAGCTAAACATGATTTTATGTGTAAAACATTTGAATTTTTAACCAAAAAATATGAATTTTCAACAAAAAAGTTATTTAAAAAAATAGCAGCATATTTAATGAAAAAGATACCCTTTTTAGCAAGAAGTTTATTTTTCTAAAAAGAACACGAATTTTTAAGCAAAAAGGATCAAATCTTAAGAAAAAAAGTAAAAGTTCCATTTCCAGTTAAATTTATAAATTAAAAAAAAAATTAATTTCAAAGCAAAACGAAATTTGCCAACAAAATGGGAAAATTTCGAATCAAACGGATGAAAGTTAAAAAAATGTAGAAATTTTTAACAGAGTAGGTCAACTACTAATAGAGTTTTCAACCACAAAAGGTGAATTTTTATCAAAAATTAGGAAAGTTTAATTTTCAGTAAAAAAAATATTTTTCAACAAAAAAGGAATATTAAAAAAAATGGTGATTTTTTAACTTAGTTATGAATTCTAAAACCAAATGACGAACATGCAACAAAAAAGGGTTTTCCAGTCAAGAAATAAAAATTATTAAATTTTCAAGCCAAATCTGGATTTTATTTGTAAAACTGTTCAATTTCAAACCCAAAAATATTAATTATTAATAAAAGAGTTCATTTTTAACCAAAAATATGCACATCTAACAAAAAGGCAGATTTAAACTAAAAAGATCATTTTTATGCAAAAAGGACGAAAAAAGAAATAAGAGTTTATCTAAATTATTTAAACTTCAATCTAAAAGACGAATTTTCAAAAAAAAATATGAATTTTCAGCGAAAAATTAATTTATCACGAAACTAATGCTTTCTTATCCCAAAAAATGAAATTTCAAAACAAGAAAATTGTTTGCTTTTTACCAAAAAATGAGAATTTTCAACTAAAAAAGATCAATTTAAAAAAAATGAAGAAGTTGCATTTTCAGTTTAAAAATTAATTTTAAACCAAAAAAGGGTTTTCCACTAAACAGTTAAATTTTGAAACAAAGACATAAGCTATTAATAAAAAAAAAAAATAAAAATAATGTAGCTTAATTTTCACCCAAGTAGTTGAGTTTTCAACTATAAAAGATTAATTTTTAACAAAATATTCAAACATTCAACCAAAGAGATAAATTTTCAACTAAAAGTATAAATCTTCAAAAAAAGTAGATTTCTTAACAATATTTTGTTGAAAAATAATCTATTGTTTAACAATTGTTTGTATAATATGCTTCACTCTATCAATTGTGTGGATATTTTGTGTATTTACTTTGTAAAAATTAGTGCTAGAATATCTGCTTTGGAAATTAAATGAAAAAATACAAATTAACTGATTTTAGATTTTTTATTTATTATTTATAAAAAATTCGATTAAAGGGATCAGTCTTATAGCATTGTAGTATTTTATGTTAAGAATGCCAAAAATTGAAAGATTATTTTGTAAAATTAACTCTTTTCCACACCACCCTGGAGGTAGAGTATTAGGCGCTTTTTTTTAGAGAAGAGAGAAGAAGAGAAGAGTTAGATGAAATTCATAAAAAATCAACCTGAATTTAAAAAGCACTCAACTTGATGATATAATCTGAATTAAATGAAATGAAATCATTGAAATCATTGAAAACCTCGGAAATTATTTAAAATATTTTAAAACCTCATATGTCCTGTAAAATCCTTCCATATCTTCAAAAATTCTAGAAAATTTCTTATCCCATGATATTTCAAAAATTTTTAATCACTTCACATTAATGAAATTAGTAAAACAAAAATACTTGGAATCTTTTAAAATTTCCTACATTACTTCAAATTAAAAGCTCCTGAAAAGGCCTTAGAAGTATTAAAAACACTCTTAAATCTTTAAAATTCCTTAAAATTATTAAAATCTATTAAAAATTTCTTGGAACCTTTATACATACTCAGAAAAATTAATTTATTGAATGAAAAGTGATTGATGTGTTCTTTTCCTTTGAAAAATTGACAGTGTGGCAGCCCTTATTTTTTTAACAGTTACTTCTCAAAGAAATTCTCTGATTTTTTTTTCTTCAAAATACCTGATTCGAATGGGGTATCCAACGAGACCAAATATTGAAAATAGGGATCGGTCTGTCAGGCCTGGCATTACCTACTTAATACGGAATGTCCGGATTTACCCCACATGTCCGATTTGCCCTGTTTGGCAGCATTTTATGAAACGCGCTTCAATATTTATTTTTTCCAGTGCAATTTCCTTGTTTACAGCATATATTTGCTCGATATGAAGACAAGAATATCTCCAACTGAAGTTTCCGCTATCTTCTTTCCTTAAATATTTTATCTTGTTGCACGCAGAAAGCACTCTATCGAGTCTAATACGGTTCAACTCGCTCGATATCTTTTGACGCAGACAATATTTCCTGTACTAAGGTTCAACATTCCCAATCGCTGATTAATAAATTGCTAGGATTCCTTCATAATCAATATTCCCCCAGCGGATAATTCCAGAGAGACGAGAGCATCACTTTTCCATCAAAAACTTAACAGTTGTCTAGATTTTTTTCTTTACTCTCAAGGAAACAGAATGCGCAAAAGAAGTAAATAAATAAAAGGAAATATGTGACAGCTTAACGAACTCCTGGCCTATCTGTGCTTTTAACAAAGAAGTTTTTACGATCGTTCACAAAAAATGTGGCTGTCTTCATAAACCCGTTCTCTGCTGACGCTGTCTCATCTCTTTATTGCTAACTTTTATTTCCTGCGGTTCACATTTGAACAATTTCAAAGTCTTTCTCGTATCGAGAAAAAGATTTTTTTTCAAACTTCGAGTTCGTGATTGGTCAATATTTCCATCTGTGATTTGACTTCGTTTTCTATTTAGCTTTTGCTCGCATCAAATTGGACCATTGAAATTTACACTGGTAGACTGGATGTGATTGGAAATACTATTTCAATATGAAAACTTTTTAACGGTAGAATTTCATTTCGAGGGTCAAATTTGTACTGTATTGATGCAGACTTCAAAGTCCAAAAAATTGTCATATTCTTACTCCATATTCAAAAAATGAATTTCGAAAAGAATAATTAAATTTTCAACCAAAGTTATGGATATTTCACAACAAATTTTTTTAAGTAGTTCAACTTTCAACAAAGGAGTTGAATTTTCAACCAAAAATTGACATTTTTTAATTCAAAATAGTTGAATTTAATCAATTAAAAAAAAGAATTGAATTTTCACTGAAGGACAATTGTTAAGTGAAAAAAGAAGAAAACACACCAATTTGTTAAATTTTCAATCCAAAAAGACAAGTTTTTAACAAAAGAGTTAAGTTTTCAAGCTCAAAAGTCGATTTTTTTTTAGAAAACCTTTCACTTTTAAAACCGAAAGCACGAATTTTTAACAAAAAATTGAATTTTTCATCAACAATGAGTTTTATTTTTAATCAAGAAGGAATTTTTATTATAAGGAAAAAATTAGCCAAACTGTTGAATTTTCAAGCGTTAAAGTCGAATTTTCTACAAAATAATTGGATTTTCAACAAAAAGATGAACTTTTGACAGAAGAAGATTTTTATTTTTAATTAAAAACAGTTGAATTCAACCAAAAAAGACGAATTTTCAACCGAAATTTAAATTTTATAAATTCAACCAAAATTTATCATTTCTAAAAAAAAAGATGAATTTTCTTAGAAAAAATAGAACTAGCTTTCAACGAAAAAGCTGATTTTTCTTAGTTTTCAAGTCATTTTCTCTTTTGGAAGATGCAACTTTCTTGTTGAATATGAATTATTTCCTTGTAAATTCGACTGTTTTTAGAAAATTCATCGTTCTTTCATCAAAATTCAACAAAATGTTTATTTTTTTACTGAAAAATCTTCCTTAATTGAAAACTTAACTCTCATGTTGAAAATTTAAGTATAATTAGATAAAAATTGAACTTTCTTCTTAGAGATTCGTTTTTTCAACGACCTTTATTAAATATTAAAACCGGGTTTGATTGTAAATTCAACAAATTTTTCAAAAGATCAAATGATTTTCTAAAAAAATTATTTAGTTGTTGTTGAATATTGATATATTTATTGAAAATTTAACTATCCCATTAAAGATTCTTTTTTTTAAATTGAAATTCAACTATATGTTTGAAAATTCTCGTATTTTCATGAAAATTCGACTTTCTTGATAGAAAATTAATCTCCTTGGTTGCAAATTAACTTTCTTCGGTTTAAAATTCAACTTTCTTGTTCAAAATTCATCCTCTCGCTTCGAAAAATCATTTTTTAGGTTTAAAATTCAACGATCTAGATAGTAGTAGAATTTTTTCTAAAAATTCGTTTTCTTGGGTTTAAAAGTAAAAATTTTTCTGAAACATTTGAAAATGAATTAAATTAGAAACAACTCTTTTCTCGAAAATTCATCTTTTTTGGTTGAATTCAAATTTTTTTGATAAAAAATTAAATTTATAGTGGTTGAAAATTCATATAGTTCGGTTGAAGTTTTAACTTCTGCATTAAAAATCAACTGTTTCGTTGAAAATTCCTTTTTTTAGAAGATCGGTTTTTAGCTTTAAAGTTTAAAAAAATGGGTTTTTCTTCTACTGAACAATCATACTTAGTTAAAAATTAACATCTTTTGTTGGAAATTAATTTTTTTGGTCTTAAAATATTTTTCTGAATAAATTATTTGTTTATAAAGTCTATTTGGTTTAAAATGTATGTTAGGGGAATGTGAAGCTAAGTCGAAACCTTTTTTTAAAGTCGTTTTTTAATTTTTTCTTTAATTTGTTTGAAAAAGTATTAGGTATGGTTGGCTACAAAATTTTACTGATAATTTTAAACTACCATGCTTTGCTCATCAATTATTAGAAAAAAACTAAAGTGATAGAAAAGCTGTGGAGAAAAAAATCGTGGGGCTAAGTCGATATCCGCTGGGGCTAAGTCGACACTTGATTATAATGTTTCAAGAAAGAAAAGAGCACATTTAAAAATTTTTTTATTATTGTACCCAACTAAATTCTCGATAGAATAATACTAAAGATATTCTTTGATTGTATAATAAGTAATTTTTATTTAAAATTGAAATAAGTCGGTATCGACTGAGCCCCATGAGTCAGTTTTGTATAATGTTATCCGAAAAACATAAAAAATTATAGGAAAATAAAGATTCAACAACACATTCATGTTCAGTATCTTTTTTTGCGTAAGATGAATATACCTTGATTATAGTTGGCCATTACATACAAAAGAAAAACACAATTTTACAAAAGGGTCGGAAAAAACTTTTGACCTCTAAAAATACTTTGATGTCATAAAATAATGGCATATTATTCAGAATTCCACGAAACTCTCGCGATAAAGATAGGACATAAAGCCCAATTGAAAAAAATTTAATTTCACACGCTTAATATTTTTCTTTAAAAAAACAAATGTCGACTAAGCCCCACTGCCGCACAATCGGAAAAAACAACAACTTTCTTGGTTTAAAATAACATAAAGCCCACAAATATTGACCAATTTGGATAAGAAAAGATCAAAGAAAAGCTGATATGATTTCCAAGAGAATTTTCGAGCCTAAATTTTAACCAGGCTTTACATTTTTTATAAATAAACAAATATGATGAAAAAAGTGTCATTTTTTCTATTTCACGTTCCCGGTGCTCGAAAATAATATGAAAATGGCTTAAATCGCCTAAGTTTCATAGACTAACATTAGTTAAAGATATTCAAATATTATATCATAAAAAAATTTATAAACAAATTATTTGCTGAAAGAATGTTTTTACGATTTTCCATAATATTACGTTTTTTAAGTTGCATTGCAAGAAATTTAGATAAAAAAATATAATTATGAAGAAATTTCTTCTTGAGATTATTAATGAGGATATTATGAACAAATTTAATTTAAAAATGCCTTAATCAGGTATTTTTCGACACAATTTTTTTTTCATTTTCTTTTTTTTTAATTAAGAACTTTATAATAATTTTTTTTAAATTCGCAATTTTTGTATTAATCTTTTGATTTTTTTATACAAATTAATTTTAAAATGCATTATTCGGGCATTTGTAGGCAGAAAAATTAGTTTTCTTCAATACCAGATTTTTTAAATTGGGATCTTCATATTAATTCACCAACATTCATAATTATTTGATAAATTTTATGATTTTTTAAAGAGAATTTAACCAAAAAATGCATTATTCGGACATTTGCCGAAGGACATTTTTTTATCAGCCTTTTAGTTCGAAACTTAATGATAATTTCATTAACACTCATACTTATTTTATAAATTCTATGGTGTTCTAAACAAATTTAATAAGCATATGCATTCTTTAGGTATTTGTCGACGAAACAGTTTTTTCAATCTCAGTCCTTTCAGTTTAAGTTTTTCATTAGTTTCATTCTTTTAATAAGGCTGCAGCTTTAGGATAATGTATTTTTTTTTAATTAAATTTATTTTTTTTTAACTATTAAATTTATCAACTAACTATGAATTTTGCTGAAATTATCATGAATTTCCTTATTAAAAAGACTGACATCGAAATGAAAGAATTTTCCTGTCTACAGATGCCCCAATAATGCATTTTCTTATTAAAATTGCTTTAAAAAGTCATAAAATTGATCAATTTATTAAGAATTTTTTCTAAAATTAGCATGAAGTTCCTAATTCAAAAAGTTGTCATTGAAAAAACGAATTGTTCTTTCGATGAATTTCTTGTTTATGAATTTCTTTATTAAATTTCTTTAAAAGCATCATAACATTTTTAAAGTATTTATGAATGTTGCTGAAATTCCGATGAAGATCCCAACTGAAAGCACTGGCATGGAAAAAACGAATATTTTTGCCGACAAATGTTCGCATAATGCATTTGTTTATTAAATTTATTTAAAAAAATATATCTTAAGATTATTCAACAAATTATGAAGTTTTCCAAACTTACCATAAAGTTCCTAATTAAAAAAATGAAATATACAACAAAAATTCTGTCTAAAAATGACTGCTTAATGCATTTGTTTGTATTATTAACAATAATAATCTCAATAAAAAATTTCTTCATCATTGTATTGTTTTATACAAATTTCTGGCAATATAATTTAAAGAACGTCACATTACGGAAAACCGTAAAAAATCCTAAATTTAAGAAATTTAAATTAGATTAAAATACAAATTAACAATCCTATTTATCGTCCAATTATCAAATTGATGCAAACTCCTGAAAAAACAAGAATCCAGCGAACAAATTTGGACCATTACGATGAAATAAAAAATACTCCTATTGTAATTTGAAATATTTAAAAAAAAATTCTCGGACAAAAATAAAATAACAATAAAAATAAAAAAGACGAAGGAAATAAAAAAAAAGAAGGAAGAGGATGTGGTTGGTTGCCTTCTAATTTTTCTTTCCTCTTTTTTATTTTTGACCAAAATTTTGTTTAAAATTTTTTTCAGGTTGCAATAGGAGCATTTTTTATTTGTTGGTTGTGGTCCAAATTTTGTCTTTGTATTTTCGTTTTTTTCAGGAGTTTGCATCAAAAAATATTCTTTTAACAAATAATTTGTTTATCATTTTTTTTTAATTGTATAATATTGAAATAGCTTTATCTAATTACCAAGAAAATTCTGATGTCACTATTAGAACAAGTGCTCTTGCAAATGCCCCGCATTTTATTCCATGAATAACAACGGTAACAAATTACTTCTAAGACGTAATTCGCAGAACACTGTCTCTTGTTTTTAAGAAAAATGATTCAGTGCTGAGTCGGGCTCGTAAATTATTTTAGTATAGAGCAATCTCTTTTTATTAATTTTTTTTTCATGTTCCGTCTCTAACTCTCTAGCTTGTTATCGCCTCTAAGTCCGCTTTGCCGCGGAAGCTAGACGCCATTTTTGTTCTTTTATAGAGATTGCATTTTACACCTCGTAAGCAATACGGGCAGATTACCCGACTAATCTGTGTCTCACTTTACGCCATTTTCAAGTAACCCGAGTAACGCACGTCTTCATTGACGTACTTTTAAAGCAAGATTTGTATCTACATTTTTTTATGAAAAATGAGTTTTTTATATCCTTGGCTGCGTGAGGGACCGTGTTTAATTAAAGATGAATTCTCAGCCAAAAATTGTTCTGTTTGATATTTTAAAAAAGAAACAATATTTCATTTTTAATAAAAGAGAGTTTAATTAAAGCAAAGATAAAAATGTCCAAACTAGAGGTGGATTTTCTACCAATAAAAAATATTACAGTCTATACAAAAAACAAATTTTCCAAAATTTTGAAATTAGAGGCGAATTAGATAAACTTTCGTAAATTTTCAATAAACTTTACTATGTAGTTGAATTTACAACTGATAAAATAAATTTTCAACTAACGAGAACAATCTTCTAAAAAAAGACACATTATCAACACACACACATAATTTTTAACCAAATTGTTACATTTTCAGTTAAAACAATTAATTTCTAGCAAGAAAAAAAGACATGTCCACAAAATAGTTTCATTTTCAATCAAAGAGATGAATTTTCAATTAAAATGATGAACCTTTCAACAAAAAAATGAATTTTTAAGCTAGCAGTTCAATCATCAGCCAATGAGTGACTTTTCAACCTGCAATCATTGAATTTACAGCAACAAATTTAATAGTTGATACTTTAACCACAAAATATTTTTTTTCAAAATTAAATTAACTTAAATTAAACGAAAAAACAGGAATATTGAACCAAACAGAATATTTTTTAACCAAGATGATTATTTTTCTACCAAAGAATACGAATTTAAAAAAAAGTAGAATCATTTTTAATAAACTATTTGGATTTTCAACAAGAACAAAATATATAAAATTTCAGCAAAAAATGAAAACCTTAAATTTTTGGTTGAAAAAACTAATTTTCAACCAAAGAAATTAATTTTGAACAAATTAATTTTTAACAAACTAGTTCAACTTTCGACTAAATAGTTGCATTTTCTACCAAATTTTTTAATTTTCCAAAAACAGATAGAATTTTCAACTTGAAAATTAAAATTTTAATCAATAAACTTGATTTTTACCGTAAAAGAATAATTTTTGAATAGGTAGTTCCATTTTTAACTAATAAGGATTTAAGTTGTATCAAAGAAGATGAATTCTAGAACCAAAACCATATTGTTGACTTTTCAAAGAAAAAATGCAAATTTTCTAACGAACAGGTTAAGTTTGAACGAAAAAGTTCATTTTTAACCCAATATTTGAAAGTTCTATCCAGGAAGAAAAATTTTCAGCAAAAAAGTTGAATTTTTAGGCCAGAAAGAATATTTTTTACAAGAAACTTTAATTTCCAAACCGAAAGTATGAATTAAAAAAATGATAATTTTCTATCAAATGTTTGAATGCCATACTAAAAAATTATTTTTTAACACAATGGTTCTTGTTCCAAACAAATAAGAGAATTTCCTACTAGCTGCATTTAAAAAAAAATCATTTTCAACCGAAACAGGTAAATTTCTATACAAAGAAATAGATTTTTAAACAAAAAAGGCTAATTTTCAATGAAAAAGTTACCTTTCAAACGAATAGTTCAATTTAAAAAATGAATAAATTCTTCACTAAAAGAGTTTATTTTGCAACTAGACAGTTGCATTTTCAACAAAAGAAGATGATTTTTTTACCCAAGGAGATCAATTTTCAACCACACAGCTGAATTTTTGAAGTAAAAAAACGAGTTTCCAACGGAACATCAACTCTATCTACTGTTTTGCTTAGAAAAAAATTTAAATTATTAATTTTTTTCACCGATGAATAGAGAAGGTCCGGAATACCCGAGACTGATACTTAAAAAAAACAATCCTTTTTTGGAAGATATAGAACAATTGACTTCAAAAGTACGGCAGTACAATGAACGATTCGGTTGAAGGAAATTAGATCTTTTTTTAACGCCGACCTTTTTGCCTTTCTTTTTTACTTTGAAGTGTCATACCTTTCAGTCTTGCAATTTGCAATATTGCCGATGCCAGTCTCCCAGTTTGTCTCCTAGACTGAAAGTAATCAAACTCGACATTTCGCATACTGAAGACGTGAGTCGAGTAAATCCATTGCAATATGCAACTCCCTTGAAGAAATGTATACGTATGGTATATTGTTCAGACTTATTAGAGAAAATCTTTCGTAGATAGGTAGGGCGTTTCCTGCATACAGTTCCCTACTTTACCGACTTCTAGAACCTTCTACAGCTCAAGTGGTTCATTTCTGTGCTAAGTTTCTCATTTCTAGCCCTCAAAGGGTCCCGATGACGTTACAAAATAATATTGCGTAATTGTGAGACATCAATTTTGCGTAAACAACTTCAAGGTTAGTTGTCATTCTAATTGTGTATTTCTCGTAAACATTTTCCAGGTTTTGTTTGGATTTATTCCTGAATTTTATACTACACAATATGGTTGATAAAAAAGGATGATTTCTAACGTAGCATACAATGCAAGGACAAATAAAAATAAAACCTGGAAAATGTTGATGACAAATGCATAATTTAAATGATAAATAACCTTGAAGTTGTTTACGCATAATTGGTTTAACAGAATTGCATAATATAAATCTGCGAAAACATCTAGTGACTTGGAGAAAGTTTTAGAAACTTAGCACTGGCATGAAGCTCTTGAGATGAAGAATGTTCTCGAAGTCGGTAAGTTAGGGATTTTTATCTACTGACTTTGCCTCAAACGTAATCCGTTTTAAAAACAAATTAATTGAACCCGAAAAATGTAAGATGCAACTGTTTTGTAATGTTACCCGCAACTCCAACTCATGAATTCAAACAAAAATTTAATTTAACCAGAAAACTATAATAAATAGAGCTATTATAAATGGCTATTTATGGTTGCAGATTTACTAATTTCTTTAATTCTAATGACTTTCCATTAAAAATATCAATTTTAGATGAAAACCCCTAAACTAACATAAAAAAGTTTAAGATTGAAAATCGTCTATGACCTCTAACGTAGTTTTTTAAGAATAACCGAATTCCATTTAAAAAAATATTAACATAACCTTAAATTGTTCGAAAATTGTAAATTTTTCTTGAAATATACAGGGTGTCTAAAAAGTCCCGGGACGGTTGGATATTTCCTAATTTAAAATATTTTTCAAAAAAGTGTAAGTCATTCCTGAAGTAAATTTCAACGAGGAATTCAATGGTGATCTTCATTTTGACCTTGAAGTTGACCTTGAGGGCTTTTTGAAGGTCAAATTTGTTTTTTTAAATGGAACCCCCCTTTTCTACATCTGCAATCGATAGAGCAGAAAATTCTACGTTCAGGTATGTACCCAAGTCATAGGCCAATTGTAACTTTGAAGGTTCCAACAATTGTAACTTTCAAGGTCAGTTAGAGTTTATTTGAAATTAACAAAGTTCTCCAAGAGGTCAGTGTAATTCCTTATGATTTTACAATAATGAAAACGCTGTAAACAAGATCAATACAGAGCTCAACATTGAATTTCTCGTTGAAATTTACTTCAGGAATTGCACTGACCTCTTGGAAAACTTTGTTAATTTCAAATAACCTCTAA
>JAWWLR010000155.1:17211544-17228374 GCA_035041075.1 Acraspis erinacei | reverse complement strand
AATCGTAAAAGATTATATTAAACTGTAATATCGGTTTTAACGTTTTATGTAACTAAATTTCTATGGGTGTATAAATATGTAGTTAGAAAACCCTTTAATTAGTCTATAAATTTATATAAGTGAGAAATACTCTCTTACTTTGAATTAGTAAAAATTTTACTAATTCATAATATTTACTGATGTAATTAGTAACATTTTTACGAATTAAGCAGTTTATTGAATTTTAACAGATGAATAAGTTATTTCATAATAGAACTAATAGAACATAACTTAATTAAAGCACGCCTTCATCAATCGAAATCTTACTGTTTAATTAGTAGTTCCACGGCCATGCGGATAACTGAACGGTTAACTGAATGAATGAGTAATTTTGATTTAACTAACAAGAAACTAACTAAGAAACAGTAAATTTCTATTATTCATCAGTACCTCAGTTCTAGTATGGCAATTAGTAGAATTTAACTGACTATCAGTTACATTCTACTAATTCATATTTAGAGAGTAAGTCACTGAATCGAATCAGACAGAATGTTCACTGATTTGCAACGCAATCTCACTAATTTAAATGCTTATAAATAGTTAGAAACACGTTTAAATAGTCCCTAAATTTAAATCAGTGAGAAATGGGTCACTGAATAATCTCTGTAAGAATTTTCACTGATACGCTACGGAATTTCACTGATTCAAATAGCCATACATCCCTTCGAATAGTTTTTGAATTTAAATCAGTGATAAATGGGTCACTGAATCAGATCAGTAAGAATTTTCACTAATTCAGAACGCAATCTCGCTCCTGCAAATAGCTTTATATATTTAAAAATCCCTTCAACTACTCTCTAAATTTAAATCAGTGATAAATGGGTTTAAACCAATATGAATTTTCACTGATACGCTACGCAGTTTCACTGATTAAAATAGCTATAAATCCCTTCGACTAGTTTCTGAATTTAAATCAGTGAGAAATGAGTCACTGAATTGACCAGTAAGCACTTTCGCTGATTCGCAACGCAATCTCGTCGATTGAAATACTTATAAATCCCTTGAGCAAGTCTTCAAATTTAAATCAGTAAGAAATGGGTTACTGAATCGAATCAATCGGAATTTTCACTATCTAGCAACGCAATCTCACTGATTAAAATACACAGAAATAGATATGAATACCTTTACCTAGTTTCTAATTTTAAATCAGTGAGAAGTGGATCATGAATCAAATCAGTAAGAATTTTTACTGATTCGAACTCAATTTTACTAATCCTAATAGTTTTAAATATTTAGAAATCCATTAAAATACACTCTAAATTTATATCAGTAAAAAAAAGTCATTGAATCAAATCAGTCAGAATTTTTACTGATTCACAAGGCAATAACGCTAATTCAAATAGCTATAAATAGCTCTGATCCCTTTGACTTGTCTCTAAATTTAAATCAGTGAGAAATATATCAATGAATTAAACCAGTAAGAATTTTCACTGATTTGCAACGAAATCTCGCGGATTGAAATAGTTAGAAATCCCTTGAATGAGTCTCTATATTTAAATCAGTAAGAAATGGGTCACTGAATCGAATCAGTAAGAATTTCCACTGATTCGCAACACAATCTCATTAATTGGAATAGTTAGAAATCCCTGGATTGAAATTGTTGAAACAGCTATTAACAGCCATAAATAGCTATGAATAGTATGAATAGCTATAAATCTTAAAGCATTCTTATAGAATTAGATTTCCACAAAGAAAAAATACCGATATTTTATAAAACTATGTTTTCGATAGTAATTAATAATCTTTTATTTCATGATAATTAAAAAAAATCTTTATACTCACACAAGCGGTTATTAAAAATGGAATTTTCAACTCACCTGAAACAGAAAAAGCACGCTTTCTTTAGTTATATAATTTTAACCAGTCCAGAACGCTGCAGGTGTAATTAAACTGCCGAGCTTGCAACTTATTGCACCACTAACTATATTGTAACGAGCGATGAGATAATAGTTTGCCGCATTATTATAATTGCATCGTGTCTCTCTTCATGCAAAATTATATTAATAAGGAACGTGACGTTATTATACCACAAACCCTGACACGTACGTTATTTCAGACCCTTTGTCATCGAAAGATTCATTTCTTACTTGAATCTAAAATACACTTCTATATTTAGGGATCGTACTCCAATTACGTGACGAGACAAGGGGGGGGCAAGAGATTTCGTTAAGATTTATTAACTCTGGGGGGAGGGGCCTTTCCTTCATGTAAGTTGTTTTTGGAAATTCACTAATAAATCAGTAATTGTAAAGTTTATTATGAATTTAAATTTACGCGCCAAAAAAAACTGGTGAGTGAAAAACGAACCTAGCCAACAAGAATTAAAAAAAAATATTAGGGGATTGTAAAGGTTAGGGAAAAGTTAGAGATTTAGAAAAAAAATCTTCCAACAGTCATGGAATTTCTATACCGTTAAATAACTGTCAGGCAAAATAAATTTCAATTTTTTAATTTTAATTTTGAAATTGTTTTATTCCGCCTATAAAATTATCTAGATTAAAAATTTTAGAAGTTTAGAGCACTTTTAAAATGAAGTTTTGCGTTAAAGCTAATATAATATTCTTGTTAATAATTTATTTGCCTTGCAGTTTTTTTCATTTGCTTCCTCCCGAAGATTATTTTTCTAGTTATAAATTGTATCATTTGCTTAAAAAAATTTAATTTTTTTAAGTCATCCCGCCTGGTTGAAAATTCATCTGTTTTGTTTACTGTTTTTTTTTTAAATTAATATTTTGGTGTGGAAAAGTCAAATGAAATCTTGTTTGGTTGAAAATGCAATTATTGTTTTGAAAATTTATCTTTTTAATTTAAAATTCACCTGTTTCCGATTTTTTGTTGAAAATTCGTATTGTTGGTTTGAAAGTTGAACTATTTCGTAGGAACTCTTTTTTTGAAAATCTGTCTTTTCAATTAAAAAATCCAGTTATTTTGGTAGAAATGACATCTTTCATTGATAAAAATGCACTTATTTAGTTAAAATTGAACTGTTCTGTTTAAAATTCAACCATTTTATAGAAAATTTACTTGTTTATAATTTACATGTTGGTGTTGAAAAATCAACTGAAATCTTATTTGGATGAAAATTTAAGTATTTTTCGAACTTTTTCATTCAAAGCTTCACTAGTTTTAATAGAAATTTCATCTTTCTTGGTTAAAAAAAAACAACTATTTGGTTGAAAATTCATCTGTTTTGTCGAAAATTCATCTTTTTACATTGAAAATTCATCTACTTCTTACAAAATTTTCATTCTGTTCAAAGTTCATACTTTGGCGTTAAAAATTTATTGAAATCTTTTTTGAACAAAAGTTCAAATGCGTCAGTAAAATTTTAAGTTCTTTGTTAAAAATATATTTTATGAATTTTGTACAACAAATTCAACGATTTAGGTGAACTTTTTTTCTTTTATTACTGAAAAATGTTCACTTGGAAAATCGTCTTTTTGGTTTTAAAATTCATTTTTTGCACGAAATTTAATCTTTTTTGGTAAAAATATCAACTATTACACTTTTCGTTGATAATTCGTATTTTTATTATTTCAATTAGTTTAATGAAAATTAAATTATTTTGTTGATAACTTAATGATCTGTTCAAAAAATATTTTTTATGATAAAGTCTTTTTTTGTTGTTTAGTACAAATAAATAAACTTGAAAATTGTTAATTTATGTCTTATATACTGTTTTTTTTTCGTTTACACAAGATCCTAGTTAAAAATATTAAAAGACTAAAATGCTGTTATTTGAATCATAATGATCAGGGAAAATATAAAATTGGTCAATCAAAAATCTGAGAATTTTAAAAATTATCTTACCCTGAAATCATGTATTAACTTAAATACAAAAAAATGTCTATTAGTTTCAGGTCCAATAACTTATTATTTCTTAAAAATATAAATTATGAAAGAGTGAATCGGGGGGGGGGGGGCATATTTTCCTACGATTCATTACGGCTAGAGGGGGTCTTGTAAAGGGCCTATAATATCTTACATTATTTCGGAATGGCCCCTTATATTTATAAATGAAGTTGATGTTTTATGTTCAACAGAAGAAAACATCATCAGTAGATAAATCGGGTTGAGTCAGCCACCCGTCGAAACTTTCGCTTATAGAATACATCTTCTATAATAATGCTTAAAATTTAAAAGCAATTAATACAACCTTTTCTTATCTTATCATACATTATCATAAATTGTTTTTAAACGAAAATTTTATTTTAGTTGAAAATTCTACTAATTATTCATTTATAGCATATATAAAAATTTACAACTAACAAAGATGCATTTTCAATCTAAAAATTGAATTTTCAAACAAAAAAAAATAAAATTCCAGCAAAAGACGTTGCATTTTCAAAAATGTTAAATAAATTTTTTGTAATTAATATACATTTAAGATAGTAATGTAAATTTTTTGCCTTTTGTAGTTTTTTGTAAGAAAAACCATCTGCAAGTTACAGCGTTAGACACAAATTAATTTTTCAACAAAATTGGAAAAAAAATCTTGGGATTGAATTAAAAGTTGCCTCCGTCCGTTTTTGTTAAGGAGCTGCGGTTTTGAAGCGAAAATTGTCTAGACTTTTCATTTGTTAGTAAAAAAAATATTCAGGTCAACCAGTGTCATAATATTTCACAGAGCTGCTGCAAAAGCTATAACTACCATAAATAAAGAATTTTATTGTTCATAAACGCTCTTCATTTTTATATGCTTCATTTTATATGCTTCATTTTTTATGATCAGCATTAATTTAAAAAAAATAATCTCCGACACACTAAAGCTTTTTATTCTCATGACATTTTCTCGCATGAGAAATGTTTATTTATTCACAGCCTAAAAAACAATACATTTGAAAATTTATTAAATCCTTCGGGATACTTTCAAATTATTAAAGTCTATTAAAACTTCATTGGAATCTTCTGAAATGCCTTGAAAATTCCCTAGAATTTTCAAACATACCATGACATCTTCAAAATCATTAAAATTTTTTTGAAATGATTGACATCTGATAAAGTTCCTTGGAATCTTTTAAAATACCTTAAAATATCTAAAAATCTTTTAAATCCCTTGAAAATTTTTGAAGCTTTAGAAAATTTTTTGGAATTTGTAAAAATGCCCTATAGGCTTTCAAATCCTTTGGAATACCTTAAAATGATCACTATCTTTCGAAATTACATGAAACATTTTAAAGCTCTTAATAATTTCTGGTAAGTTTTGAAAATACCATAAAATTTTTGTAATTTTTCGGAATCACTTTAAATTCTTCATATTTATTAAAAATTTATTGGAATCTTTTCAAATAACGTAAAAATTTGTGAAGATTTTTAAAATTCCTTAGAATGTTCAAAAATAACATGAAACCTTTTGGAATTATGATAAATGTTTGGAATCTATGAAAAGTTCGTTGGAATCTTTTGATATACCCTAAAATAATTAAAACTCTTTGAAATCCCTTGAAAATTTGTAAAGCTTTGAATTTTTTTTAAATATAACCTATAGTCTTTCAAATATTTTGAAATCCTTTAGAAAGATTACAATCTTTTGAAATGCTTTGAACATTTTTAAAACCCCTTTAAAAAATTCCTTGGCATTCGTTAAGATACTCAAAAATCTTTCAAATCCTTTCAAATACCTTCAAATTATCGAAACCTATTAAAAATGTATAAAAATTGTTAGAATACCCTAAATATTTCAAATCCTTTAAAAAATTTTTAAGCTTTTAAAAATTCCTTGGAAGTTTTCAAAATACCCCGAAAATTTAAAAATCCTTGGAATACCCTTTTCTTAAATGAGAACCCCTCTTTTGACTGCGGATTTGAAAAGAGCGGGAAATTTCACGTCAAAAATGAGCTGTGGAAAAATGGGTTTTTTGATCTTGGAAAGGTAAAAAATTAAAGTCAAATATCTGAGAAGCGACGGAAAATGGTTGACCAGGACCGAGGGGTATATTTGAATGCACCATAAATTTTGACCTCGAGGTCAATTTTCAAGGTCAAATGGAATTTTTTACCTTTCCAAGGTCACAACAACTATTTTTCCACAGTTCACTTTTGACGTGAAATTTCTCGCTCTTTCCGAATCCGCCGTCAAAAATAGGGGTTCTCCTTTAAAAAAAGGGCCTTACCTCTATTTGACCTTGAAAATTGACCTCAAGGTCAAAATTGATGGTACAGTGAAATGTCCCCCTCGGCCCTGGTCAACCTTTGTCCGAACCATTTCTTCGTAGATAAAGCATTTTAGAAGATATATGGTCGTTTCTCAAACATTTGACTTTAATTTTTTACGTTTCCAAGGTCACAAAACCCATTTTCCGCACGTCATTTTTGACGTGAAATTTCACGCTCTTTTTAAATCTGCAGTCAAAAATAGGGGTTCTCATTTAAGAAACGAGTCTTAACTCAATTTGACCTTGAAAATTGACCTCAAGATCAAATTCGATGGTACAGTCAAATGTCCCCCTCGGCCCAGGTCAACGTTTGTACGAACCATTTTTTTTAAATACCAAATAAATTCTTTTGGAATTATTATTAATTATTGAAATCCGTTAAAAATCTCTTGAAAGCTCGTTAGAATCTTTTCAAATACTCTAAAATACTTCAAATTCTTTGAAATCCCTTGAAAATTTGTGAAGTTTTTGAAAATTCCTTTACATTTTAAAATATACCCTATATTCTTTCAAATTATTTAGAATTCCTTAAAATGATTAATAATCTTTTAAAATTCCTTGATGATTTTAAAAGGTTTTTTAAAAATTCCTTGGACATTCTTAAAAACCCTAAAATATTACAGTCATTGGCATATTTTTAAATGTTGTGAAAGTTTGTAAAGCTTTTGAAAATTCATTGCAATTTATAAAAATACCATGAAATATTTAAAATACTTTAGGATTCCTTGAAATTCTTGAAATCTATTGAAACTTCCTTTAAATCTTTTAAAATGCCCTAAAATACTTTAAATTCTTCGAAATTCCTTAAAAATTTGTAAAACTCTTTAAATTCTTTGAAATTATTAAATATATCCTAAATTCCTTCAAATCCTTTGGAATCTCTAAAAATGATTACTACTCTTTTAAAATTCCTTGAAGATTTATAAGGATCTTTGAAAAATTCCTTTGCATTTGTCAAAATACCCTAAAATCTTAGAAATCCTTTCAAATTCCTTAAAATTATAGAAATTAAAAAATATATATACAGGAATATTTTTGAATTCCTTGGATGTTTTAAAAATACCATAAAATTTTGCGATCCTTTGGAATATCTGCAAATTCCTCAAATCTTTTACTAATTAATTGAAATCTATTATAATATCGTAACAATTTGTAAAGCTTTAGGAAATTCCTTGGAATATTTAAAGATACCATGGCATCTTTAAAACCTTTGGGAATTCTTTCAAATTATTAAAATCTGTTAAAAATTCCTTGGAATCTTTTAATATACCCTAATAGAATTTAGATTCTTTGAAACCTATTGAAAATTGGTGTAACTTTTAAAAATTCCTTGGAATTTTAAAAACACCATGAATTATTTAAAGTACTTTAGGATTCTTTGAAATTCCTTTAAATATTTTAAAATACCCTAAAATACTTTAAATTCTTCGAAATTCCTTAAAAATTTGTAAAGCTTTTTAAATTCTTTGAAATTATTAAATATATCCTAAATTCCTTCACATCCTTTGGAGTCTCTAAAAATGATTTCTAATCTTTTGAAATTCATTAAAAAGATTTTTAAGGATCTTTTAAAAATTCCTTTGCATTTGTCAAAATACCCTAAAATCTTCGAATCCTTTAAAATTCCGTCAAATGATATACATTTTTTTTAATATACAGGAATATTTTTAAATTACTGGGTAAATTTCTAATTTCTAATTTCTTAATACGAAATTAAAACCTATGTGTTCAAATTTCGACTAATACTGACACTTTAAAAATTAAAACTTCTGAAAATTAAACACTTTCAAAAAAATACAATTTTTTAAATATTTATTTAACTATTTTTTATAATACTCAGATGCCTTTATAAGCTTTCGAAAAATAACATAAAATTTTCTCTCAATGTCAATAAAGTATCTGTTACCTTGAATTACATTCTTTTTATACTTTATGAAGCCGATTAGAACAAGACGTTACTTTTCTTCGATTACATTCTTTCGAAAACGCATAATAAAGTAGAAAAATCTGTTTGAAGTTTATTTGATGAGGCGCCATGGGCAAAATCGTTAGTGTGTGTATCATCGTCGCAGTATTTTTACTTTATTCGCCCCAGTGAACCTTCGACAAAGAAATAAAAGAGCGCCTCACCTACAGAATGGATATTCTTTTTATCAAAGGCGTGCATCGTCAGACACTCTCGAGACTTCATATGATAGATTGCAATTTCAGAGAAACTAAAATGAAACTTTAACTAGGGTAGGTTTATTTTTATATTATTATTCTTATTATTATTTAATTGAGCGAAATCCATTTCCTCTGACACAAGTCGATAATCAATCTCTCCAGCAATCACCAGTAGTGAAGTCGAGACCTGGCGGCACCAAGACACTTTTTTTCACGGAAAATGTTTTCAGTTATGGGCCAACCATAAACTCTTTTTTTCCTTACTACCCAGCAATTAAAGTGCTTGTTGACTAACGACGGATTTTCTGTTTATAAATTATTGTAATAAAATTAATGTAAAAATTAAAATTTACGAAATTTAAATCAGATTAAAATCAAATTTAAAACCCTATTTAACGTCCAATAGTCAAGTTAATGTGCAAAGTTTCTAAAAATATAATAAAGAATAAAGAAGGGGAAAAATTCTTTTTTTGAAAAAAATAAATGGAAAAGAGAGGAAAGAAAAATGATAAGGCAACCAATCAAACCCGCTTCATTCTCTTTTTTAATTTTAGTATTATCAAGTCACAATAAAAAACATTGGTAAAAAATAATCGCCAACGTTTCGGCACTCATAGAGCACCCTTATCAAAGCAAGAAAAATGTGAGCAGAAAGAAACAGCAACGAAACCACGATGCTATCTCGCTGATACCTGAGAAACAAGTGAGGGTCAAAATGTAAACCAATTCTAAATATGCATCATAAATACATCAGAAATAGAAAAAGTAAAAGAAAAAATGAAGATTTATGAAAACTCAGTGTTAATATAATTTCGCTTTCGTTGCTGTTCCTGCCTGCTCTAATTTTCCTTGACTTGCTAAGGGTGTTGTATGAGTGCCGTAACGTTGGTGATTATTTTTTACAAACGTTTTTTCATTGCGATTTAATAATAATAAATATAAAAAGGACGAAATAAATAAAAAAAGAAGGAATCTGATTTGGTCGGTTGTCTTTTCATTTTTATTTTCTCTTTTTTATTCTTGTCCAAAAAGAAAATTTTTTTCTTTTCTTTTTTAGGAAAATTTTTATCTTTTTACCAATTGCAACAGGAAAAGTTTTTGGTGGTTGAACAAGTTTGCTCGTTGAATTCTTGGTTTTATTTTCAGCAATTCTGCAAATTAAAATTAATGTAAATGACATGCTGAATTTAATTCGAAACGACTCAAATTCCTGAGATTTCAAGCCCGAAAATATTGCATTTTCAATCAAATAGTTTAACTTTCAACCAAAAAAGATTTTCTACCCACAGAGCTGAATGTTCAATACGAAAAAAAATTTCCACCTAAAACTTGCATTAACAACCAAAAAGATGAACTTTCCAGTGAAAGACACGAGTTTTCTTAAAATAGTTAAAGGCTTGAACAAATGGTAAACTTTTCAAGCCAGAAAGACGATCTTTTTTGAAGATAGTTCAATTTTTAACAAAAAAGTTACTCATCAGACAAGAAAGGTACATTTTAAACCAAAAATGATTACTTTTGTTCCATAAAAAATAAATTTTTAATTCAAAAGGATGAATTTTTAATAACATAGTTGAACTTTCGACCAAAAGTTATAACTTTAACAAAATAGTTCCAATTTCAAAGAATACTATGATTTTTAACGAAATAGTTTAATTTCTTACCAAATTATTAAATTTCAGCATACAAAGAAGCATTTTTGAATCAAATCTTCGAATTTACAAATAAAAAATGTTAAAATTCACTCAAATATTCTAAAGTTTTTATGCGAAAAAGTCAAATGTTTTAGAAAACGGTAGACTTTCAAATCAGGAAAGATGGATTTTAAACACCATAGTTAAATTCTCAAATAACAAGTTTAACTTTTAACAAAAAAGAATATTGTTTTGTCCAAAAAAACGATTTTTTAACAATATCTATTAATTTTCTACCAAATAGTTGAATTTTTAACTTATGCAATATATAGGATAATGCTTCAACCAAACATGGAATAGTTAAATTTTTAGATATAAACTCTAATAAAAAATTACTTGAAACAAAAAAAAGTAATTTAAACAAATTTTATATAATTTTGAACAAAATACATGAATTTTGAACAAAATTGTTTTGATTTTAAAGCCAAAAGGACAAATAATGTACAAAAAAGTTTAATTTTCAGCTGAAAAATATGATTGTTTAAAAAAAGTTTAATTTTCAAACAAATAGATTAATCTTCTTTCGTATTATTGAATTTTTAAGCCAAAAAGATTAATTTTCTACAAAAAATGGAATTTTTAACATAAAATTTCATTTAATAGCAAACAGTTGAATTTTCAACTATGACTACGAATAAAAAATAAAAAAATTAATTTGTTTACAAACTAGTTCAACTATAAGTCAAATAATAGAATTTTTAACTAAAAAGATGAAATCTCAACGAAGTATATAACAGTAGAGATTTCAAAAAAAATATTTTAAACATTTTTATCTAAATAAGTTTTCCACCAAATAGTAAAATTTTTAACTGAAAAGGATCAATTTTTAATAAAAAATGGAATACTTTAATTTTCAGTTTAAAAAATATATATTTAACAAAACATAAAACAACTTTTTAGAAAAATAGTTAAATTTTTAATCTTAGAGGTGAACGTTTATAACTAAAAATATGAATTTGTAATACAGCAGTTGAATTTTTTATGAAAAGATGACTTTTTAACAAATAGTTACATTAAAAAAAATAATGAAATTTTCAATCAATCAATAGAATTTTAACCAAACGAGATGAGTTAGTTATAATAGGTATTAAAACCGGAAAAATATTCAAAAACTAATAAGAGAAATAATATTTTATTTAGTATTTTCAAAGTAGGGCGAAAACTATATATATATTTGATCTAGAATGTCTACAGCGAATGTTCTATAAGTAGGGCAAGCGGGTTAAAGTCAGACAAGTAGGGTGGTAAAAAAAACTTCATTTTTGAAATTCCCTGACCTTTGCCTGATTTTTTCCTGAATAGTTTTTCATTTTTCGTAAGCATTTCTATTTGAAGGCCAAATTAATAATCTTGAAACATTTTTAATATAGAAATAATGTGCCTATAAATTTAAAAGAATTTTAAAAAATCAATAAGATTTATCAGATTTTCAATTGAATTTTAACAAACTCAGAAAAAAACGTTAAAAAGTCCCAAATTTCTATTAATTTTAATAAAATTGGAGTGAATTTAAAGGAATTTATGGGAAATGAGAATAATTCTATAAAATTCATAAAAAGTAATATCAAATCGAAACAATTTTAAGTGTGTAAAATCAAATAAAAAATATGAAAAAATTCATTGAATTAAAAATTGTTTGATTTTTATACTAAAAAAAAGTGTGTCTGTACGTAGGAGTGATAACTATTCCTATAACCTAGGATTTTTTTTATACGTTTTAATTATTCCAGAGGATGGAATAAGAGTCAAAGGGAAGACTGAAAAATCCATAAAAATAAAATTTTCGGCCTTGTAAAATTCCTAATTCGAAAAATTCCCCAATAATAAAATTTCTAAAATAATAAAATTGCTACACAATAGCAATCCGGAATTAGAAAAATTATGAATAATGAAATGCCTGAAAGTTTATAATATGAACAAATTTGAAAATTCCCGAAAACTAAAATTTCCGAATAAGAAAATGCCCGAAAGAAATATTACAAAAACCGTTCTCATATATTAAATTGTGCCGAATCAAATCCTACAAATTTGGTTTAGAAAATGTCATCAGGTTCGTAGAAAATTTAGGGAATAATTTTTTTTTTTTTAGGCTAAAATGGGTTTTCAATTTATTTTTTAAAACAATTTGTGTACAATTATTGTTATTTTAAATTTAGAAAACAATTTTGTTAATCTTTATCCATTAAGGAAAAATTGTATGCTAAAAATGTATGACTATTACATTTTTAATAAATAAGCAATATTTATTAAAACACAATTATTTTCATTGTTTTAATTCAAGAATTTTATAATTCGGCAAATTTATAAATTCTCGGGAACTTTCTTATGCGGAAATTTCCAAATTCGGGATTATAAAAATTTTACAATTTCGGGAATTGTATTATAAGGAAATTTTCCCATTCGTAAATTTTATTTTTCAGAATTTTACCGTGTTTGCCCTAAAAGCACTTATGTAGAATTGTTTTTAATAAATAAAATATTCATTGGAGTATTGAATGAAAAATGCTCTCTACCGTTTAACTCTATTTAAGAATCTGATTTTTTTACTAGAAACGTGATTGTGAAAAGAGTTTACTTATTCAACTTGTCAAGGAATACTGATGTTCCGTCCTAGAAACTAATTACTAGCTGCATTTAACAGTCGTCGAGAATTGAAATGTAAATGAGGCTTTGGCTGGAGTTTTCTGACTAACTTTCGTCAGTTCGTTTCAATTGACTTTCTTGCAAACATTTTTTTACTCCTAGGAGAACGTCCTACACTTAGAAAAAAAATCCTTGAACAAAAAAACTATTCTTAAATTATACTTGGAAATTTGTTTGAATTAAACAAATTTTGGTTGACTCAGCAAAATATTTGGTTGGCCCAACGAAACATTTTTGCTCAATTGACCAAATAATCGATCTACCAAAATATTTGGTTGAAATAACCAAAAGTATGGCAAATTCCACCAAATACTTTCCATATCATAACGATATTCTATGGTTAAACTACTTAAAATTTTGTCTGATTTAACCAAATCCTTTTCTGAGTGTAGAATTTATAGATTATGCCCGTAATTCTTTCGGTGTAAATCTAATGACTTTTAATTTGATTATTTAATTTATTAACTTTCTAATCCCTTAAATTTCCTTTTATGAAATGGTAACGAAGGTTGCGATACTAAAGAAAAACTCGAAAAAAATAGTCAGACTTATTTTCGTTTTTCATTTATTATTTTGTTTTACTAGGAATGTTGATTAAATTTTCAGAAATTAAAGTCGCCTAAAATAGGATATCTTTTCAAAAAATGAGGGGCCTCTCAAGCCCATTTTTTCAAAAAACAACTATATTTTGTTTTAATTGCCGTTGTGGAGAATTAATGTATTGAAGGGTATAACTATTGTTTTATTTTTCAAGAATTACACACATTTTTGACCGAATTAAAACAAAATAGTCTCTCAAGCCGCATTTTGAAAAAAATGATTTGTTTTAATTACCATTTATAATGGATTATTTACTTTGGTCTCTGGGTGAAATGATACTGTCCTAATTTTTTTAGATTTAAAAAAAATTGTTCAGAGGATGCGAGCATCAAATTTACGTAAAAATTGATATTCTTATAGTTTACAATTTTTTTTAATATACATATTAATATATATTATACGTATTAGATTATAAACACTTTTAGAAATATTAACGATTAAATGCTTTTTTTAAAGATTCAATTTTAAACAACTTAGTTATTAATATTTAATTTATAATTGCTCATTTTCAATGAAAAGTAAAATATATCTAAATATTTAAAAAAATGGCTTCCTCAATTAAAAAATTTCTAATTAAATGGCAGGTGAAGAATGGAATACTTTAGATTGAAACAATATTTGAGTAGGATTTGGAATTAAATAAGAGGGGTTCATTCATTTAAATTATTTTTAAATTAAGAATATTTTCTAAATTTTCAATCAAACATTTACATTTGTTTAACTACTAATGCGGATTCTAAAATTATTGTTTGTAAAAATGTATCTTTTTTTTCTTTAAATGTGTACATTTCTGCAATAAACTACAAGTAGGTCCAACATAATTGTAATTACTGTTTCCCAATATTTCAACTTTTGTGAAATATTGTTTGTTTTGTAAAGATTTTTCATTTTCTAGAATAATTTACTTAAAATTAAAACGGTTTTTATTACGTAAAACACCAAAATTAAAAAATGTAAAATCCTTTAGTTTTCTGTAATAACTTGGAGATTTTTACAGAAAAGTAAAAAAAATATCAATAACAAGTTATACAATTTTTTGAGTTGTAGATACTCATACATTATTCTTTTTTTCACTTTTTACCAAAAAGAAACGAAAAAATTAGCTATTTATATACAACTGTATTTTATATTACATTTTTCACATTATTTACAAAAAGTACATTATTTAACAAAAAATTCCAGTTGTAAAAATGTTGTACTTTCTTGTAAAAGTTTTTCCCACTGGGAAGTAATTCAAAACAAGTTATAAAAATTGGAAAAGTGAAAAATATAAAAATTTAATAAAATAAAGCGATAGTGTGACATTTTTAACTCTATTGAAACAATCATAAGGCCCTATTCGAAATTGTAAACATGAAGTTTTTTTAGTGCTATAGTTAACTTTTACGAATTAAAAAAATGGCATTCAACTTCAAATTTCAATTTCTTAAAAAAATGTAGGTACGCTCGCAAAGTTTCTTATGGTATTGAAAAAAATTCTGTGACTTTTCCCTACATTTCCCTGAACAACAAAAATATGTTTTTAAAAATAAAATGAGATTTAGGGGTTCCACAAGTTTCATGATGTTTTAACATGTACTTCCGATAGGAAAAAAAATTTTGTTTGAAAATTTTATTCAGAATCTTCAATATTAGATTAATCGAGTTGAAACTCAAAATTCTCTTCACAATTAGCTATAGAATACAAATGAATAATTACTTTTTAAATGATTTTCTTTTATGAGGTCTCAACAAAAAAAACTTGATGAAAAATTGGGCTTTACGAGTTTCTGGCGCTAATTATGAGTTAGAAAATCGCGGTTTTTCCGAACTTTTCAACTTACTTTCTACTTTACAGTTAGAGAAAAGGAAAAGTCAATAATATTTTAAAGAAATAATATCTTAAACCATTTATTATCAACTATAATAATACTCCTCGAATATTATTAGAAAGCTGTAATTATTTCACTTTTTGATACTTTTCAATTGAAGTGCGGTATAATTTAATTCAAGATAACAAAAAGAATTTATTAGCAATTTATTTTTTGCTTTTAATAATATTCTCTTTGAATAATGTTAGAAGGTTGCTATTTTTCTGAAATTTTTACTTTTTGATCACTTTTCAATAATTAATAAAATTCAGCAAATAGATAGTTATGGGTTTTTTCTGAAAGTTTCAAGTTTTTGTCCCTTTTCACATAGTGAGCTAATAATTAATGCAAGTGAGCACATATAATTGTTATAACAATTTATTATAGTTTATAACTATCTTCTATTAGATATTTGCATGAAAGTTGCGATTTTTTCTAACAAAATTTACTTCTCTTTGGCTTTTCAGTTATGAAAAAATAATAAATAGAAATCAGAGACTAATTTTCTTAACTTTCTCTTTCTTTTTTTTTTATTTAAATATGTTTTTCTAAACCAAAACAGATATTTGAAATAGTATTCAATTTGTCCATATTGATCATATTATATGAATATAATTATTTAAAGTTTTTTTATTTAAAGTTTAAATTAATATAAAAATGTATTATTTGTTCCTCACTAAAAAGTCAAAGAAAAACTAAAAATATCAGAAAAAAATCCGTAACGTTGTAGCATTACTTTATGAGAAGATAGCTATAAACAATAAATTGTTCAAACAATTATGATCGATAGTTTGCATTAATTATTATCTCACTAAATAAAAAAAGGATAAAAAAATATCATTAATTTACTGTATAAATTTATATTTCTCATTTTTCCTATTGAATTTCATATTTATAAAAGTGAAGAAAGTCTGTTTCTTGACAGGATTGAATGCGTGAATCCAGAAGCGCCTTAAGAGCCACTTCTCGTCTTGCTTGAAAGCATTTTCGATATACTTAGCACCGCTTGGTTTTTCAGCGAGCTGAATAAAATCAAACACACAAAAAGTATAGTAAAATAATTTGCTTTAATATTAATGTTATTAGAAAAAAAGATTCCAATTTTTCTTTAAAAAAAATAAATAAAAAATTTTTATTAATTGATCAGCATTGAAAAGATAGTGTTAAATTTCATTAGTAATTAACTATTAAAAAAACTGTTAAAAACCTAGTTAATATATTATTGGCATTCTGTTTTAATGTTATTAAAAAAAAATCATAAATTTTCTTATAAATCTTAGTCGACTGTCTTCCTTCAAACGCGACGGTCAAAAACCAGATAAACAGGATGAAAATTAACTTTTAAACAAAACCACACAAGGTACGAACTCAAATTAATAGACTAAGGTTGTCCACCCCAAAAAGAATTATAAATTTTTTATTAATCATTTTTAGATAGGACGATTAGATTTTCTTTCAATCGTAAAAATTAAGATTACAATTTTTTTTTTAAATGTGGAAAAACGACACAAGAGACGAACAAAATAAAAAGACAAAAGTTGTTTAATGATAGAAATAAGACAGTATAGAATACTTTTATATCAATGCTAATGCATATCATGAATGATAATAATATAAATTTATTGAAATGATATACATTTTTCAGAATGGCTAAGAATAAAATTTAATCCAAAATGAGAAACA
>JAWWLR010000155.1:17159947-17174394 GCA_035041075.1 Acraspis erinacei | reverse complement strand
ATAAGTTTGAACCAAAAAAGAAAAATGAATTTTTGAATAAAATAATTAAAATTTCAATAAAAAAAGATGAATTTTCAAACAAGAAGATTAATTTTCTACCAAAAAGTGGAGATTTTTACTAAAAAATTAATTTTTAACCAACAAAAAATTATTTTTAACAAATTAGTTACATTTTTAACCAACAAAATGAATTTTTTAACCAAAATAAGCGAATTTGCAAATAAGAAGAATAATTTTCTTTAAAAAAGTCAATTTTCAAAACGCATATTTTAATTTTCAAATAAAATAATAAGTTTTCAAAGAAATTAATGATTATATTTTCAATCCAGAACTGAAAATACCCACAACCTAATTTAAAAGAAAAATTTTGATTTTTGCTTAAAATTCCTAGAAAAATTGGAAATGACTTTTTTTGTTTGAAACATTATTTTAACAGAATATTTAAAAAGATTTTAAGCGATATCCAAAATTGTAAAAAAAGACCCTGGAAGATTTTGAGTATTTTTTTCTAAATTTGGAAAATTACAAAAAAATTGTGGTATCTTTTAAAAACTTTTAAATATCTCTTAAAATTAATAAAATTGTTCCTACGAATAATAAGTGTTCCATTATTATTTATACATCAAAATTAAAAAATTTCGATTATAAAATAAAACATTTTTTTTAAATAGAAGAATAAAAATTGTAACGTTAAAATTTTAAAAGCTTTTCGAAATTTTTAATAATAAATAATTCTCCTTTTTCTGAATGAAAAAATTTCAAATTAAATCGGTTAAAAATTGAAGAATAATTGGACTGAAACCATATTTATAATTTAAGAAAAGCCGTTGATTACTTAAAATTAAATTAAATCTTACTTAAAATCTTTGAAATATTAAAAAATTTTAATATAATATTTAAAATTTTTCAGTTTCAAAATGAACCTTTTGCATGTATTTGATTAAAAAATTCGTCTCTTTCGATTAAAAATTAATCTTGATGCTTAACAATAAATTTTTTTTCGTTGAAAAATCCTTTCTCGGTTGAAAATGTAACTAATATTTTTTAAAAAATCGCTTTTCTTTTCTTGAAAATTGATCTTCTTAGTTGGAAATTCAACTATGTGTTTGAAAATTGACTTTTTTTTAAAGAAAATTATTCTTATTGTTTGCAAATCCATTTATTTTGGTAAGAAATTAAGTTCGCTCTTTAAAAATTTAACTACTTTGTTAAAAATAGTTTGTTTTAGCTTTAAGATTAATTTCTTAGTTGAAACCTCGACTTTTTCGTAGAAAATTAATATTTTTGGTTAGAAAATTCGTTTTTATTTTCTAAAAAATTGATCTTTTTTGTTGAAAACTCAATTATGTGTTTGAAAATATACTTTTTTTTGTTAGGAAATTATGCTTGTTTGCAAATTTATTTATTTTTGTTAAAAATTAATTTCATTGTTTAAAAATTTAATTAGATATTTTTTGTTAAAAATATTTTGTGATGGTCAAAATTTATTTTTTTTAGTTGAAAATTCAACTTTTTGGTAGAAAATTAATCTTGTTGTTTGAAAATTCATCTTTTTTGGTTGAAATTTTAAGTATTTTATTTAAAAATTCCTGTTTTTTTTTGTTCAAACTTAGTTTTTTAACTGAAAATTGAACTACTTCATTTTTGGTTACAAATTTATTTTTCTTATTAGTTGAAAATTCCTTTTCTTTCGATAAAAATTAATGTATTTTATTTAAAATTAATATTTTTTGTTAAAAATCAGTTCTAGATTGAAAATCTAGAAAATCTAATCATTAATTTCTTTGAAAATTAAAATATGCGTTTGAAAATTGATTTTTTTAGATAATTATTCTTCTTGTTTGCAAGTTCGTTTATTTTGGTTAAAAAATTCATTTTTTTGGTTAAAAATGTAACTACTTTGTTAAAAATAATTTTTTTTGGTTAAAAATTAATTTTTTAGTAAAAGTCTCCACTTTTTGGTAGAAAATTAATCTTCTTGTTTGAAAACTCATATTTTTTGGTTGAAATATTAAGTATTTTATTCAAAAATTCATTTTTCTTTTTTGGTTCAAACTTATTTTTTTAACTGAAAATTGAACTATTTAATTTTTGGTTACAAATTTATTTTTCTTGTTAGTTGAAAATTCATTTCTTTCGATAAAAATTAATATTTTTTGTTAAAAATCAGTTCTAGATTGAAAATATAGAAAATATAATAATTAATTTCTTTAAAAATTGATTATTTTATGTGAAAATTAAAATATGCGTTTTGACAATTGACTTTTTTATAGAAAATTATTCTTCTGTTTTGCAAATTCGTTTATTTTGGTTAAAAAATTCATTTCGTTGGTTAAAAATGTAACTACTTTGTTAAAAATATTTTCTTTTTGTTAAAAATTAATTTTCTAGTAAAAATCTCCACTTTTTGGTACAAAATTAATCTTCTTGTTTGAAAATTCATCTTTTTTGGTTGAAACTTTAATTATTTGATTCAAAAATTCCTTTTTTTTTGTTCAAACTTATTTTTTTAACTGAAACTTGAACTATTTGTATAAAAATTAATGTATTTTATTGAAAATTAATATTTTTGGTTAAAAATCTGTTCTAGATTGAAATTCTAGAAAATCTAATCATGAATTTCTTTGAAAATTAAAATATGCGTTTTGAAAATTGACTTTTTTAAAGAAAATTATTCTTCTTATTTGCAAATTTCTTTATTTTGGTTAACAAATTCATTTCGTTGGTTAAAAATCCAACTAATTTGTTAAAAATAATTTTTTTTGGGCAAAAATTAATTTTTTTTAGTTAAAATCTCAATCTTTCGGTAGAAAATTAATCTTTTTGTTTGAAAATTCATCTCTGTTGGTTGATATTTTAAGTATTTTATTCAAAATTCCTTTTTTTTTTGGTTCCAAATTATTTTTTTAACTGAAAATTGAAATATTTCATTTTTGATTACAAATTTATTTTTCTTGTTAGTTGCAAATTCATTTCTTTCCATAAAATTAACTGCAAAATTCAGAATTTTTTACATTCATAAATGATAGAGTTCAAAGATTTAGATTAAGTTCCAAAAATATAAATATAAATTACAAAATTTAAAACATTTCGTTTTTTCATTTTATTTTGGTTCGATTAAAAATTAATTTTTTTTCGTTGGAAACTTGAATTTTTGGTATAAAATGAATATTTTTTAAAGTTTAAAAATCATTTCCAGGTTGAAAATTTAACTGATTTTTGAAAATTCGTTTTTCTTTTCTGAAAATTGAACTTTTTAGTTGAAAATTCAACTGTGAGTTTAAAATTAAATTTTGTTTAGAAAATTATTCTTCTTGTTTCCAAATTCATTTATTTTATTTAAAAATTAATTTCGTTGCTTAAAAATTTAGCTGCATACTTTGCTAAAAATATTTTGTTGTTGTTATATTCCAAAAAATTTTTAACTTTTTAAGGAAGCATTAACTATTTCAAAATGAAAATAATTTAACTTCTAATTTAAGAATTTTTAAGTTTTGTTCCAATTAATCTCTTTTGAATGAAGATTTAATTACTTAGTTGACAGTTACTCTTTTGTTAAAAATTAATTTTTTGGTTTTAAAGATTCATTATTTTAATTTAAAATTTTGTTTGTTTTTTTTATTTAAATTTAATTTTTTTACTGAAAATATAACTATTTTATATTGGATTGAAAAATTATTTTTGGCTTTAAGTTTGAACTTTTTTATAAAAAATAATCTTCTGGGCTGAAAATAATTCTTTTTATTGGAAATTTAATGATTCTAGTTAAGACTAATTATTTTTTTAGTAAAAAATTCATGTTCTTCGGTTGAAATGGAATTTTTTAACGGAAAATTTAACTGTTCAATTGTTTGATAATTTATCTTTTTAATTAAAAATTCATTTCTTTATAAAATCATGTATTTTCAATCTTTATGTTAATTTTGTTGTCTACTGGTTGGTGCAAAATTGAAATATTTTCCCTATTAAGTTAAAAATGGGTCTTATTAAATTTTAAATTCAACTTTTTTGTTTTGAAAATTCATAAATTTAATTTTAATTAATTAATTAATTAATTAAATTAATTTTTCTTGCTTCACTATTTCGGTAAAAGTTAAATTAAATTTGTTTAAAAAATAAATCTGTTTTTTTTGTGAAAGAATAATTTTTTAAACTGAAAATTTAACTGTTCCATCCATTTTTTGTTGAAAAGTGATCTTCTTATTTCAAAATTCAGCTATTCGTTTGAAAATTCATGTATGTTTTTGAAAAACCAAATTTCTAGGTGAAAAGTTAGGGAATTTGAAGCGGTTCAAATTTATTTTTGAATATAGTACTCACATTATTTTACCTAAATAAAGTACAAGCAGATAAAATAAAAATGTGTTTGAATTTTTATTCAAATTCATGTATTTTTAACAAAATACTTGATTAAAAACGTATTTCTTTGGCTGAAAATTCATCTTTTTCTTTCAAAATTGAAACTTTTTAGTTTGAAATTTAGCTTTATGATCAGAAATTGAATTATTTGATTAAAAATGAATTTTTTGAATTGAAGATTCATAATTTTTGTTGAAAATTAATTAGTTTAGGTTGAAAAATAATAATTAAAATTTGTAAATATTTTTTGAAGAATTTTGTAAAGTTTGACGAAAATGAAACACATTTTTGTCAGGTTCGTAGGAAAAATTGAAATAATATTTTATTTTGAAAAATTAATTTTAAGAGATTATTTAAAAAGATTGAAAAAAAATTGTCAAATAAGAATCTGGAAGATTTTAGGGCAATTTGTTTATTTTTTTTAACGAAAAATTTGCATTTTCATTAAAAAAAAAAGAAGAAATTTCTTCTAAAACAGGTGAAATTTTATATCAGAAAGATAAATTTTCCAAACAAAGAGTTGAATTTTCGGTTGAAAAAGATTTTTCTCCAGTTTTTACGATCAAAATATAAATTTTCAAGCAAGAAATAATTTTTTACGAGAAAAAATTGAATTTTCAATCCAAAAAGACGAATTTTTAACCAGAAAGAATGACTTTTTAAAAAAATTGTTAAATTCTCTACCAAAGAGTTGCATTTTTGTCCAAAAAAGATGAGATTTTTTTTAAAAAACAGATGGCTTTCTAATTAAATAAAAATAAATTTTAGAAATTTGTTGAATTTTCTACCAAACAAAATTTCGGCCTAATTTAAAACAAAATATAGATTTTACCAGATTTCAAACCAAAAATTTAGAAGCTTTTAAAGAATTTTGAAAGGCTTTAGAAGAATAAAAAAAAAGTTTATATGAAAATTGAAAATATTTTTTATTTTCAAAAGATAATTTTGAGTGATTATTTAAAAATATTTTAAAAAGATTAAAAAATTATGAAAAATGAATGTCGAAGTTTTTAAGGATTTTTTTTTAATTTGGCAGATTAAAAAAAAAATTCGGAAAAAATTTCCAAAAAAAACTAAAGTTTTAGTGATTTTAATTATTATTGTTAAAAAGCGCAATTATTTCATTAATAATTAATCTTTTCTGGTTAAAGATTCAAACTATTTTGTTGAAAATTCATTTTTTTGTTGTTCAAAATTTATCCTTTTAAAGTATTTTATTTTTGGTAGTAAATTTATCTTTTTAGTTGAAAATTTATGCATTTGGTTAAAAATTAAACTTTATTGTTGTTGAAGATTTATAATTTTAGTTGAAAATTCACATTAACTATTTCATTTTTTGTGAAAAAATTAACATTCTTCGATAGCTATGTAATTTTTTTCGTTACAAAATTTTCTGCTTTAAAAAATCCATTATTCGGTAGAAATTTCATCCCTACGATTAAAAATTAATTTCATTAGCTGAAAATTCGTTTCTTTTTAGTTAAAAATTAATTAATTTCGCTGAAAATTTATTATTTTTCCTCTAAAATTTACATTTTTAACTAAAAATTCTACTATTTTTGTTTGTAAATTTATCTTTTTAGTTGCAAATTGATATATTTTATTATAATTAATTTCATTCTAGTTTTGGTTTGTAAATTTATTTTTTTTTAGTTGAAAATTTATATATTTTATTGAAACTATTCCTTTTTTGGTAGAACATTAATCGTTTAAGTTTAAATTGAATTCTTTTGTTAAGGATTTTTTTGTTGAAAATTGATTTTTTTAATTTAAAAAGTTTAACTCTTTTATTTATGGTAAAAAAATCATTTTTTAATGAAAAAACTATTTTGTTAAAAAATCGTTCTCTTTTTATTGAACCTTTGTTTTTAAAACATTCTAACTTTTATAATTTTAGGTTGAAAATTGATATTTTTTAGGAGAAAATTAATCTTTTGACTTGAAAATTGAAATAAATGTTTGGTTAAAAATTCATATTTTTGGTTGCATATTTTTCATGTTAGTCAACAAAATTAATTTCTGATATTCAAAATTTATCTTTTTGATTTGAAAACTCAGCTAAAAAGTGTTTAAATGTATTTAGAAACAGAATTTTCGCTACATTAATATTATTAAACTTGTAGATGCATGGTTGTTTTTATACTCAGAAAAATTTAGAAATTGGGATATTGTAGCAACCCTGAATAAAGCATTGTTTTTTGCGAATAATATGTTTTATATTACTTTGACTTATTTTACCGTTTAAATTAAGCGCCCTTCCCAATTTAAAGATGATCAATCTTCACTGAAAAAAATGATTAGTTGAGCCAACTATTTATTTAGGAATATATGGTATATTTTTATTAGTTGATACTACTATTTTATTAGTTGCAGCGACTATTCAGTTAGTAACAGCAACTAATTAAATGGTTGTCCCAACTAACGAAATAGCAGTACCATATCTTACAAACTGAATAGTTGGCCCAACTAACCATTTTTTCAGTGTTAAAATATTGTTTTCTATTAAAATTTTATTAAATAGCGAACTCTTAAATGTGAGATTTTTTAATCAAATCGACTTTGTAACGAAGCTAAAATATTTTAACATTAGCATAGGCACTCTTAAATACAGACCATTAACGCATATTTTTTATCTTTGGGAAAACTAACATTATTTGAAAATTATTTTTCGAGGTATTTTAATAAATCCAGGTTGAAATTAAATTATGAGAATTGAATATTTTTTACTGACTCGAATTTTTCTCAAATCTTGAAATATCATTTAAAATTGTTAAAAATTAAATTATAATCTTCTAAATTTTCCCAGAAATGTTAAGTATATTTTTCTATTCTCTTGAAAACCTTCGAAATTATTTTAAAGCTCCTAAGATTTAGTTTTGAAATCTTTAAAAATCTACATTTCTAAAAATCTTTTAATTTTTACAGTTACTTTTGAATCTTTTCAATTCTGCTAAATATTTATTGCATTTTCTTAATTTTTCGTTTGTTTTTATTTTGTAAATATACCAAATTAAAACATTTTGCTTCAAAATCTGGTAAACTCCTTTTCGAAAATTTAGGAAATAGTTTGATACGTTTAAAAACCTTTTTTAATTTTATCTTAAAGTTCATTTTTAAAAATAAAAAATTATTTAATATTTTCATATGTATATAAGGACAATTTTCTTTTAAATCTTGTCAGACCTTCTAAAACTTCAAATCTCTTAAAGTTATATAAATCTTTCCTGAAAAATTAAAATAATTTCTCTAATACCTTTCAGATTCTTCTTTGAAAATTTTTAAACAATACTTTTAAGTATTTTTAAATAATCTCAAAAACTAAGTTTTCAAAATAAAATATTATTTTACTTTTTCCTATAGGAACCTGAAAAAGATTTGTTTTACTTTCGTGAAACTTTACAAAATTCTGAAAAAATCTTTACAAGGTTTAACTATTTTTGAATCGTTCAAAAACTTCTGAATATCTCTTAAACTTACTCAAATTTTTTCTGAAATTATGTCATTTTAAAATTTCCCATGGATCTTATGAACTTTTTTTGATTTTCTTGACACCGTGCCAAAATTTAGTTTACCTAAAAAATTTGTAAACCCTGACAAATTAAATTTAATGTTGTAATTATTTCACAACTTAGAACTAAAATCAATATTAAACAAATATTAATATTAGCTCATAATTAGACCTTAAGAAAGAACTAACATAAAATTATTTATAACAAAAAATTGTTCGAATTTATCAGTTTTTTAAAAAACTTTAATTTTTCTGTTGTAGAATACCCAATTCTGGCAGGAATTCCATAACGTAATCTAATATTTTTTTAATATATAAATTTCATAAATTTTCGAATAACTATCTTTTTTTTTTAAATGTTACCACTAAAATTTTCGCTGAATTATAATCTGAAATGATGTATTCAATAATTTGAAGTAAATAATAAATTTATGTTACTTAATTAACAGAAATTACAATTCAATCTTTATGTTATTTAATTTTGTGAAAACAATCAGCTAATAATTCTTTCATGTATTCATAACGTAAAAAGCATTAAAATATCATTTTCATTTAGACATTGAACTAATTTTTATTCTACTTTTTTTTTAATCTTCACTTTCATTTCTGAAATTATGACTAAAAAAAAAATTATGACTATATTTTAATCATTATTCAATTTAATAGTTTGAAAAAATTATTCAGCTAATAACTAATTAAATACTTCACAATGTGGTTTTTATTTTTTAAATTTACCAAATTGAAACATTTTGCTTAAAATGCTGCTAAACTCTTTTTAGAAAGTTTAGGAAATCTTTTGATATGTTTAAAAACCTTTTTTAATTTTTTCTTAAAGTTAATTTTTGAAACTAAAAAATGGTTTAAAATTTTCATTCGTATATAAGGAAAATTATTTTTTTATCTTGTCAGACCTTCTAAGCCTTCTAATCTCTTAAAATTATATAAATCTTTTCTGCAAAATTAAAAGAATTTCCATAATACCTTTCAGATTCTTCTTTGACTACTTTTAGAGACTTAATTTGTACATAGAGATTCTCTATTGTGTCTTCTTTTTCCCCTAGCTTGCGTAATTCTAGGGAAATTGCAGGTCTTTTTCTTCAAGAAAATTGAAGAGATTCTTATATAAAAAATTTTTTGTTAAAAATTATGTCATTTTTAAGATTTACAACTAAGAAATCTTTTATTTTAATGCTTTACATTCGAAATTTCTTCCATTTGGACGATTTAGAATTGAAAACTTGGCTTTTAATATTCAAAATCATTAAAATAGAATTTTTATGTATGCACTTTTTAAAGTAAAGAGATTTCATTGGTAAATTTTCAAAATTAAAGCATTAAAAAGAGAATCATTCAAAACTGTATCATTCTAAATTATCTACGTACATTAAATATTGAAAGATCTTCAATTGAGAATTTTCAAGATTGAATTATTTCAAAAAGATTCTCTAAATTTTAATATTTTAGACTGTAAACATTAAAAACTAAAACATTTTACTTTAGTATATTTAATTATAATTTTAATTTTTATCTTTAGTAACTAAATATAAGTGAAATCTTTAAATCTTAAATATTTGAAAAAGTTTGTTTATTATTATTTAGCAATTTACATTAAATTTTTTTTAGGATTGGGACAAGTGCGTGAAAAGACTTTTTGCGCCCTATTTTATTTATAATTTGTAAACGATGTATAAATTTTTTCATTAAAACAAATTATCCTCTCAATTAATTTTAAATTAATTTTGTAAAAAAAAATATTATTTAAAGGAAAAGTGCAAAATGCTTGAGGCGTAAGTGGTCAAATGGCAATCATTAGAAGTTTAATAAACGCATATTTAATTTTATAATTAGGCAATACAAATATAAAAAAACGTGCGATACAAGCGCGCTTCGTGTGTTATATTTGCTATTTTTTAAATTTTGTTATTAAAGCGTTTTCAATTTATCTTGTGTGTTACGTATCGATTTCCCTGTCGGCTTCACTGATATGAAATTCTCCACCACGGAAACCCTCAGACGTTTAAGCAAATTTGGCCACTTTCGGGAATTCCTGCGTAATTAATTTCGACGAATCTGAATATGCAGAAGCAAATAGCCTGTCGAATTGCTAATAATTCAAATTACGACAATTAAGAAACAAGTGTATTAGCAAATAGCAATTAGTGTGAATACGAAACTTATACGATTTGTGGATTTGCAATTCAGACCTGATGGCCTGATGGATTAAATGATTATTTACACATCTGTGGCACTAAGGGACCGTACTTGAAGCGGAAGGGGGGAGGAGGAGGTCCTTCACTCATTTACCTAATTGTTTGAAATTCGCAAAAACTTTCTTCTGAAGATTATTATTTTAGTTATGCATTTTATTATTTGGTTGAAAATTTAACAATTTTCAGGGTCGCCGTTTTAGTCGAAGAAATAAATTCCCGGTCATTTACAGTGTTTTCCCCGGTTCGCAAAGATTTCTCATGGTCAATAAAATTAAAAAATTAAAACTCTAAAGCTAAACATTATTGAAATAAATAAATAAACATACATCATTTGAAATAATAAAAATAAAATATAAATTAAGGCACTAAAAGTGAAACTGCTGAGTTTTGAACTTTTATAACTGATGTTTAAAAGTATTTTCAATTCCAAAATTTGGTATTCAAATGCTCAATAATTTACACGTTTAAAATATTAACACTTTTCAATTAAAGAAATTTTAATTATAAAATTAAAAAATTAAAATATTAAAATTAAAATTTTTTTAATTAAATTAAATTTAAAGCTGCAAAATTTCGAATTTTTAATTTTTATAAGCTATAGAGTTCAAAGATTCAGAATCATTTTTTGAATTTTTTAAATTATATTATTTTAAGGATTTTTAACAAGAAAAATTAAACATTGAAAAATTGAATTTTAACTGGACATTTATTAAATAAGAAGTTAAATTATTTTCATTTTAAATAGTTTAATCGTCCTTAAAAAGCTTCTAAATTTTATTTCAAAATCTTGAAAAATCGAAAAGTTGTTTTAAATGTTGTCAAAATAAAAATTATTTTTGAAATTGTTCCAGATCTTCTAAATATCTTCTAAATGAATCGAATTATCCCTACAATTTTTCGGAAATCATGCCAATTTTTAAAAATTTCCTTTAAATTTGGATGAATAAATAACAATTGGACACTTATTATTTAAAGAAGAAGTTTCCGAAATTTAAAGAGATATTTAGAAGCTTTGAAAAGATTCCAAACTAATTTAAAACTTGAATTGAGAGCCGAATTTAAAACAAAATGCCGATTTTAAACAAAAAATGGAGAAACTTTTCAAGGAATGTGAAAGGCTTAAAAAAACTGTTTATATCTCAAAATTCAACAATTTCACTTAAAAAATAAACATTTTTCGTTAAAATCTGGAAATTTATAAATTTTGAGCTGATCTAAAATCGTTTTGACAAATAAATTATTGTTCACTTTTGAATAGTTGAAGTACAAATCCATTAAGAAAAAATTAATTTATATTTACAGTTAATAAAATAAAAAAGTTTTTTATCTCAAAATTTTCAACTTCAAACACTTTCAATTTTTAGCTTAAAAATAAAAATCTAAAATAGAACATTTTTAAGTATAAGTTTTTATAATTACGCACTGTAAACTGAGTAATAGCGTAATTGAAAAAAATTCAAATAATTATTTTAAAAAACGGTTGAAAGCTAATTTGGACAAAGTTTCGTCTACAAATTTGTAAAATTCCGGGTAAAAAAATAAAATCACACAAATTCAACTATTTTGTTAAAAATTCGTCTTTTTGGGTTGAAAATTCAAATATTTTCGTGGATCATAGACCTTTTATTTAAAATGTCTTTTTGATTTTAAAATTCACCTTCTTTAACAGAAATTATATCTCTCTTGGATACAAATTCAACTGTGTGGTTGAAAATGCAACAATTTTGTTGAAATTTCTGCTATTTTTAAACGTATTTAACGATTTCGTATAAAAATTTGTTTTTGGTTTAAATTTAATATTTTGGTGGTGAAAAATTGACTGAAAGCTTTCTGGATGCAAGTTGAACTTTAAAAAATGGGTCTTTTTTATTAAAAATGTATCTGTTCCAGTACAAATGTCATCTTTCTTGGATAAAAATCCAACTATTTGGATTTAAAATTCAAAAAGTCAAATGAAATCTTTTTTGGATAAAAATTCAACTATATTTTTAAGAAAATTAAAAAAACAAATAATTCATCTGTTTTAAGGGAAATTTTATCCTTTATGGATAAAAATGCAGCTATTTGCTAGAGAATTACATTTTTTCATAGAAACTCATTTTTTGTTATTAGTGAAAATTTAACTTTTCCATTTTTTTAAGATTCATCTTTTTTAGTTAAAAATTTTTCTTTTATGGGAAAAAAAAATTTTCTTTGTTTGAAATTTCATTTACGTAGGGTAAAAATGTACCAGTTTCGTTAAAAAGTTAAGTTTTTTCTGAAAATACTTATTTTTTGTTTGAAAACCCAATTTCTGTAGAGAAAATTCGTATTTTGTCTTGAAGTTTCAACAATTTAGATAAAATTCTATTTCTCTCCCGAGGGAAAAATATCCTTTTTCTTTAATTTGTCTTTTTGACTTTAAAATTTTTTTCTTCTATAAATATCATCTTGTTTGATTGAAATATAAACTATGACACTTTTCTATTGGGAATTTATCTTTTTAGGTTAAAAATCCAACCATTATGTCAAAAGTGTAATTATTTTGTTTAAAATAAATTAATAAATTTGAAAATTTTCAATTTGTATCTTCAATACTGTCTCATTCCGTTTATAAGAGATTCTATGTTGAAAGTATTACAAGATTAAAATGCTGGTATTTTAATATCAATGATCAAGAAAAATGAAAAACTGGTCAAGGAGAAATCAGGGATTTTTAAAAATAAATTTCTCGGACACCCTGCCTAATTCTACTAGCAATAACTATAAAAAAATTCTGGAAACTAAAAATTACCTAGATTTAGGGGAGGGGGGGGGGGGGGGTATTTCGCGCCGGTTTCTTAAAAATTTGACGAAATAAAATTATTCTGGGCAATAACACATTTTAAAACTACCTTTCAGTCAACAAAGTTTTTCAACAAAAAATAAAACAATAAAGTTTAGGAGAACACAGAGAAACTAAAGGGGCTTAGAGTTTTAGCTTTACAACGACCTGCATGTCACGTAACATGGCATTTCACGAAGACATGTTCTTTCCAGTTCCTCGCATATTCTTATTTCAGGTCTTTTATTCCCTTATACATATTTTCCAATACTTTGGCCAAACTTTTGCCTCAAATTCAGCATTTATTCTGTATTGGGAGCAACGAGGAGCATTCTTCCTCTTTTAAAACGTTCATACTTTTCTCATATTGATCTACGTATAAAGAGAAATTTTATTTATAATGAGAACTTTCTTAAGGAAAATATGTGTTGAGCTATAACATAAATTTTATAGGGATGTTAAGTTCGCAATATTGGCAGTAGACCGGCTTAATATAAAATCGAGCAGACTCGCCATGCTGATTTCAGAGAACTATACGAGGGTGAAATATATTATTTTTCCAGGCTTTCTCGTTTTTCCCAAAAAAAAATTTCATAACCATTTGAATAGAGTGGAAGAGAAAAATTTCCATTTTTCTATTTTGGACTGTTAGTCTCTATCTCTCTTGAGATAATTTTTTCTTTTTCCTTCTATAAGTGTTTCTTTCGATAATGCTAGGGCATGCTCCTGCTTTTGGATAATTTACAACTTTATAGGACAAACAGGGAATGTTTTAGAAGATTTTGAATTTCGTAGAAAAGGGAAAATATAAATTCAAATTTTGTATACTGGGTTCTAAATCTCTATCGCCCTGAAAATAATTTTTATTCTTTTTCTTTCTAAAAGTGTTTCATTAAATAATCTAAGTTCCTACTTCCGCTTCTGGGCCATTTACAACTTCCTAGTACCAACAGAAAATGTTTCAAAAGATTAAGAATTTCTTAAGTTGAGTTTTGGTGGGGGAAGGGGGGATTAATTTTTCTATATTGGATTCTAAATCTATATATCTCTGGAAATAATTTGTTCTTTTTCTTTCTAAAACTTAAAAAAAAACTGATCTTAGTTCCTATAACAGGAAATGTTTCCAAAGATTTTGAATTTCGTAAGATTAATGCCATTCCATTTTTCTTTCCTCTTTTTTATTTTTGTCCAAAAAATAATTCTTTTTCTTTTCTTTTTTAAGAAAAAAACTTGGTATTTAATCAAATTTCAAAGAAACATTTTATGGTGGTTGTCCAAATTTGATCATTGGATTCTTGTTTTTATTTTCAGGAATTCTGCACATTATTTTGATTATTGGACGCTAAATAGGGTTTTAAATTTGGTTTGAATTTCATTTAAATTTATTTGATTTTAATTTGGATGCTAATTCTCTATCCTTCTGGAAATAAGTTTTTTCATTCTATAAGTATTTCTTTCGATAATCCTAGCGCCTAGTTGAATTTCTTGCCTACTTTATTACACCATTAAGCCGTTTCCCTTTCGGGGTAGGCGTGACTCACTCGGCGGGGGAGGGGATTAGTGTGAG
>JAWWLR010000155.1:17144337-17156343 GCA_035041075.1 Acraspis erinacei | reverse complement strand
GAGAGCTTTCGCGGGATCTTCCAAATATACGGACCGACTGACAAAAAAAAATTGAAGAGAAACGAGCTGCGTTGAAATAACGGCGGCCACTAATGGGAGGAAAAGGTTTCGATTATCCACCAAGTTTCATCTGCTTCTACTGGAAAATATTTCTGCCGTCATCCATTTCCCCATTTCAGATTTTTGCTTCCTTTTATGTTCGGGTATATTTCCATATAACAAATTTATAAAAATGAAAAAGTCGAATATTCCTGTAACTCTAACTAGCGAGACTACACAATGCGGAATTTTGTTTGGATTCATATTGCTTGGAACAATAGGTTCTTATCAAACTGTTATTATGCTAAAATAATGCAATGTTGTTTTCCGCCATTGTCGAGAAAAAACGAATTGAAAAAAATCCAGGAAAATCATATGAATGTGATGCGAGACTCTCAAAGTACCGGTTAGATCAGGCGGTAACGCCCCGATTTTGTAACCAGAAAGCCCGGGCCTAATTGGTACAAATTTCGTTAAGAAGGGGAGCTTTCTCTTGAATAATCGGTACATATACTGAATCACCTGTGTCTCTCGCTTTCATAAACCATTTGAAGACAGCAGTATTTGCTGCATTGCTCCAATAACTTCGCGATATATACTGGCGTGTCAGATGGCGCTGTTGTCAAGATCAATGAAAAGCTCATTCAATCGCACGAAACAATCCGATCAGTCCCATCAGCTTCAATTGGCTGATGGCATCGGCGACCAAATGCTGCTCGATGTGAGCTCGCTATCGTGCTTATTGCGTGTGTCTCCTGCTTCGAGTGAACTGTCGGAACGTCATACCGCAGTCACAGAGGTATACCGTTAGGGCACAGCGTCTTACCACAACGCTCTTATCTTGTCACGCACAATAAACACCGCACGTCCCCCGCAGCTCATATCACCAATCCCATCCACGTGGCGTCAACTCTCGGAAACATTATATGGAGGATCACTAAATCCCGGTTTGCCAGTAATTGTATTTTAGGGGTAACAGGGAAATGGGAGAATTAATCAATTTACATTCCTGAAACAGTTACTCAAGAACGCCGATATAATAGCAGTTTCGGGGGTTGCCTCGCAATGGCCTTGTGAATAAATCAGTCATTGGAAACGTAAACAGTCTATTGTAAACGGGTGGCAATCCATTGTTGACGCTGCCCCACACTGACACACGGCTGTGTAACCGCGCGAAAACTGTGAACAGGTATTTTTTTACTACTGGGAATGGGATAAAATATAATTAAGAGTTCGAGTTTAATTATATAGTGTATAGTGTATAGGTGGTTCCTTTAAAAAACTGTCAATGAGGTCGAATATAATTAAGACGTAGTTTTTTTTCGAGTTGGTCTATGGTGAACTATAAACAGGTGTTTTTTAACTATATGAAATGGGATCGGATATAAATAAGAGATACATTTTGCAAACTTAGGATGGAGCCAGATATAAATGGACGTTTTTTTATCTTAGAAATGAAGTCAAATATAAATGAGATACATACTTCGCCGATTTGGGGTATGGTCAAATATAAAAGGTTTTTTTTTTTTAATTTCTACCAATGCGGTCGCACACAATAGAGAGGTAGGTTTTTCTGATCAACTATAAAACGGTCACAGATAAAACTAATTTTAAAATTGTTTGCAGGTAATCTTTTAGATGGATAAAGTTTTACGCTGGGAAGTTGATTTTTGTCTCAGGTAATTTTTACTTTGTAATTAGGTTCAAGTTTATCCTTCGTTTTTTCGGTGCTGTTATTTTTTGAAATACTGAACATGTGGTATTTGAGGTATGGCCAAATGGAAGTTTATTTTAGATAATGGAAATGGGATCGGATATAATTGATGGACACGTTTTTTCTGAGTTTTACACTAAGACAATGTTTTCAAATAAAAAATATGAATCTTCAATAGAAATAGTTAAATTTTGAAACAACAAAAATTAATTTGGACTAAAGGAGATAAATTGTCAACCAAAATTGAAATAATTAAATTTTGATTTAAAAATTTATTTTTAATTAGCAGATGCATTTTTAACTAAAACTATGGAATATTTCATTGAATATTTCACTAGAATAGTTAAATTTTTAACTAAAAAAAGATAACTTGTCAACCAAAAATTGAATAATTAACATTGAAAAAAAATAATTCGGACAAGTGTACCATCCACGTACGCTGTATTAAAGTGTGCCGTTGAAGGGTTAAAAAAGTAATATTTAACCAAACAGATGAATTTTCAACTAAAACTATAGACGATTCAATTGAATATTTAACTGGAATATATGAATTTTAAACGTGAAATATGAACTTTTAATCGCAATCATGAAACACTTTACTATAATAATTGAATTTGTTTCCAAAAATATTAATTTTAAACGAAGAAGATTAATTCATACCAAAAAGACGAATTTTTAAGTAAAAAAAAAAAAACAAAATTGCTTAACTAATAATTGAATAATTAAATTTTTAGTCGCAAATGGATGTTAAACTAAACAGTCGAATTTCTAATTTTAATTATGGAATATTCGACTGGAATAATAGTTACATTTTCTGTTAAAAAGAATAATTGTCAACCAAAAAACTTTCAAATAAAAAATAAATTTTTTATTAGGCATCTCCTTCTTTCACCAAACAAATTAATTTTTAAATAAGACGATGAACCTTCAAACAAAAAAAAGAATTTTTAACCAAAGAGTTTAACTTTTAACCAAATACTTTTTTTTAAACTTCAATTTTTTAATGAAAAGAAGAATAATGTTCGAAGAAAAAGAGAATTTTTACCGTAAAAAATATTGTTTTTAGACAAAATACGTGAATTTTTGAACAAAATAGTTAAACGTTCAGTTAAAGAAGTTAATTTTCAACCAAACTGATGAATTTTCAAGTAAAATGATGAATCTTCAACTGGAAAGTTGAATTTTATGCCAAATATCTTGTTTGAATGAAAATTCAACTATTTGGTTCAAAATTGATATTTTTCATTTAGAAATTGAACTAGCTGTTCGCAAGTTTATTTGATATAAGAATATTTTTTGAACAAGTAATTTAATTTATAAATAAAAAATATCAATTTTCAACCAAATAGTTCAATTCTCTTTTTTTAAAAAGATATATTTTCAATCAAAAATAGAATGGTTAATTTTTCTGTTAAAAACTAAAATAACGGATTTTAAGCAAAATATTTAAATTTTCTACTGAAATAGTTACATTTTTGGTTAAAAAAATTGAATTTAAACAAAGTAGTTACATTTTCAATTGGAGATGAATTTTAAATTAAAATTATGCATTCAAAATCTCTCGGTTCCAAGTAAAATTGGATTTCTTTACCGAAATTCTCATAGTGAAAAAGATTGCAAAAGGTTTTTATTTTAATGGAAAATAATAAACCTTCAATAATAAATTCTGATTTAATTAGAGTAAACTGAGATATTCTCAAAAATCTGCGACTGCAGACAAAGTAGAGATTACTTTTCTAAATTGAACAGGTCTTTTTTTTACTACTAGAAATGGGATAAAATATAATTAAGATATAGATTTTACTGATTTAGGGTATGACCAAATATAAATGGGTGGTTTCTCTAAAAAAACTGTAAATGGGGTCGAATATAATTAATACGTAGGTTTTTCCGAGTTGGCCTATGGTGAACCATAAACCGGTGTTTTTTAACTACTGGAAATGGGATCAGATAGGATTAAGATATAAATTTGGCAAACTTAGGGTGAAGCCAGATATAAGTGGACTTTTTTTATCTTAAAAAGATAAATTAATATGCAAATCAGATACAGACTTCACCGGTTTGGGGTATGGCCAAATATAAACAGGTTTTTTTTTTAATTTCTGAAAACGCGGTCACATACAATTGAGAAGTAGGTTTCCCTGAGTTTAAGTATGACCAACTATACACCGGTGGTATTTTTTGAAATACTGAACATGTGGTATTTAAGGTATGGCTAATTATAAACAGGTGTTCTTATAACAACTGGAAATGGGATCGAATATAAGTGAGAGGCAGGATTTTCTCATTTTATGCATGTTTTTTCATATACTGAAAATAGGCTAAAGTATAATTGAGATGTATAGTTAACCGATTTAGTGTATGGCCGAATATGAACGGATGGTTTCTTTAAATACTGGAAATGGGTTATAATATAATTGAGAGGTAGGTCTTTCCAAATTTATGTATGGTTAACTATAAACGGGTGGTATTTTTTGAAACATTGAAAATGTGGTCAAATATAATTCAGATGTAGACTTTTCCGATTCGGGTTATGGCTAAATGGGTGTTTATTTTAAATACTGTAATTTGGATCGAATTTAAATGGTAGGTAGGTTTTTCTGAGTTTATTTATGGCCAACTATAAATAGTTGTTTTTGCAAATTCTGGAAATGAGATCAAATACAATCAAGAGGTAGATGATGCTAAATTAATGTGTAGCCAACTACAAACGGGTGTTTTCATACATATACTCGAAATGAGGCCAAATATAATTGAGATGCAGATTTAGCCGATTTTGGCTATTGTGAAATATAAACTGACATTTACTTTGAATACTGAAAATTGAGTCGAGTATAATTTTGAGGTAGATTATTCCGAGTTGGGGCATGACCAACTATAAACAGGTGTTTTTTTTTTTAATACTGTAAATGGAATCGAATAAAATTAAGAGGTAGATTTTGAAGAGTTAGGGTATAACGAAATATAAGAGGGTGTCCTTTTGCAAATACTAGAAATGAGGTGAAATACAATTGAGATGTAGATTTAGCCAATTTTGTGCATTGCCTTATATAAACGGTTGGTTTCTTTAAATACTAGAAATAGGGTAGCCCATAATTGAGAGGTGGATTTTTTCGAATTTGGGTATTGCCAACTATAAACTGTTTTTTTTTTTAAATACTGGAAATGGGATCGAATATATTTAGGTGGCAGATTTCGCTAAGTTTGGTTACAGCCAAATATAAACGGGCAGTTCTTTTTAAATGTTGGAAATAGGATGAAATATAATTAGAATGCAGACTTTACCAATTTGTGGGATAACCAAATATAAAGAATGTTTTTTTTTCGAATATTGGAAATGGGGTCGTATATAATTCGAGGTAGGTTTTTCTGAATTTACGTATGGCCAACTATAAACGTGTTTTTTAATATTAAAATTCTGGTCAAATATAATTAATATGTAAAGTTTCTTGAAATACTGGAAATGGGGGGGGGGATAATTAAGAGGTAGGTTTTTTCGAGTTGTGGCACAGTCAAATATAAACAAGTGATATTTTTAAATACTATAAGTGTAGTCCAATATAATTAAGGTGTAGCCTTTACCGATTTGGGGTATGGCCAATTGGGTGATTAGTTTAAATACTGGATATGGGGTTAAATATAATTGAAAGGTAAATTTTTCCGAGTTGGAGTATGACCAACTATAAACCAGTGTCTTTTTTTATTACTGGAAACGGGATCAAATAGATTAAAAGGTACATTTTACGGAATTAGGGTACATCTAACTGCAGGCAAAATATAATTAAGATGTAGACTTCAACGATTTGTGATATGGCCAAACATAAACAGGTGGTTTTTAAAATACTGGAAATGGGTTCAATTATCATTTACAGGTAGATTTTCCCGAGTTTTTTCCAATTTTGACCTTAAAAATTAATTTTTCGGTTATTCTCATAGCCTTATACAAAATCAGCACATTAAAATTCACTAATGAACGATGTTTTGTGCAAATCATTCAGCAATTGGCCAAAATATCCGAGAAGTTAAAAAAAAATTATTTTTGATGTAAGGTTTTCATCGCTGTTCTTGACTATAATTCGCAAGTAGTGGTTTTCATGTGCTAATGTCACTCCTGTTGTCATTAAATGATTTTTTTTTAAATTATGCAGATACGTCAGCCTTATGCAAAGTTATGGAGGCAAAAAATGAATGAAAAGAAAAACATAAACACATAAGTATCTTTTACTTCACACATTCGAGAAAAAGAGCATGTAATTTTTCTGCCATTTTCTAATAAAAAAATTTTTAACTTGTATAAAAGAAAAAAGTTTTTTTCTGAATGTGCTTACACGAGAGGTCAAGAATAAATCTGGTTATGTTCCAAGTGACAATGAGCAGGTAATTTAACGCTTCCATCAGTTTTAGTAACTTTATTCGCCATAAAATTATTAGAAAATTTATAAATGATTACTTTTTTCACATTTTTCATCCCGAGTACTTCTTTTACTTATTTTTATGAGTAAGCGACTCAGCCTCGCATTTTGGAATAAAAAGTTTGGGAAAAAATCATTCACGTATAATTAAAGGGATGATAAATAGTTATCTACGAATTAAATCTAGGTTCGCGTTTTACCGTAATAAAAATCCGCAGATAGATATTAAATATTTGAAGCATCAATACCTAATTTAATTTTCTTTTTAAACTCTATTTGAAAACTGAAAGAAAGGAGGCACTTCACCCCATTTCACGGAACCGTAGTTTTCAGAAAAATCTTTATATTTGAAGAAATATTGTAGAATTTCAAAAGTAAGAAAATTTTAATTAATTCATATAATTTTTTTGCTTTTACGATATATAAAAAAATATATGCCCTCGAAGAAGAGATAATGCAAACCCCGTTGGCGTTGGAGCAAATCTTGCGTAGGAACAACTTTTATGCGTCCATGGAAATCGTGGAAGCTCTTTATGTGCGTGTCATATTTTATGATGTGTACGCGAGGCCATCGTGATGGTAAATACTGGAATGCGAGACCTCCCTCAGGGCAAAAGTGCACATGTACTTATATCCCCTTTAAAAAAAGAAAAAAAACCGTGATCTACTTTGAAAAGCTTTTTTTCGAAGGGTGGTGAGTGCACAGTCAAGCATCAAAATTAAAGAGAAAGCGCCTAAAGCCTCTCATTAACGAGCAGACTCTTTAATCATTTCTGCAGTTTAATCAACAAAAAAATTTTAATCAACCTCGTCTCACAATGAGTACTCATTCACATAAGATTGTAAATAGTTTACTTCTTAATTTAAATTTTTGTTGGGCTAGAAAAGAAACATACGCTCTTTGCGCGCGTATATTATTTAATTGTAACACACAATTTTTATATTGAAACATCAAATTTCTGTATTTCACTGTCCATAGTCGAAAATACTAGAAAAAAAGCAAATATAATATATTTGTTTAATTGATAAAAGTTTATATTTCAAGTTTTGAGTCTTTAACCAAATAAATTAATTTTTAACAATATACTTTAACATTAAACGGAATATTTGAATTTTCAACTAAAAAAGATGAATTCCCCGAAAAAATTGATATTTCATATTTGAACGGAAAAATGTTTTAATTTTGAATGGAAATAATTTTCATTAACCAGAAACGCGAATTTTTAACCAAATTTACGTTTTCAACTAGAAAATATGACCTTTTCTACATGAAAAAAATGTTTTTTACTAAAAAATACGACTTTTTAAAACAATATGTAAATTTCGAACTGAAGTGGTGAATCTAAAATAGAAAAAAATCAATTTTTAACAAGGTAATGAAATTTTGAATCAATTATAATTGTTAACCATACAGTTGAATTTTCAGTCAAAGAAATTAATGTTTAACTAAATTATATATCTGGAATTAAAAAACGAATTTTTACGAAAGTAATTTAATTTAAAATTACTAAAGGAGTTTAAAAATTCATGTTCAACAACAACAACAAAACCAAATTTTAAATGAAATAATTCAAATTTTACCCAAAAATGAAATTTTACCAAAGAATTTGAATTTTCAATCCACTAAGAATATATTTAAAAAGAAAAACGTTGAATTTTCAAAAACAAAAAAAAATTTTTAATAAAAAATATCAGAGTTGATATTGCAAACAAAAAGACTTTAATTTTGAATTTAAAAAAACAGTTTAATTTTTAAAATATAAAATTTTCAACGAAATAGTTGAACCCTAATTAATGTAGGTACTTTATTAAGTTCAATGAAAACCTCTTTAAATTCCTAACTTTTCGAGTAGAAATATTTAATTATTAACAACATAGATAAATTTTTAACCAAATAGTTGCATATTTAACCAAAACGATTGTTTTTTTTTTACCAAAAAAGACAATTTCTCAACAAAATACAAGAATCCTCAAATAATTAGTTAAATTTCAACTAAGAAAAATCAATTTGCTAACAAATAGTTGAATTTTGAACTATAAAAAATATCGTTTTTTAACAAAGAATGGAATAATTAAATTTTCAATTTAAAAAATTGCTTAAAAAATATATATATAAACAAATTTTCAACCAAACTGATGAATTTTTAACTAAATTGATGAATCTTCAACTCGATAAGTTAATTTTAAAGCCAAAACATATTTTTTTAACCAAAGAGATTAACTTCAATGAAATAACTGAATTTTCGAGGAAAAGTGACACATTTTCAAAGAAATTGTTAAATTTTGAGCTTAAAAAATAAGTTTTTAACCAAACTGATGATTTTTCAACTCAAATAATAAATCTTCAACTGGGATAGTGGAATATTGAATTTTAAAGATGAATTTACACTGAAAAGTTTGATTCTTTATTTGAAATAGTAGAACTTTCAACCAAAAAGATTAATCTTCAATTTAAAAAATTAGTTTCTACCAAAAATACTAACTTTCAACAAAATAAATAAATAAAAAAATTGTTTTAATGAATCTTAGATTTACAAATTAATTCGAAGACTATACTTTCATGTCTTGTAATTCTTAGTAAAACTTGAATTTTTCCGCCCTAAGATTGTTTTAAAGAGCGAGCCTTTCACTTTAAAACACAATGTAATAGGTGGCGACCCTGCGGACTTAACCTAAAAAATAATCAATATTATTATTGTATTTTGAAGATTAAGGTTTGTCCTTTAAAATAACTTACACTAATAAAATGTTTAGTAGGGCCAACTATTCAGTTTGTAAGACATGGTACTGCTATTTTGATAGTTGAGATAACCATTTACTTAGTGGCTGGTACTAACTGAATAGTCACTGCAACTAATGGAATTGTCGCAACAACTAATAAAATAAAAGTGCCATATCTTATTAACTAAATATTCGGCTCAATTAACCATTGTTTTCAGTGTAGAGTGGGGAAAAAATATCAATTTAATTTTTTATGAACAAAAATCTTCTTTCGCTCCGCTGGGAATCGAACCATCAAGCTACTAGATAGATCAGGAGAAGAATCCTTTTTCAAAAATACACGAATTTTTGTGACAGGTGTTACATGTTACATTTTTCAAGGAAAATTGTGTTATCGTCAGAGAATAAAAGAATCTCTTCACTTCTTTACAGACTAGATGGATCTTTGAATTGCAATTTTTTAAGTTAATTTTTTTCTGAAAAAAAGATCTCCTTTCACTCCGCTGGGAATCGAACCACATGATTTGCGATTCAGCATTACTATGAGCATTATTATGCTAGGTGCTACAAGACAAATTTTTCAAGGAATCTGTATTATCATCCGTGAATAACAGAATTTTTTCATTTCTTTACAGACTAGATGGAGCTATGACTTACAAATTTTTTCAGTGCTTCTTTTCAGAAGTTCAGTGCTTTGCTTCCCAGCGGAACAAAAGGAGAAGACTTTTTTTCCGAAAAAATGTGATTAAATAAATTTTTTGTTCATAGCTCCATCTAGCCTATAAAGAAGTTAAGAAATTCTGGTATTCTCTGATGATAATACAGATCCCTTGAAAAAATTCAAGTTTAGCCAAGAGTTACAAGTCATCAAAGTAGAGGCACCAAAGTAATTTGTAGAGCTGATAGTTATATTTTCAGTCAAAAAAGTTAATGTTTAACCAAAGAGAAAAAATTTCAACTAAAGTGATGAAATATTAAATGGGAATAGTTTCATTTTCAGTACAAAAAGAAATGATTTTCTATCAACTTCTGATTTTCTGATTTTCCAATCCAGGTTTTTCAGGTAAGGTAGACATTGAGAAAATAAAAACAACAAAACATTAATTAAAAAGACAAAACTCAAATAGGAGACCTCTAAATAATATCCGATTTTTATTTTTTTTAAAGTTTGTTGACTGAAAAGGTGCAACTTAGGGTAAGTGTGGAGGCTCAGATTCGAGAATCCTTTTTTTTGTCTTATAAAATAAATTGCCTCAGTACATGTAATTAAAGGTCAATTAAAGGGCCCCGCACCAAATGTATGGGAAAATGGCTTTCAGTGGATTTGGCTGAAACTTGGTAAATATGTAGATTATAAGGGCCTAATGAAAGAGACGGCAAAAAATAAGAAAAATAGACAGATTTTGGGCTATACGGCGCAAAGCGCTCACTTTTGTGAAATCAATAACATCTTATATATGCTGGAAGAGGAGAGACGATGGCAGAGCGAGGTAGGTACCAAATGCTAGTTTGATAATGATGTATGTTGCGCGCATCCCAAAACTACTGAACGTTAAGCGCTCAAGAATTTAATTTAATAAAACGTCACTGCGATAAAGTTGAAGACGGTGCCCAGGTGAGACCAATATAAAATGAGGCTAATCTTACAATGATATACATCGCGCGCTGATCTAACCAACCGAACGCTAAGCGCTGGAGATGTAATCTAAAATTCAAAACATGCTTCCGTGAGCACAGACAAGGTGCTAGCGTCAGGTCGAAACAAATGGCAGTTATTTTAAAGATATATATCGCGTGCTTATTAAAACATCCGAACGCTAAGCGCGCAAGATTTTATTTGAATAAAACGTCACTGCTATAACGTTGAAAACTCTGCTCCGGCGAAATCAAGATCAAATGAGGTTAATACTACAATGATATACATCGCACGCTGGTCTAACTCACCGAACGCTAAGCGCTCGAGATGTAGTCTAAAATTCAAAACATGCTTCTGTGAGCACAGACAAGGTGCTAGCGTCAGGTCAAAACAAATGGCAGTTATTTTAAAGATATATATCGCGTGCTTCTTAAAATATCCGAACGCTAAGCGCTCAAGATTTTGTTTTAATAAAACTTCACTGCTATAACGTTGAAAACGGGGCCCAACCTGACGCTAGCACCTTATCTGCGCTCACGGAAGCATGTTTTGAATTTTAGACTACATCTCGAGCGCTTAGCGATCGGTCGGTTAGGCCAGCGCGCGATGTATATCATTGTAAGATTATCCTTATTTCATATTGGTCTCACGGGCATACCTTTTGCAAAGTACTAGCAGTGATGTTTTATTACATTCAGTTCTTGAGCGCTTAGCGTTCTGCACTTTTGGGATGAGCGCAACATACATTATTATCAAACTAGCATTTGCTACCTACCTCACTCTGTCATCGTCTCTCCCCTTCCAGCATATATAAGAATTCATTTTTTTTACACACTTGAGCGCTTAGCGGCATATAGCGTAAAAACTGTCCATTTTTCTTCATTTTTTCCCCGTATCTTTCATTAAGCCCTTATAACCATTTTCCCATACATTTGGTGCGGGGTCCTTTAACTAATCAATTAACTAGATGGTATTATACGTAAATAATAAGATTTTTCTCTCCGATTCTCGACTGAAAAAGAAGATAACGCTAGGTAACGCTAAGAGTAGATATTTCTATAAAAGAAACAAATTCCCGCATCTAAATAAAGTTTCCAGCTTTCTCTCTCTTTCCAAGTCCGCTAAATACTCTAAAAGTATTATTTTCATTTGGATACTGTCTTCTTTCATAAAATGATCATTTTAAATCCTTTAGGGAAATATACAGAAAAGGAATTCTTGAAGTTGTCTCACAACTAAATTAAGATAATCTAATTTGCATTCGAATGAATTCAATTAGATTAAACTATCAACTGTCCAACAGCATCCACCTAGATCAACTTCTGGTACTTTAATAATATTTGCTGCTATTTCACTTTGCAGATTTGACAGATAAAGAGTAAGTGCTTGGGTGCGATTCTGAGGAATATAGTAAAGAGAAACGCCAGCATTCTCGGATAACTCGAGAGTCTCTGAATGCTTAAATTATTATATACTTCAGTATT
>JAWWLR010000155.1:17111805-17127642 GCA_035041075.1 Acraspis erinacei | reverse complement strand
CTCTTCTTCTGCTCTGACTTTAGCTTTGCTTTCTTTAATTAATCGCTTGAGTATACTCTTTTTGTGTCTGTAATCATGCGTCTTCTATATCTTTATTTCGTATTATACATAGTGTAAAGTTTTATACATAGTATTCATTTGTTTTATACAAAAAATGTATAAAATAAATGAATATTATATATAATACTTTACACTATATATAAACTATGTATAATATTTCCGCCTGGGGCCATTGATTAATTGATAATTTTTTTTTAAATAAACTATATGGTTAAAAAGTTTATCTTTAGAGGTTAAGAATTTGACCCTTTGCTTAAAATTGCAATTGTTTTTTCGAAAGTTGAATTATTTTATCGAAAATTTAACTATTTCTTAGGAAGTTTATCTTTTTGGCTCAAAATTCAATTGTTTTGTTCAAAATTTGTTGAATGATAATTGCAATTTAAGAGAAAAATATTTTATTGATCCGAAAATAATTACGTTACAAATTGATGTCCAGCGAGAGACGGTATTAAAAATAAAAAATAAATTCGTCTCATATATTCATATTTTTTAATAATATACAAAGCTATAAATCTATTGACATTATTCTATATTTCAAAAGTAACCTGATCGATTCACGATGTAAATATGAAACTCGTATTTACGACCCACTAACTTTTAATGTCAAAGGGATTCTCGTTCAACATCGGTTTTTTTATAATAGTATCCATATTGATTACTGAAAGCAATTTTCTATTCCCTATACATTTTAAATAAAAATGCATTTTTTATTTTCTCACAGCATGTGAAATTTATGTTGTTTTCTATGTGAAATTGTTACACATTAAAATTTAACGAAATTATTTGCGCTGTGAAAAAATCCTCTTAAAATAATCAATATAAAATACTAACTTATGAAATTATTTTCTTATGTTTATTCCATTCTCATAAAAATTCGTTACAATAAATAAAATTGTCGACCCAATCGAGAGACAAAAATACTTTCTAAATAAAAAGTGAAAATTGCTACTACAGAGGGTCGACATGCGATAAAAAAAACTTCGAAGCTAACAAAAACTTTTTTTACTCATACACTGAATATTACACGATCGTTGCTAACTTTCAGTGATTTTTTCATCTTACTGAGTTTTTTCAAAGAAAAAGTTTGTGAGAGGTAGCGAAAGTAACTACCTTAGACTAACAAAACTTCTAATGAAAATCTCACCTTCCTACATCTTCGTTTTCCACATAAACATTGTAACAAAATATTTCTACCCTCTCGCCACTCTTACTGTGAGTAATTTATGGTTTCCAGAAATAAGAAAATATTTAACGTTTAATCTTTTAATATTTATTACATAGGGTCTTTTATAACCAAAACAAAGCAATATTTCAGATATAAATAAAAAAATTTGCAATTTATTTATTCATTTCAAAGTTTGTCTTCTCTACTCTAAAAGAAGACATTTGGACAAAATACTTGGATTTTTAACACAATAATTTCATTTTTTTAAATTGATTTTAAAACCAAAAAGACGAATTTTCAAAAATATTAAGTCTTTAAAGAAAAAAATTCCACTAAATTGTTAAACTTTTAAGCTAAAAGACGAATTTTCTGTACCAAAATTGAAGTTTCAATAAGAAAATATGAATTTTTAGAACAAAAAAAAAACAACCAATTTTGAACCAAAGAGATAAAACTTCAATAAAAAAAATAACAAATTTCAACAGATTAGTTCAACTTTTACCCATGCAGTTGAATTTTAAATTTAAAAAAATGAGTTTTCCAAAAAATAGTTCAACTGAAATTGAATCCTGTAGCAAATAAGATACATTTTTAACCAAAAAATTGCATTTTTATCGAAAAAAGATGAAATATCTACTAAAGTATATAAATTTTTTAATAAAAAAGACAAATTTTCAAGACAAAAATATTTGAATTATCATCCACGAAAGTTTATAGTTTGACTTTTCAAAATCAAAATATGAGTTATAAACAAGATGTTAATTTTGAACAAATATACTTAAATTCTAAGTCTGTATTTTCGCAAAAAACAGTAAAATTTGCAATAAAAAAATTACTTTTCAACAAAATTAATGATTGTTTAACTAGATAGTTTCATTTGTATCCAAAAAAGATGGAATTTTTACTGAAACAGTTGGTTTTTTAAAGAAATTTCTACTAAAACAGATAAATTTTGTAATCAAAAAGACAAATGATAATAAAAAGAGTTAAAATTTCAAAAAGAAAATTATTTCAGTTGAATGTTAATCACTAAGATATACATATACAATATACATGTACAATATACATTGTACATTTTCTACAAAAAAGTTGAATTTTCAACAAAACAGTTCAATTTTTAGGCAAAAAGGATATCTTTAAAAAAAATTATGATTTTTCAACTAAAAAGTTTAATTTTTATCCAACAAAGATGTAATTTGTACTAAAGCACATGCAATTTTTAAATTAAATAGTCAAATTTTCAACAACAAAATTTGATCCAGGGAATATTTCAGTGGCCTTTTCAACACAAAAATATAAATTTTAAAAAAGAGGGAAAAAATGAAAAAGCAACCCACCAAATTCTCCCCCTACTGTTTTATTTATTTTTTATTTCTATTATTATCAAATCACAATAAAAACTTTTTTTTTAATAATCACCAAAATTTAGGCACTCATAGAGCACACTTATCAAGGCAAAAATAAAAAATAGTCGAACAAGGAGGAACAGCAACGAAATCACGATGCTCTCTTTCTGACACCCGATAATCAAATGAGGGTCAAAAGGAAAACTGATTATAAAAATTAACTAAACGGTTACACGTTAAAATGAATATAATAAAAAAATATAATAAATTTCAGATTTTTTCAATTTTAATTTGAAATTTGTTTATTTTGTTTATAAAAGATTCTCGGTTAAAAATGTTACAAGCTGAAGATTCTGGTATTTAAATAATAATATGGACAAGGAAAATAAAAAATTGGTCAGTATGAATTTAGAGAAGATTAAAAATGAAGTTTTGCGGTTACCCTGGTATAATATTCTTTTCAGTAATCTATTTGCCTTATATTTATTTTTTTCAATTTCTTCCTCCACAAGATTACCTTTTTTAGTCATAAATTTTATTATTTGTTTTAAAATACAACACTTTTTGGAAACTACATCCTTTTTAGTTTAAATCTCAATGTCTGTTTTGAAAATTCATCTTTTTGGGTTGGAAATTAAACTAATTTCGTAGAAAATTTACTTATTTTTTAAAACTCATATTTTGATGCTAAAAAGTCGAAGTTAAATCTTTTTTGATTGAAAATTCTACTATTTTTCGAAAATTGGTCTTTTTAGTTTAAAAATACTCTAATTTTACTCAAAATTGCATCATTCTTCGATACAAATGCAACGGCTTGGTTTCAAATTCAACAGTTTTCTTACAGTCATTTTTTCATATTTTAGGGTAGAAAATTCATGTATTCTCATAGAAAATATTTCTTTCTCATTTAAAACTCATATTTTTATAATGAAAAATAAAAATGCAATATTCCTTGGATAAAAATTCAACTTGTTTTATAATTTGTCTTTTTGATTTAAAAATGCATACGTTTTTAGTAGAGATTGCATCTTTCTTTTATAAAAATGCAACTTTTTGTATAAAAATTCAACAATTTTTCCAAAATTGATCCTTTTTTATTCAAAATTCAACTGTTTCTTTGAAACATCGTCTTTTTGGGCTTAAAATTCAAGTATAATCTTCGCAGAAAATTTAATTGCTATTCCAAACCTCTATTTTGATGTTAAAAAGTCAAAACAAAACCTTTTTATGATGAAAATTCAGTTTTTTAAATTAAAATTTGTTATTAAACAATTCACCTGTTTAAGTAGAAATTTAACCTTTCTTGGATGGCAATCCTGCTGTTTGCTTGAACCTTAATCTTCTCTCTGTTCGAGGATTCAATTTACTTTTTTTTTAGTTTTCTTCGACGACTTTGTTAAGAAATCAATTTTTTGTGGAACATTCATATTTTAGTTGAAGAATCATTTGTTTGGTTGAAGGTTTAAGTATTTTTCCACAAATTAATTTTTTGCTGAAAAATTATATTTTCTGGTTGAAAAGTCATTATTTTTACGAAAGAATTAGATACGAATATTATATATAAAAATAAAAAAACATTTTGTATAAACTTTGTGAGTAAATTTTTCCAAACATGTAATTTTTTAGAGACATTATTGTTTCGTTCATTAATTTTAATATAAATTTTCAGTATACCTTTGTCTTAAAAATACAATTTATAGTAAGACTATATACGAGCAAACTTTACATCTAAAAAACTATATTCATAATATACTCGATGAATCAAATATGCAAAGAAATTTCTTACTATAAAAGATGGACTTTTATTATACATGGTGTACAGAAAGTTCAGGAACCCCTGAATATTTCCTTAGGTTAAATATTTTTCATTGAGGTCAAGGTCATTATTGAAGTAACTTTTAACGAGGAATTTAATGGTTACCTTCAATTTGACCTGGACGATAACCTCAAAGGTCATTTCAAGGTCAACTAGAAAAAATAGAAACCCCCCTTTTTTATATCGCAAATCGATAGAGCGTGAAATTTCACGTTCAAATATGTATTAGGGTCATAGGTTTAAATTGACTTTGAAGGTCACTCTAAGGTCATTAAAACTTAAACAAGGTCCGAATACCTCTCAGAGCAGCAGTTTTTGAAAAAATTTCATATTAATGGATTTTATTTGTTTCAACAAGGCATATTCAATCGTGACCTTGAAATGACCTTTACGATCACCTTTAAGGTCAAATTGCACCGATGACATTAATACATATTTGAACGTAAATGTTCTCGCTTTATCGATGTCCAAGACTAAAAGGGGGTTTCCATTTCAAAAAAAGAAGTTTACCTTGAAATTACCTTTAAGGTCATCTTCAAGGTCCAATTAAAGGTAACCACTGAATGCGCCTCGTTAAAACAAATAACTTCGATTAATATGAAATTTTTTCAAAGTCTGCTGCTCTCAGAGGTGTTCGGACCTTGTTTAGGCTTTAATGACCTTCAAAGTCAAATTAAACCTATGACTTTAATACATATTTGAACGTGAAATTTCCCGCTCTATCGATCTCCGACGACAAAAAGGGGGATTTCCATTTCAAAAAAAGTTGACTTTGAAATGACCTTTAAGATCAAATTCAAGGTCAAGTGAATTGAATTTCTCGTTAAAAGTTACTTTAAGAATGACCTTGAGTTTAATGAAGAATATTTTACCTGAGGCAATATTCAGGACAATGAGTGTACGTTATTTTATAATCTAAATACTTAAGAAGTCGTTCGTATTCACTTCTTGCATCTTTTCTTGCTATTTATATTCTCCGGACAAATATAGACTACAGAAATTTCTAACATGGTAGAGGAAATTAAACAGAATTCGACGAAGTAGCTGTTATTCCAAATCGTACGTTTAAGCAATACTTTTGAAAGTAAGAGGATCGATAGTTTAAACAAGGTCGGGTACTTTCCGGACAGACCTCGTATAAAGCTCATAAATGATGTATTATTTTTAAAAGGAAAGTTTAAAATACTTCCTTAAAACTTATATCGAGGCAAGGGTTTAAAAAAAGTTGTCGTAAGTTCAGATTGGAAAAAAGACGTTCAACGATGAAAAATTCCTTCGTTAAAAAGTTATGTCTTTCAATATTTTCTGCGCTTTACGACCTACGAACGAACCTTATTTTCCGCTAATGATCAGGAATCAAATTACCGGGAAAAGTCAGAGGTAAACTCTGACAGGGTGAATTCTGGAAATAAAGTCAATCTCGAGGGATAAGGACTTGAGATGTTGAATGTCACTGCATTTGTAGGAAAAAGGCGCAAGTCGAGACCTTGAAGTAAACAGAAAATTACTGGTATGTGTATCCGTGCTTTTCCCTAAAGTTCTCTCCATTTCCATCAGAGAAGAGCAAACATAGTGCCACTTCGCCAACTATTATAATAATTCTCAGTTATGTAACCCCTAACTTAATCTTCCCTTAGTCTTGAAATCTTCCAAGAAAGACAATGAAAATGATGCAAAAAGGGATTTCACTTGGCAATCTCGATGAGTGCTCGTATGCTGAAAGTGCCGAGTTTACGAAAACGTAATTGGAACGCACACTTGAACGAATCTAATCCTAATTTTAGTTAGAGTTCGAGTTTGATGAACCCTGCTGAAGTTTGGAAGGATCAAAGCTGCGCGCTCGATAATATGTTTGTCGCTCGCTTCGCGCTTGATAATGTATTTATATCGCGCTTCGCGCTTGGTGATGCATTCACCTCGCGCTACGCGCTCGGTCTTTCTATCTATCGCACATTTGTGCGCAAGCCTTTTAAAATTAAAGTTTAAAGCGTCAGCAACTGTCATTTTGTGATTGTAAATTCTCTTTTGTTAAAGCTCCTTCGGATTTAACGATCACATTCTCATCACGTATCTCATATTCGCACTTGATTTCGTCGAAAATTAAAACTTTTCTACATTATGTTCAACTCTATTATATCGAATGTATATTATATTTATTTATGTACCTAGGGCTGACAGTACATTTTTAGATATTTGAAAAATAATGTACAAATCTCCATTTTAACTCTTTTTTTATTAATCCTTAAGCAAAATATTTTTACTGTATTTTTTATAATTAAAAAATGCGCATTCTATTAAAATAAAAATTATTATTAAACATTTTACTGCAGATTGTGTTATTTTCCATACATTTTATTTGTTTATATTCAATGTAGATGTAATTTAGGCGAAAAATGTTGGTAAATAAAATGTTATTGTATCTTGTGTACTTTTTCCAAAAAGTTCATTTTTTTACTTTGAACATATTTTTATAAGCAGAGTTTCTAACAAAGTTGGGGATATGTGTTGGTTAAACTACTTTTGTCTTTTAATTTTTTTCGTATCTTGTGTCGTTTTTCCAAACATTTATTTTTGTAATTTTTAGTTTTATTCTTTACGATTGAAAGAAAATCTAATGGTCCAATCTAAAAATGATTAATAACAAATTTATAGATCTTTTTACGATGAACTAATTTAGTCTGTTAATTTTAATTCGAACCATGTGTCGTTTTTCGAAAAATTTAATTTTTTAATTTTTTACGATTAAAACGAAAAGTGCGTGTCCTATCAAAATTTATGCATGAAAATTTTGAATGAATTTATGCTATTTTTTGCAAGAGCAACTTTTGTCTATTTTTGCATAGCTTGTGTCGTTTGTCCCAAAATTTATTTTTTATTTTTAATGTTGTTTTTTACGACTAAAAACAAAAACTATGCGTCCAATCGAAATGTGATTAATGACATATTTGTAGATCATTTTAGGGCGCAAAATTTTAGTTGTTTCCTTTTTTTTATCTTGCATAGTTGAGCGCAAAATGGTTTTTTTGGTTTTTCATTATTTTTTGCATGATAAAAATTTGAATTTTCAACTTTTCGACAAAATTCAAAAAGTTGTCATATTAATATTGCCGGGCTTTCACAAATCAAAGTTTTTCTTCTCTCAACTTTTTTTCATATCATGCGTCGGTTGGCTTAAAATGTTCATTTTGGTTGCTTTTTTTTTGTTTTGAAAATGTTATAACTCTGATAATCTTCATTTTATCTATAAAAAGTCATAAGGATAAATTGTTCGAGTTTCCGAGTATTATAAATAACCGTACATAGAATTTTTAAATCTTGAAGAAAATAGACTATAATTTTTGGAAAATGCGCTCACATTTTGTGAATTTTCATCCAAAATATCTGGTTTACAAACTCGTTCTTTCTTTTTAGGCCCTAAAAAAGTCTGCCAAAGCAGAATCCAATCTGACCAATCTGTCGAAAGTTATCGTGCCTAAAGAATACAGACTAAGACTACAGACTAAAGACTACAGAATACAGACTAAAGACTACAGAATACAGACTACAGACAGACAGTCTGACAGACACCTTCGTAAAAATCGTTTTTTTTACTCTGGGGGTCTCAAAACGTGGAGATTTGATGAAAATCGACAAAGTGAAATTTTACATAAAACCAATACCTTCTCATTAGGATGAGAATGCAATAAGGCACATGTACATGTTCTAATTGTAAAATCTAGACAAAAATATCTTCAATATAGGCGATATATAGTAGATTTCTTGACTTACAAATTTTAGAATTTTATACAAAACACGTTTTTAAAATTAATTTAGAAAATATTGATTGTTCGAAAAAAAATTTGAACAAAAATTTTTCAATTTCATGACATGCATTTTTTTCATTCTCTGCATTTTCATGATAAAATTAAGATTTTTGCGGAAAAACTGGAAAAAGAATTTTTTGTTAAAAATCAGCTGTTTTGAATCCTGAATTTAATTTTGAGAGCTTCCACGTCTTATAACATTATCTAATATATACTAGCTAAAACTATGCAGAAGGGACGAATTTTGTATCTGAGAGTCAAGTTTTCAATAAAATAGTAGAAGAGTTTTAAGAAATATTACTTTTTAACAAAATCGTTGAATTTTAAACTACAAAAATAAATTTTCAACTAAATATTGGAATTTGAAAAATAAATATTTATTAACAGAATAGCTGAATTTGCAACTACATAGTTGAACCTTAAAGCGAAAAAGAAAGCTTTGTAACAAAATAGTTGAATTTTAAACCAAAAAGTGGAATTATCAAGTTAGGAAGAAGCTTTCTCTGGAAGACGAATTTCAATTCAAAGGGAAGAATTTTCTATTTAAAAAGACGATGATTAAAAAAACAGTTAAATTCTAGATGAAAAAGATTATATTTCAACAGATATTTCAACAAAAGATTGAATTTCCGCTAAAAGAGATGAATTTGAACTGAACGCGAGATTTTTCTTTTGAAGAGAGAAACAAAATTTGAATCAAATTGTTGACTTTTGGAAGCAAATATGTTAATTTTTAATTAGTTAATTACCAAATAGATAAATTTACAGCTTCAAAAATTTATTTTCAAACAAAACAAAAAAATGTCCAACAAAAGATTTCAATTCTTAACTAAAGCGTTGGATCTTCAACTATAAAGTTAATTTTTCACTAAGCAGTTTTACTTTTTATTAAGTAGTTGAAATTTAAATCCAGAAGAATAATTTCCTACATAGAAAGACGAATATACAATAGAATACATGAATTTGCAACCAAATAGTCACCCAGTGGGCACGAATGTCCCAAAACGTTTTTAGAACGTTCTAAAAACGTCATATGTCAGGCCAAATAACGTTCCAAAAACATACAATGGTCCTAAGACGTTCTTAGGACGTATTTGGAACATCGGACGTTTTTTGTACGTTATTTGGCCTGACTTAGAACGTTTTTTTGGACGTTCTAAAAACGCCTTTTAAACCCTACGTCCTAAAAACGTCTAGGAGAAGTTCTAAAAACGTCTTTCAATTTCGTGCGGGCTGGGTAAGTTTTGATCTAAAAATAATTAGTTGAATTTATAACTACAAAATCGATGAAAGTCGTTCAATCTTCAAGCTGGCCCAAAAAAGAACCAATTTTCAACAAAATAGCCAAATTGTATAAAATTCTAAGAAAATAAAATCATATAAAATGAATTCTCAACAATTTAGTTCCATGATTAACTATTTAGTTTATTATAATATATATGGGGCATTCAAAACAATATTTGCCACCAAAAATTTTTTTCACGTGAAATATTTTTTTCTTGTTTAACACACACAAATATTTGATATATATTTTTTTTATTTCAGTATGATGCGTAAAGTTTTCGAGAAAGTTTTGTTTAAGATTTTATGTACATAAAAAAGTACCTTTTTTCAATATTGCTTTTACTGCAATATTAAAGAAAGATATGAAAATTCATGCGGAAGATAAAATGTGGGCATTTTCCTCAACTTTCGAATAAGGAGCCAAAAAATTGATTCTTGCTGAAGAATTTCTCTGTAGAAACAGGCGATTTTTTCAGGAATTCGTTATATCACCTGAAAGGAGCTTAATAATTGAGTTATTTTAAGTTTAAGCGCTAACATTTGAGAAGATATTAAAGTTTCATTATTTAAATTAAACCCTTTAAGATTGTGCCAACTAAAAGTCTTAATAGGCTAAATATTTCAATTGTACGCATTATAGATTGATTAGTTTTAGACTGAAAATTTATACATAAGTACAATTTCCATTTAAAGCGCTTAAGGATGTATATAAATGTGTCAATGTCAAATTCATAGTCGGAACAGTTAAGCAGCTAATTTTAAGTTTTAATCTTCAATGTTAAAGAACATGTTTTCTATTTAACGACTATTTAACGAATCTTCAAAAGTCAAATTAAGAGTGTATTATTCCGCACTAGATTTGTACATGTAGATATTCTTATTTGAATAGGTAGTTTAAATTACAAATACAGTTTTAAGAGCTTGAATTTTTCAATTTTATCAATGATCAGGAAATTTTTTTGAAACCCGGAAAATGAGTTTAAGAGATATCGGCTAATAATAACCCGTTCCCATAAGTCTAAGAAGGTTTCCATTCAAAAATCTATTGTTATTTTCTAAAATAATTCATTTTTATTTGTGCCAGGGACATTTGTTCTGATTACACCAATGAAAAATTTAAAAAATAAATATTTATTTTTATAAAAAATCATTTTTTGAATATGTTTGTGTCCAGGTTCACCGAAATTCGTTGAGCGCGAATCAAATATTTTCATGTACCTAGACTCTTCGTTTTAATATTGTGGCTAAAAGAATTTTTTTATTTTTTTTTTATTTCCTACTAATAAATGCGTTAAAATTAAATTATAACCACTGGGAACGCTATAGTTAAAAAAACTGATTTTGGAAAATTAAAAAATTTCTTAACAAGTTTTAAATTCAATATTTTGTAATATCCTAGAGTCCGTTTTGAAATATTCAGGAACATAAGAAATCTACCAAAATTCATAACTTTATCCGTATACACCATCTTCAGATATAGTGGCGATAAGAAAAGCGTAAGATACACACACTCATACATAGTTACATACACATGCCCATTTGTACATAAATCTGGAAAATTCTTTACAATATCATATTAAGTATATTTTACCTAGAAGGAATTTCATTTTTAGAATTTCGCAATTCTTATAATAAATAATAAAAGGTTCTTCTTGTATTAATTAGAGGCTGTGATATTTTTAATTTTTAATAGAATTCCTTTAAATAATTATTTTTTATTCCTCATTATTCTCCAATACTTGGAAAATGATTAAAAAGTTCATCATTTTTTCAGAAGTATCTTAAACTTTCTTATCTTTTTTGAAGTTTTCTGAAACATTCCACGTAAACACAAAGGCCACTTTCGCGTTTATAATGATTTTAAGTCATGATTTATTTATCAATAGGCTTACATTTCTTTACATCAATATCTGTTTGCTAGAAATTAAATCTTTCACTCCAGTTTTTAATATTATGCTTCTACTTTTTCTATGCTTTTTATATTATTTTGAACCATTTTTCTTTCTCGTTTTGGATATCATCATCAGGGTACTCCAAAAAAAGGCCATTGGAAATTATTGATTTTTTGTAATAGTTAAAGATATCCATTTTGCATGATATTTTTCAGAATAATATTGCCATCAGTTCATTTCTTCGATTCCTGATATAATAACACATGATTATATTTTCAACTTTTTTAATTCAAAGAAATTCAGCCAAAGACAATAGATTTTTAAAAATTTTATTTAAAAAATTGAAATTGTTGCCTTTAACAGGTCACACAGATTTATAAAATTTTTTTAACTATGTATTTTATTATTTAGTATAACATGTAGCATAAATAGGTCAATTATCGTAAACAAAAAGATCATATGACTCGTTTTCAATGATTTTCTTTGAGTATTGTCATAATTATTCACTTTGCGGTAATAAGATGTCAAAGAAAGATGTAGATATAACCCTGAAAAATAGTTCCGACTCCACAAATTCTTAGTTTATATAAGCGTATTTGAAGAAAAACAGCTTTTGGTACTAGGAAAGCATTTTTTTGTATATTTATAATGGTGATAATTAGAAAACGGTTTTATTAACTGATATGAAACTTCCAGAACAATGGTTGAAAATTCATCAGAAAATAAATATATAGTTAGAAAATGTTACGCATTTTTTCTTCCTGTAAAGTGTAAAGGGCAAAAAATCTCAATTTTTCAGAATAGTAATAATTTTTAATTGCCTATACGGTCAAGGCTCAAATAAAAGACTTATTTCAGTATTTACTTATAACTCTAATAGAAGTCCTAAATGATGGTCCTAATATTTTTGTATTTATTTGTTCAATAATATTAACTATCCTATCGAGTCTTTATTCGAGGCCAAACATAATTATTTGACTTATATTTTGAATAAGACAAAAATCGTGTCCGCTTTTTAAAAAAAGCCTTTGTTTGGACCTTCTTATTCATCATGTGAATTTTTAATAAAACGACTGCCGGAAAAAAATGTACATATAAGATAATATTTTTTATTTTCTGGACTAAAAAGCCACATCTACGTCTTGCATTGAATCCTAGAGGGACAAAATAATAAAAAAGAGTTTTATTATTAGAAATATGAGATTACTGTCTCCATGTTATAAAACGTGACGACCAATTTGCGTCATTGGTAATTTACATTCTTCTTATCGCCTTTCTCGATTTAATATAAAGAATGGTGAGGATGTGTAAAAGAAGGTTTATTATCCTTAAGATCTCTTCAAAGATCATTAGATTTTACTCAATAAAGGTGAGATTTAAATTTTTGAATTATTTATCAAAGAGGAATTCATACAAATCAATTCTTACCAAATTAATTGGAGATAATAGTTCTAATGGATTTTATTTTTATTTTCCAGAAAGACAATGCCGATCTCAGATTTCCGCAAGAAAAAACTGCTCTTCGTTTTCAATACCTTCTTCGGTAAGTAAAGGTTCCAGCTACGAAAAATTTGGATTGAATTTATATTTATTAACTGTATTGATATAATTTATTCTAGCTCCCATTATTCTCGGGGTTTTATTTTTATTTTCAATCGAATTCAGTAGAATTAACTTGAATCAAGTGAAATTCCTTTTAGTTGAGTTCAATTAAATTCAGTCAAATTATCTTAAATTTAGAATCAGTAAATTTCAATTCAATGAAGTGGTCAAATTTCATTACATTTTTTAAGATTAAAATTTTTATATTATAAATCTGAGCTCATAGAAAATATTTTCTGCTACGCTCACCGAAATTCAATGAACTCAGCCCCATTTCCATTTTCCATTATGCGTACAAAATATCGACGAACATATAGATAGAAGCCTAAATAAAAAATCTGCCCGCATTTAGAATGCTAGAATAAAACTTTATCAAAAAGATCTCTTTTAAAACGCAGTATTTATATGCGTCTTCATATTGTGAATTTTCTACTTAATTAAGTATATTTAAACATTAAGTTGCTGAAAGCTCTGTAGGCTTTGAGGTTCATAATCGCAACGTGACACTCGCGCTAAGTGCTCAATTTTTGATAGATATTTTTAAATGTATCTTTTCTGAACTACCTAAAAATAAATAAACAAGCTAAACTCCTGTTGTCAGACATTTTTCTCTATCTCGCGTTTTTACACTCAAAATAGAATTTTTGGTTTTTTATTGTTTTTTTATGGATAAAACAATATATCCTACAAGTCTTATTTGAGATTTTTTAAGAAGATGGAGTCTTGTCGCGTAATATTGCAATTTTAGATTTTCTGCCTACTACTTTTGATAAATAAAAACAAAATTAAGAGTCCTATTAAAAAATCGTTAAAAGAAATTTTGTGGGATTTTTCAAAAGCTATAATTTCTCTTATTTTTATTGTATTTTGCTTCGTTTGATTCACAATTTGAATATTGTGATGTAAAATTTCGGACAATCCCAATACTATAACAATTATAAATTATGAGAATGTAATAAAGTATAGCAAATTCGTATCTCTTATTTCGGTAAACAACTTTCGTCTACACGGAAAAAATGTATACGTAAAAAAGTCACGAACTAGTAGCTAGGTCTCGGATATGAGCAAAATTCATTGGACATTGATGTGTTTTTGTAAATAATCTGCGAATTTTGAGAAAGAATTGACGAACTCGATAAGACAAGTCTAAAACCGTTCATCACTTTTTTTCCGTAAATAATTACGAAAATATTATGAGTGATTAAGAAAAGTTTCACAAAGCACTCACGAGCTTGCCCGACAAATCTGGGAACTAGGACGTTGGTTTGGCTTTGCGTGGCCCGCACACACTCTCCCGAACACGCTCGGTGCGTACGTGCACGCGTATGTGTGGTTTGAGTGTTGGTCGTATGAGTGGCTAGAAGTTTTATTATACCTACATTGTTCAGTCTACGTGTTTACACACTCATGGTTTATGTTTAGAAACTGTCGAGTTCAAGGGTTCAAATCCTCAGAGTTGTGCGAATTTCTAAATAAATATAAATTAAATCGCACAAATAAAATTTTTTCCTTTTTATATTTGAGTCTACAATTTTCAGAAACGTCCGTAGGATATTCGAACTGTTCGTAAAAAAGTTCCAACTTTATCCATACATCTTTCATAGAAAGAAGGATTGAATGTTTGATTTTTTATCCCGTATTCGAGACCTAGCTACAAGTTCGTGACTTTTTTACGGATAAATTTTTTCCCTGTATCAACTTTTTTCGTACCTTTTTTCGTTTTTCCACAAATTTTTCATTTTTGTTTTTAATCTCATTTGTATGATTAAAATCAAAACTGGGAATCCCATCAAAAAGTTATTCATAAGAAATTTGTAGTGAAAAGTGTTGCAAACATGGATTTGATCAGTTATTTTTTACGAAAGTTATCGTGTTTACGGGCGGACGGACGAACAGACAGATAGACATATGCGACCGTAAAAACTTGATTTTCGGATTCAGGGGGTCTCGAAATGTGAAGATCGGTTGAAAAACTGTGGTGTCGAATTTCAGACAATTCTAATACTGTCTCAATCATAAATGATGAGAATGTAAAGAAGCCCAGAATATTGCACCCGTCTGGCTATAACAATCAATGTTTTTTTTGCCAAATAAAAACCATATAAACCCGTCTCAAATCGCTCATCGGTCATTTTTGCAGAAAAATAATCGTTTTATTGCCCATGGACTCCGACAGAAAAATCCCAGGGGTGATGTGATTTCAAAATATTTATTTACTTCTCAGAAGGGTTGTCGAGGGACCCGGGACAATAAAAGGGTAAAGCTACGATAAATTGTGTCGTTTCCTTTCTACGTAAATAACCCAGAAAGGAAATTTTCTTACGCTCGAAATATTTTCCTTTGCATTCTTATATTTATTTGACGTTTTTACTTTTTTTCTGCACACAATATTCTTAATGAAAATTTCTTTAGAGCTTAATTGCACTTGAACGAATCCCACACACAAACACACTCTTTTTTTAAATCTCTTATTTTGATGCTAAAAAGTGAAACTAAAATCTTTTTTGATTGACAGTTAAACTATTTATCGAAAATTTGTTGTTTTTATTTGAAAAATTTATCCATTTTACTGGAAATTGCACCTTTCTTTCATAAAAATGCAACGGTTTGGTTTAAAATTCAAGAATTTTATTTCAAATTAAAATCTTCAACTGTTTCGTTGAAACATTGTATTTTGGGTCAGAATAAAGTCTTTTTCGGATGTTTGGTTCATTTATTTTTAATATAAATGTGCAGTATATATTTTCCTAATAATAAAAATGATAGTAAGACTATATACTCGAAAAGTGTATACAGGGTGTCTAAAAAGTCCCGGGACGGTTGGATATTTCCTCAGGTAAAATATTTTTCAAAAAATTGAAAGTCA
>JAWWLR010000155.1:16987420-16998433 GCA_035041075.1 Acraspis erinacei | reverse complement strand
TCACAATCACCAAATTCCAGGTGTCGATGCTTTGACCTTTTCTTTTGAATGGTCTGTGCTCATATGTGGGGTAAATACTAGGACCAAGCGCGTAGCGCGAGGTAAATACAATATCGAGCGCGAAGCGCCAGAACCAACAGTCACGCGCCCCAGGTGCGCTCAAACTCGCGAGCCGCGCACGCAGCGCGCTATGAGAATGTGCCCGCGAAGCAGGAGGATTTTTTTTATAAGAAAATGGATCGTAAGAGAAGTACTAAATTATTTATTACTTCAAAATATTAGAAATAAATGCTTTATTACTATTTTATTTAAAAATGTGTATAATTTTTACTTTTTTACACAAAAGCTTTTTATGAACTTTTTCTGTTTCACACAATCATATTAAGTTTATTATACATTCCAAATATTCTCGAAATAAACATTTGAAGAATCTTATATACAAATTATGATAAGGAAACCATTAATTAACAATAATTTATGTGATAATTGAGAAATATTTCGAACCATCTATTTCCACCTCAAAACGAATATCGGTTATGTTGTCACGATGATATATTATATTTAACAAATCTGAAACAAAAAGTCTTCCTGTGTCGAATTCCGAAGTTAATTTTATATGACCCATAAAAAGCTTTAAAAAACGTACAGTAATGGCATATAGGTCTCTAAAAGCTCGTACTATTTCAGGACTTTCAAACGAGTAGTAAAAGTACCCTCTGAGTTAAAAACTAGCAGAAATTATATTTTCAAACAAGGAGAAAACAGTGGAATGTTTATTTAATTAATTTTTGTATAGAAAATGAGGCTCAACATTGAATAAAAATAAATTAGAAGCATTTTTTAAATAATTACGTTAAAAAAATCAATTTCAGTTAAAAATCCTCAGTTTTTATAGGAATGCTAGAGTGCCCATTGAAAATATTAAAATTCTTTTTCTGAATTTCTTTTCTTTTTAATTGACATATTTTCAAACGATAATCAACGCGCAATTTGTGTTATTTTACTATCTTTTTTAGTTTTCCCAATATATCTAAAGTGATGTTATATGTCAAACATAGAAAAAGAGGGAGTAATAATTTTCAAGCCTCGGAACTCTCTTCAGATATAAAAAATAGTGTAAAAATTGTTATGAATAGTGTCAAAATAGTGTCACAAAAATTTTGAATAATTATAAATAAATATCAATGTTTATTTTAAATATTTTAACTTTCTTTCATTTTTCCACTTAAATTCGAACTGAAGTAATAGAACCTAATAAGAACATCCAAATATTTTTGGTTGAAAGTTCATTTTTTTCTATTGAAAAGTCTACTATTAAATTTTTCGTTAAGAATTCATCTTTTTTATTAACAAATTTTATAATTTGGTTCAAAGTTGAATTATTTTGTTGAAAATTTAATAATTTCCTTATTACTATTAGTCTAGTGGAATATTAAATAACATTGCTTCCTTAATTTTTAATTTTTTAAACAAATTGGTTGAAAATGACCTATTTTATTAAAAATGCATCGTTTCCGGATTAAAAGTTAAATGTGTCTGAAAGATTCGACTTTTCAGCTTGAAAGATCAAATTTATTGTAAAAAATTCATCTCTTTTGGTGGAATAATAATGTGTTTTGGTTGAGGATTCAACTATTTTAATACAAATTAATTTTTTTGGTTGAAGATTGATCATTTTAGTTGCAAATTCATCTCTGGTTGAAATTGAACTATTTAGTTGAAAATTCATTTGTTTTGTGAAAATTCATTTTTGAAATTAGAAATTTAACTATTTCTTTATTGACAATTCGACTTTTTTGGTAAAAGTTAAATTTTTTTTGTTAAAAATTTATATGTTTTGCTAATAATTAATCTTTTTTGTTGAGTATTCATCTCTTTTTTGGTTAAGAAACCAACTGTTTGTTTAAAAATTATAGTCGATTTTGGTTGACGATCCTAATATTTTAATTTTTATTAAAAATGTATATTTTTTAGTAGAAAATTCTACTGTTTGTTTGAAAATTAATCTTTTGTGGTAGAAAATTAATCTTTTTGTTAAAAATGCAACTCTTTAATTAATAAGTTTGCAGTTTTGATCGAAATGTTTTATTTTGTTAAAAATGCAACTGTTTGGTTGACAATTAATTATGTGTTTTCTTTGAGGGTACAATTATTTTGTTAAACTTTAATTTTTTTGGTTGAAGATTCGTTATTTTTGTTTCAAATCGATGGAAAATTTAATTATTTTGTTGAAAATCCTTTTTTTTCTATTAAAAATTAAGTTTTGAAATTGAAAATTTAACTATTTCAATTTTATTGAAAATTTATATATTTTATTAAAAAATCGTCTTTCTCGGTAGAAGTTTAATTTTATTGTTGGAAAATTTATTGGTTTTATTGTAAATTCAAATATTTGGATGAAAATTCATATATTTTGTTAATAATTCATTTTTTTGTTGTGCATTCACCTCTTTTTAGATAAAAATTTAATCTTTTTTGGTTAAAAATGTGACTTTTTGCATCAAAAAGATCACCTATTTTAATTGAGGATTCCAATATTTTATGGAAAATTATGAAGATTCATCTTTTTCAGTAGAAAATTGAAATATTTGGTGAAATATGAAACTATTTTTATAAAAATTTAACTACTTTGTAGAAAATTAAGTTTTTTGGAAGAATAAACTCCAACTGCTTGGTTTATAATTTATGTATTTTGTCGAAAATTCGTGTTTTGGCTTGAAATTTTAACAATTTCGTAGAATTTTTTTTCTTCATTGAAAAATCTTTCTGGGTTGAAAATTGAACTCTGGTTCAAAATTCATCTTCCTTGTTTGAAAATTTTCTTTTTCTGGAAGATACAACTTTATGGTTTAAACATACTATTTTTTTTTTTAGAAAATGCGTTTATTTTTGCTTGAACTGCCAACAATTTGGTAGAAAATTCAAATCTTTGGTTAAAAATGAACTTTTTTGTTGAAAATTCACATTCTTGGGTTAAAACTTAAACTGTTTTGTAAAAAAAAACGTATTTTCGACCCGAAAAGTAAATAATTTGGTAGGATATTTAACTATATGGTCGAAAATTGATGTACTTAGTTGAAAATTAGTCTTTTTTGGAAGAAAATCAATTTTTTAGTTAAAAAATGCGACTGTTTAGTTGTAAATTAAACTGCTGTAAATGACAATTCAAGTATTTTGTTGAAAATTTACCTTTGTTAGAAGGATAAACTACTTTCTTAAAATTTTATTCTTTTGATTGAAGATTCATAATTTTAGTTGAAACTTTGTTTTTTGTTTGTTCAAAATTATTTATTCTTTAATTGAAAATTTACATATTTTTGGAAAATTCAACTGATTGGTTGTGAAATAATTTTGTTCGTGCAAATTTATATTTGTAGGTTGAAAGTTCAACTATTTTGTACAAAATTATTTTTTTTATTAAAAATTAATTGTCCTCCCTAAAAATTACACATCATTTTTGGTTAAAAATTTGTTTATCTTAAAAATTTGACTATTTAGTTAAAACTGTTTGAAAAGGAAAAAAATATCAACTAAAAATTAATCAAATGAAATTTAGACTAACATAACACCGATTGTTTAAAATACTTACTTGAAATTTTATGTATTTTTTTAAAAATTCGTATTTTTTGGTAGAAAACTAAATTATATTTAGGTTGAACGTCAACAATTTGTTTTACTCAACTGTTTTCAATTTAAAGTTAAAATCTTTTTGGTTTAAATATCAACTATAACATTTTTTGTAAAAATTCAACTGTTTTGTAGAAAATTCGCCTGCTAACTTAAAGATTCAAAAATTTAATTTTTTTCGAAATAGTAGTAAAATAGTGTCTTCGTTTAAAAACCGTGTAAACTAGTGTAAATAGTTCGGCAAGTCCGAGGCCTGAATTTTTTGTTTACACGAGAAAATCTGATAAGTCAAACTTTAAAAACATTTAAATAATGGAGGTTTAGCGTATCGAGGTTACTCAAAAAAATTTTATTCGAAGACATTTTTTGACATTTTTTCTAACACAAATAAATTTTCGGAACTCGATAAAAATTGTTAGAGAAAAATTTGTCATTTTTACCAAACATATCCTGTAATCTTATAATTTTATTATTATTAAACCCTTTTAGTGGACAGTATTTCACTTTTTTGCAAAGAAAATGCATTTTTTAATTTTTCTCTAAAGTTCAACGAGTAAATTATTAGGGAAAGAAAATTTGATTTTTCTTGTCCGTTTAAGCATTGAAATATAAAAAAAGTGTTTATCAAATCAAAATACATACCTTTTTCCTTTGCAATTTTTTTCTGAGGCTTATAATTTTAAAGGAAAATTGGGGGGATGCTTTCTTTTTTAAAGTGAAATGCTGTCTATAAAAAGATTTTTCTTGCAGAAATAAAATTTTTTAACTGCTCCAAGTAACCTCGAACTATTGACAGGTTTTCGTATTTCAAAATGAAAAATAAAAACAAAAAACAATTATTGCATGGATAAAGAAAAATATAATAATCAATCTTCAATATAAAAAATGAAAAAAGGTATTTTATGTTATTTTTAATAGGAATTCTTTAAATGTGCATATAAACTTTTTTAAAAAATGTTACAGTTTAAATAGGTACAATGTTGTTATTGGAACTTGTTTGACTGATTATCGTTTATCTCGCTAAGTTTAAAACATCATCTTCAAAAGTTTAAATCGATCAAAAGTATAATCGATTTGCGATAATGTAAAAAATGTTGATGAAAAATTATTACAACAATAAATCGTCAAGATAAGCAACGTTCTATGGTATTTCTTTAATGCCTAAGATACAGAAATTTATGAAAGCACATTGACCTATTTTATCAGAAATAAATTTCTGAAGTTCAATAAAAATTTATACAGCATTTTTCTTACATATCTACTCCTACTTATAATATATGTAAAAAGATTATTAAATGAGTCAATAATGATAGGAAAATCTGTATTTATTCATCTTTTATTATACTTAAACTAAATTTAATTAACTGATCAAAATGAAGATATTAAGAAGCCTAACGATAATATAAACATCTCTAATTGGAAAATGCTCGCATACTACCAATCCCGAAGAGTTTATAATATTACCGAATTTAAAATTCTCGGATAATAAAATTCGATACAGTTTATAATATTATCAAATTTAATCATTTCCGAATAATAACATTCGCGAGAGGAAATTGACGAATTATAAAATATCTGACACTAGAAAATTCCCGAAGTAAAAAAATTAAAAATAATTTTTAGTCAATATTATTTATTTTCAAATTGCTGATTATACTATTCTAATTTAAACTTTTTTTACTTTTAGCCCAAAATTAGAAAGTTTAAATATATTGCGTAGGCAATTAAAAAAAGAATACAAAACAGGATCGCTATGATACCAGTTTTTTAAATTGAACAATTTTAAGTCTTTCAATTCAAAATTGTTTTCTTATGAGTTGAATTTGAAGTGCTCAATATTTTGGAAAGTTTTCAAATAAAAAATAATCTAATTTTTAAAGCCTAATGAGCATAATTCCTGAAAATAAAATCTAGAATCCAACGACCAAATTTGGACAATCACCACAAAATGTTCCCATTGCAATCTGAAAACAAAAAAATGGGAAGGCAACCAACCAAATCCCCTTTCTTCTCTCTTTTTTTTAAATAAAATACCAAAAAAATTAAAAAAAGTTTTCAGATTGCAATAGGAACATTTTATAGTGATTGTGCAAATTTGATCGTTGGATTCCTGATTTTGTTTTTAGGAATTCTGCTCATTAACTGGATTATTCGACGTTAATTAGGATTGTAAATTTTATTTTATTCTCATTTAAATTTCTTCAATTTTAATGCCTAGTTCTAAAGTATTCTAATTTTTAAGACTTGAATTTGAGAAATTATTGTCTTAATTTTTCATTGTTTTGAATTCATTCTAGACGCATTTAATTTAAAGTTGTTTAATTACAAATCTTGAAAACTGGAAATTGTACAACTATTAAGTCTTTTAATTTGATATTCTATTATTTTACAGAATTTAAAAATCTGGTAAATTTTATACATTTGAAATTCATAGCAAAAAATTTAGAGATTTGAGATTAGATTTAGAGATATGAGATTTATATACATATTTGAATTTAAAACTACAACATTGTGAAATTTTTAATTCAAAACCTACAAAAATAAAAAAATTTCATACCTAGTATTTCAAAACGTTAAGTTTAAGACCTGCAACTAAAAACCAAAATTTTTTATAATTGATAAACTATTCGCTATAGAAAAACGTTGGGGTTTTCTTAAAATCAAACTTTGTGGAAATATTGTACTTTTGAAGAAATGAATCGATTTTTTGTCAAAAAAAATAAGCAGTAAATTGTTTATAAAAAAAGTTTACATTTAATCAAAAACGGCTACGTACTTCCATAGAGAATATAATTGTGATACTACTGTCAAAATCTCTAATCTCAGATAATAGACCAAACTGCATATTTTTTATGACCCTAAAGTACTGTTTAAGCAAAAACAAAAAATCTATTTTTCCAAAATCCTAGAGTGATGCTACCCTTTAAGTATCATTAAAAGTGATTGGATATACTTTTTTCTACTAAAACTTGAAGCGCTGAAAAATTGAAGCAATCTTCAATGAAAATGATTTTTCTTTAAGTTCTGCTTCACCCTCTTTAATGAGAACGGACCTAGTGAATGATAAATTATTATATAAAATGTAATTAGAAAATAACAAAAAAGTGTTAGAAATATGAGTACTTTTTCCTCAATTTCAGTGTTAAAATGAGCCTTAATGCTTGCACTAGACCGAAAAAGTATCAAATAATAGGATAATGCGAGCTCTCGTCTTTTTTTTACACTAAAATATAATATAATTGAATTGAAGAGACCTTTGCCTGCCGGGATTAATTATGAGATAGGTCAGACGTAGAAATTAATTTAGTAATTCTCTAAAGTACTGAATATAATCCGTGAATTCTTGTCAGGGGAATAGCAAAAAAAGGAACGTCCCGTCTCTAATAATGGGAAAAATTTTCCTGTGAAATGTTCGCTGAGTGAAAGGTAATTCACTTTTTAATCGACGACTTCTGCAAACGTTGAGGAAATCGCCTTAGGACAATCCAATTATCTTTTAAATTAAGTCTAGTGAATTAACTGCGAGGGCAAAGCGATTGGATCGATGCAATCAGGGTGTTAGGGAATCAGTCCTAAGTAGTTGAGTACCTACTTGCAGGGATCCCAGGTAAGACCTCCAGGACAGTCTTCTTCGGTGAGAAGGTCGCACTCAAGGGGCGAACACACACACGATAAAGCTCTTGCCACCGCAACTGATAAAACCACAATACCACCAAGTAAAACTAAAGGGACCCTCATTTTTGTAAAAAATGGTCCTGTCCACCAACACACTATTTTCTATGACCTACACCCTCCACAAGGCCAATTTTACAACGCCACTGGGAACCGAAAGTTTGTCCCGTTCATCGGTCTTCTCGAGCTTAGTCTTTTCTTTTTACACTTGAGACAACTTCACCGCTGTTCTACCCCAAATCTTATAACTTTACATATCAACTTCACAAAGTGTCTTTACCACAATTTTATCTACATGTCAAATCTGTAAATATAATGTTCGTAACAATCACAATTATTCCTGTTGTATGGTGTAAAAAGTTTTAGTTTATTTTTAAAATAAAGGGATTTGGATTGTGAAGACGAATCAGATATAATTTAAATCAAATTAAATGTGTTTTGGATACGAATAATATATTTAATTATATTTATACGTAAAATTAATTGATATTATTGATATGAAAATGGGTATTGCTGAATTACCAAATGGAAATCTAATTAGAGAAATTGCAACTTTAGTATAGACGTTACCCATTTGAATATTGTAAAGAAATTTATTTTATGAATCTAGCATTATAACATTGTTTGTCTTCCATTTAACAGAAACTTCAATAGGATTTTCTGAACTCTTCTTTTATTGAAGAAAACAATAGCTGAAACAACATTTGCTTCCTTCTCGTCTCTCATTTTTTATTTGTCAAGTATTTCAACCATGTAACCACTGTTTAAACAAGAGCTGCATAAAAGTAAACACGTGACGCCTTAATCCTTCTATTTTTAAAATTTTCCATACACCTTCCATTACATAAGGAAAATTTTCATAATTGTTTATGAATGAATTAAAATAAACCACACTAAGTCCCCAGGTGTCAAATTATTATCCAAAATCAAAAGTGATTCAAGCATTAGCACAATGGAGAAACAACTTGTAATTTACTTATCTATCGAAAATTACACCATTCATATCTTCCTATGTCCATAATTATTTTTTACATTGTGCAACAATTTGTTTCACTTCTAGATGAAAATTTGCCATCTTGGGATTTAGTATTATACCCTCAAACTTTTATTATACCTTCAAATTTTTATATATTAATAACAAAAATTATCTCAAATCACACAAGGAACTTACAAATTATTTTTAAAAACTCTTCAGTTAAATTTTAATCTACATCTACTTTGAAAGGACTTTAGTGCTATTTATTTATAGAATAAGGATTAATTTCGGAAAGAAAAATTGTGTTTGAAGAAAGGTAGGGGTTTTAGAAAAATGTGTATGACTTGTGTTATAGTTCCATTTTCACACACGTTTTCGCGCATCGTGTGCTCAAAAGGAGAGGACGTGGATGGTACTTCCGGGTAAATAGTTACGCGAGACGCTCTGCAACCAGGACGAACGTGCACTGAAGTAAACGCGTCGGGACGCCGGGCGCCGCGACGCTTTGCGTCGGCGCCTTGTCACAAGACACAGACCTCAGTTTTCTACACAATTTTTCCTCCGTGTAAACTAAACTAATGCTTATCGAATGTCGATGAGCGGCATGCTCGTCATCATTTTTATCCTTGAAAATATACATGCATACATCTAATGTATAAAGTAAATTTATAGAAAATCAGGTCGCTGGAATCTATTCAGACTAACGCTATTATGAAGAGACTTTTTTCATAAAGTAGGTTCTCATTTGAAAGTAAAAAACATGCTAAAGGTTTCATTTTTTCATTTTCGATATTGCTGCATTTCGATAAGAAAACTTCAAATATTTTGATCAAGCTCATCGTTCTTTTTCGAAACACATTCTAAAACCAACTTCTCGCCCATTCACTTTTTATCAATCATATCGTCACATGTCTAAATACCGATAAAATTCGACCAATAATATCGGTAAAATCAGAAAAGCACAAAAGTATTTATTTTTCGATTGAAATATTTTTTAAAAATATTCACAAGATTCGAAATTTACATTAGGTTCAAACTTTTATAAATTCTGAAAATTCTATTTAAAATTCAATGTATAACAGTCTGTCGGCGGATGATTTTGGTTGAAAATTCGTCTTTCTGCCTTAAAAATTTAACTATTTTAGTAAAAATTTCAACTATTTGGTTAAAAATTAAATTTTTTGTTGTGAATTCAAAAATTTGATTGAAAAATATTGTTTTTTTTTGTTTGAAAATTAAATTTTTTAACTACAAATTTAACTCTCCATTTTTATATTAAAATTAGCCTTCCTGACTTGAAAATTATACTATTTCATTGCTGGTAGAAATTTCAACTATTAGTTCAAAAATTAAATTTTCTGTTGAGAATTACACAATTTTATTTATTATTTATTATTATTATTTATAATTAGCTGAAAATACATCTTTCTGGATTCAGAATTCAAATATTTTGGTAAAATCTTCAACTGTTTGATTAAGAATAAAATTTTCTGTTGATAATTCAAAAATTTGATTAAAAATATTGCTTTTTTTGGTTTCAAAATTAATTTTTCTTAACCGAAAATTTAAGCATCCTATTTATGGTTGGAAATTCGTCTTTCTGGTTTGATAATTCAACTATTTTAGTAAAAATTCAAAATATTTCTTTAAAAATTAAATTTTCTCTTGAGAATTCAACAATTTCATTGAAAATATTTTCTTTTTGTTTTTGGTTCGATTTAATTTTTTTAACTACAAATAAACCTATCCTATTTTTGGTTTAAAATTTAACTATTTTGGTAGAAAGTTTAACTATTTAGTTAAAAATTAAATTTTTTGTTGAGAATTCAATCATTTAATTGAAAATATTGCTTTATTGTTGTTTTTAATAGCAAATTTAACTATCCTATTTTTGGTAGAAAATTCATTTTTTTAGCTTGAAAATTCAATGATTTAGATTAAAATGAAATTTTCTGTTGAAAATACAATAATTTTATTTTGAAAATTAATTGTTTTAAACTAACAATTAATAAAAGTAATTTAAAGAAAAATGGAAGGTGAATTAACAAAAATCCAATGAACTGAAAACAATTTAAAACTATGAAAAAAGTTAATTGAATTCAATAACTTTGAAATAAGCTTAGAAAAATTCCAGGGAATTGAAAGAATTTGATGAAATTCTTGAGAATTCAAAGTGAGCTTAATAAAATTCCGGATCAATTAAATAAAAACTTTTAAAAATTAAAAAAAAAAATCCATTATATTAAGTCGAATTGAGTGAATTTAGAAGAATTCAAGTAAATTAAAAAAATATAAGAGAATTCCAAAGAATTTAACGGAATGCGGGGTGAATTCCAAAAAATTCCGAATTTCTTCAAATCTTTGAAACCCTACTAATTTCTAATTAATTAATACTAATACTAATTAATACTAATTTCTAATGACTAATGACAACAAACCAATTCAAGTTAAATTCAAAATAATTAGAATCAATTGAAGGAATTTTAAGAATAGAAAAAAATTCGATTGATTACAATAAATTTCAGTGAATTTAAAGAAATTTAAAGGAAATCAGAAGAATTAGATAAAATTCACAAAAATCAAGCTGAGTTTAGAAAGCAATAAAGTTGATTAAAAGCAATTCAAAAATATGAAAAAAAAAATCTGCCCGCTACGTGGGCACATTCTCATCGCGCGCTGCGCGCGCGGCTCGCTTAGCTCGCCAGTTTGAGCGCGCCGAGGGCGCGCGGGGGTTTGTT
>JAWWLR010000155.1:16951989-16962141 GCA_035041075.1 Acraspis erinacei | reverse complement strand
GTGTCCGTGACTGATGATATATACCGGGACAGCCCCGTGCAAAATATTCCAAAAAAATATAAAATCCAACTAACCACAAATGTCTTCGACATGTTGGGCAATAACCATCTTAAGCCTGTGACAACATTTTTTTTATAATAATAATAATAATAATAATAATACTTGCGCCACACCCCACTACCAGACTATTATAATTATTATTATTATTTATAAGAAATGGATTATACTTATACAATTTTTCAAGGTATCTATATTATCATCAGAGAATAACAGAAGTTCTTACAGTCTTTTCACACCACATGGAGCTATGAACTAAAAATAATTTTTAATTAAAATTTTTTCTGGGAATCGAAAGAGCACTTCCGATGGACGGACGGGTGCTTTCCCATTAAGCTACTATAGATATCGAGCTTAAGATCAAGTTATTTTCTCTCGATCTCTCTAGTAGCTTAATGGGAAGGGACCCGACCGGCAATCGGAAGCTCTGTGGTTCGATTCCCAGCGGAGCGAAAGGAGAAGATTTTTGTTAAGAAAAAAATTAATTTAAAAAGAATAATTTAATTTATGGATCCATCTAGACTTTAAGGATGTTAAAAAATTATGTTATTCTATAAAGATAATACAGATTCCTTGAAAAATTATTGAAACCTATTGAAAATTCTTTGTAATTGTCTTAAATGTCCTAACATTTTTTCATCTTAAGATTTTAAATATTTTCAACAACTTTAAATATTTTTAAATCTTTCTGAATCTTTGAAATTCTTCGAAATCCTTCAATTCTTGTGAATAAATTCTTTAAAATCCAGTGAAATATTGTGAATTTATCAATTTAAATCCCTTGAGATTCTAAAAAATTGACGAAAATACCTTAATGATTAAACCTCAAATAAAACCTGAATCTTATAAGATCACTTAAAAATTCTTTAAAAATCTTTAGAATTCTTTAGAAATCCCAGTCTGCTTCTGTAAATATTATACGTACACAAACAGAGGGTGCGAAAAAATCAATATTATAATCTTTGCTCACAATCATTTGTTTAAATAATCATAAATAACGAAAATAAGGAAGTAATAATAACGAAATTTTAAATTTCATATTTTACGACATGGAAATGGAATAAACTGTTATTTTGACTTACAAAATACCAAAAATAGTTTATATCAAAAGATTATGTTAAAAATGTTTAAATCTTTAAATGTTTTATGTTCATCTGAAATACTTCTTTTACATATTCAATTCAAAATTAAATCTTTTCATGCTTTTGATTTTAATTTATAAATTTCAAGTTCTAGTTATATAATAGGAAAAAAGCAATTATAGAAGTGCAATACTCTTTGGTGTGATAAAAACGAGAAGGAAGAAACTATATTCTACCTGAACTCAATTATCTTTCTACTTTTCTGTGTAGCAATCTTTTAATTTTTCTTACACTTGCGTGTTGGATATAAAGACAGAAACAGAAATTGAGAGCAAGCAAAATGTATGAAAATAAAAAAGTAAACATAAAATAAATAAAAAAATCTTACTTTATTATATAAAAAAGTCAAAATGATTTCAAATATTAACAAAGTTTTATAACGCCCATTTTCTAAATATTTCAAAACTGTAAATTAAAAAGAATTATCTTGTTTTGGCCAGCTTGCAACTTCAAACTTTCAATATCATAATATTAAAAATTAGAATCATTTAAAATTAAACAATCTTAAATGCAAGGCATATATCGAAACCTCGAAAATGGTTTGTTTTAATGTTTTAATCTTTCAAAAAAATTACGTTTGAAAATAATTATATTTTGTAGCTGAAAAATAAATTAAAACCAATGATTAATTTAAATTTAATTAAGAATTTTATATTTAGAACAATCAAAATTTGGCAGATCCTTGATTTTCTGAAAATGTCTGAATTCCGTGAATTTCCAAAATCCTTGATTTTTCTGAATTCCTTGAAACCTTCGAATATTGTGAATTCCTAAAGTTCCTTGGATTCATTAAAGGCTCTAAAATTCTTAGAATTCTGTAAATTCAGTGAATTCTTTAATGCGTGAAAACCTCTGAACTTCTTAAACTTTTTTAATTCCCTAAATTTTCAGAATTATTTAAATTCTCTGAATACTGTGAATTCTCGAAATTCTTTAAATTGTTAGAATTTCTTACATTCTCTGAATTTCCTGAATCCTCTGAATATCCTGAATTTGGTAAATATTCTATGTTTCTTGTAATCTCTGAATTCGCACAAATCTCTGAATTCTCATAATTCCTTAAATATTCTGAATTACTGAAATTCCTTGAATTCTCAAAATCCCCAGAATCCCTTAAATATTTTGAATTCCTTGAATTCCCAGATTCCCCTCAATTCCTGAAATATTCTTAATTTTCTAAATTTCTGAAATATCCTAAATGCTCTCAAATTCTCTGAATTCCCTGTAATCCTTAAATATCCTGAATTCGTTAAATATTCAAAATTCTCTAAATATTCTGAAGTCCTATAATATACTGAATTCTCTAAATTTTTAGAATATTTTACATTTCTGTATTCCTGTCAATCTTATGAATTCCCTAAATTCACAGAATTTCTTAAATTTCTTTAATTCTACTGAATTTCTCTGGATTTTTCGAATTATTTTAAAGTCTTTGGAATTCACGGAGTTCTAAAAACTGAGGAAATTTCACGAATCCAGGGAATTAAAATAATATAGGTGATTAGATGAATTCAGGTATCTTTGGGAATTCGGAGGAATTTAGTTGATTTCAAGGAAGTTAAAAGAACTCAAAATCATTCGAAAGAGTTTAAAAGTATTTCAAACAATTCAAAGGAATAAAAAGTTATTGAAAACTGAATATTATTTAGGTAACTTTTTTAATTTTCTGTTACCCGTCCTATGATTTGAGTTAAAATTTAATTCAAATTAGCAAAAATAATTTTTTTAACATATGATTATTGTTTAAAACTTTCTTCTCCTATGGTAATGCTGGGTAGTTGCGAGTTACTCTGAAATTTTGTCATTTTTACACTTTCGACTTAGTATAGTAATAATTAATACAAATTAAACAAAAAAAGTTTTTTAAAACAATTTATTATTATTGTTAATAACTATCTTCTCTTAGATAGGTGCTAGAAACTTGTGTTTTTTCTAAAATGTTCCAATTTGCTTTGATTTTTTTAGTTTATAAAAAAATAATAGATAAACATTAGAGAGAATCATATTTTGAACAATGCCATTAAAATTTTTCTTTTACGCTTTGCAATAAGCTTTTTGTTGTAATTCAAAACAAAAAATTTTACAAGCCATTTACAGACTCCAAGTGAAAAACAGAAAAATAGTTGAAAATTTCAGAATAAGCCGCAACTTTTTAGCATCATTCAGATTGAATATTATTAACAAGGAAGATAAATTGCTTAAACAATTATTTTTGTTATTTTCAATTCATTATCATTTCACTCTGATTGAAAAGCGGAAAAAAGTTTTTAAATCTCAGGAAAAACCCGAAATTTCTAACATTATGGAAAGAGAATATTATTAAATAATAATAAATTGTTAAAACAATTTTTGAATCATTTTTGCACTATTGCCTCACTCTAATTGAGCAGTGAACAAAAATTCGAAATTTTTTTTAATAACCACGACTTTTTATCTATGTTCTTAAACAAAATTGCTAAAAACAATTACAATTTGTTTTAAAAATATATTTGAACTTTTCATTATCAGTATAAAGTGGTATCTTATGTAGAAGAAATAATTTGTATTAAAAATAACAACTCTTTGAATTTTCTCTAGAACATCAAAAAGTCAAATTTTGATTGCAGAAATATAATGAAAAATAAAAAATTCCATGTTGCGGTCAAGCTAAGCAAGGCGCATCAAAAATGATTCAGCAAAAATTTTGCACCTATACAAAAGATCTACAAATTTTCTATGAAAAACTTTTTTTATAGGACACGGAGTTTTGGTTTTATTCGTAAAAAACTACACTAAAACTAAAAAAATTAAATTTTTGGACAAACGACACAAGCTACGAAAAGAAAAAGTATAATGAGAAAAAAGTTGTTTATACCAAAAAAATGGTGAAAACACGTTTTTCATTATTTTTTGATAGAATGCGTAATTTTTGTTTTTTTCGTAAAAAACAACTATAAAAATGCAAAGATTACATTTTTAGACAAATGGCATAATCTATGAAAAGAAATGAATAAACAAAAGTTACTAATCCAAAAAAGAGTGAAAACTCTTCCAAATTTGTCATCAATAATTTGTTGATAGAACGCGTAGTTTTTTTAATCGCAAAAAATAAAATTCGAAATAAAAAAAACTAATTTCTTGAAAAACGATACAAGGTACGAAACACTATTTGTAGACGAAAGTTTCTCACCCAAAAAGGATTTACAAATTGGTCATTAATCATTTTTAGATACGACGAGTAGATTTTCTTTTAATCGTGACAAATAAATGTAGTGATATAGATTTATTAAAATGCGATACATTTTTCAGGGTAGCTAAAAATAAAAATAAATACAAAATAAGAAACAAAAAAATTAAAGTAATCATTAAAAATAAATTTGTACTTGATTTTGCATTATTTATATAAGCAGCCCTAGAGTCTAGACCGGGGGGATGTGTTCGTTAATGCCAAAGGAGCTTTAACGAAATAGAATTCGCAATCACCAAATTACAGTTCTCGTTGCTTTGACCTTGAATTTTAAAAGACCTGCGCACTAATGTGAGAGAAGTGCAAAGATCGATCGCATAGCGCGAGGTAAATGCATTTTCGAGCGCGAAGCGTGAGACAAATATAATATCGAGCACTAACCGGAAGAAACAATAGTCTTTAAAAATTATCACTGTAGTGATGTTTTCCTAAGTTTAAATAATCCTTTTGAAAAATATCTAGATCTTGTATTAGGACGGTGCTTTAACAATTAAAAATAACAACTTCATTAATAAAGTAAATTTAATTAATTAATTTGGAATCGACATATCGGTCGGTGACGAATATCGATGGCGAACTACTTGCTTCTGTTGCCGATTCGCTGCTATTTTTCTTCTACCTGCAATCCTTTGCAATGTGACCAGGCTTGACACACAAAACACAATTATTATTTTCACGTTTTGTACATGCACTCGCAGCATATATGTCCTTCTTCTTTTCCCTTAAAACACAAAAATTTCTTGGGGATTTTTTCTTTTCCCAGTGGGAACAAAACCATGAGCATCCCAAGAACAATTTTCAGACGTTCCTAGGACGTCCTATATCAGCACAATCAACGTCTCTAAGACGCCTAATGTCCTAAACATGTCCTAAAGACATAGGACGCTCTCGGGACATCTTTCGTACTGACATTAGACGTCTTAAGAGCATCCCTAGGTTGTCCAAACGACATGTTCCAAAAGACGTCTTAGGGATGTCCTTAAGACGTATCTAGGACATCCATAATTTTTTCCCAAAATGTGAGTTGCGCCCTTCAAATCTGTTAATAATTTGCTTCCAGATGTGTAGCGACACAGTGGGTCTAATTAGTCCCTAATCCTAAGCAGACCTTAATCCGAAAGCACCAACTATCCATTATACGTCTTCTCTATCAGACATTCCCGCTCTGTTACGTTTTGACAACTTTTGGGAATAGTACTCGGTTCCCAGTTGGCAAAAAAATTAAGGATATCCTAGAGACGTGTTTGGGACATCCCTAAAAAGTTTGTTGGAACATGTTTTTTGGACATCCTAGGGATGCTCTTAAGACATCTAATGTCAGTACGAAATATGTCCCAAGAACTTCTATGTCTTTAATACGTATTTAGGACATCTTTAGGATATTCTACATCTTAGACATGTAGAATGGGCTGACAAAGGACGTTCTAGAAACATCCCAAGGACTTTTTTGGGATGTTCATGGTTTTGTCCACACTGGGTTATGTGTTGCTTTGACTGCGGTTTAAAAATTTGAGCTTCTTTCATTCTTTTTAGCTCACTCTCTTCACATGGAAATTCTTGAATCAATAGCTCCTTTTATTGTTCTCAAGTGCGTCTTATCGCTGACAAACTATTGCTCCATAATCTAGCGACACCTGTTAACATGGACAGAGCCTAATGGGTTTTATCCACCTCGTTCCATTTATATAATTCAGCCTATTCTTCTATTTTTGCTATCTAGTCAACAATCGCAATACCAAATTTGACAGAATAAAAGGTTATTAAAACAACATGTACATCCATTTAATGGACCAGTGGGCACAAAATTAAGTATTTCCTTGAAACGTCTTAGGGACGTCCCTCAGACGTCTTTTGGAACATGTCACGTTTTTAGAACGTCATTTGGCCTGACTTAGGACGTTTTTAGTACGTTCTAAAAACGTCTTGGGACATTCGTGCCCAATGGGGTTGATTGTGCTGACATAGGACGTCCTAGGAACGTCCCAAGGACGTTCCTGGGATGTTCATGGTTTTGTGCCCATTGGGGGACTGCTCTTTCTTCAGCCTCACCGATACTGCCCTACAAGCTATTACTATCAAGATTCTTCGTCGTTCACAGATTCCTGAAGTATCTCGTCTATCTTACCATTGTCACTATCAGTTTTTGACACAGGTACTTTCTCACTATCAGTAGTTTCCAGTGCTACTTTCTGACTGTCAGTATTTTGTTTTTTACTTGCACTTTCACTGTCCTTATTACTTTTTTTTAACCATCTTAATGTCACGATCTGAATTAACCCCTCCACGTATACGTCACACTTCGTCACAAATCTGTTACCCCCTCCCTCCCAGGCAGTGTGACGTCGCTTAGGAACACGATCGCTCTAGTGGCAACTCCGACCATTCTTTCAAAACAGATGTGCAGCTGTGCTTATAAATTCAAGGTTTCTCAGTCATTTATTATACGAAGACCAAAGCCGCAGTGATTTTTGTTCCAACTCAGAAACATAAATTAGAGGTCAATGTAAAGATAGCGTACTCGAGTTATCAAAGCTCATCAAAATTCCAAGAGCAGAACATCAAAATGCTTCCTCATTGTAAGACAAGAATTTATTCAGTAGTAAATGTGACATTTTTTTTCCTATTTATATCAAATGTCTTCGCAAAAAGTGGAAATTCGAGTGAAGAAGTAAAAAATCTAGTTACAAGTGCGACAGAAGATGCTCCTTTGAATTTAAAAAATTTCACGTACACTCTAAATAGTGGTTTAGGTAATGATATGCGAGCAAAATCGAAAGAAGTTGATTGCTTTGGGCTTGGACCTGCTTTTGCCAAAGCACTGGAATGGCTTTTTCTGAAAGAGGATCAGAAAAAACATCCAATTTTAGCACATTTTTATATGGTGACAAGAAAACAACCGAAGAGAGTCCATGTTTTTGTTGGTGATCAGTTTGGACTGGAGTGGACTAATTTTGACATCCATCGTAAAACTGTTGTGATTGTTCATGGATTTTTATCAAGTGGTAATGAAGAGTGGGTTCATGAGATGGAAAAAGTACTGCTTTTATGGGTGAGTTATTTATCATTTAAATTACTTTGAGTCTGTGCCTGCATTTTGAAATTTTTTCCAAAAACTAGGGTGACCAAATGGCATTATCCAAAATTCAGGACATCATCCCACTTCTCATCCCTCTAGCCACTAATTTACCCATCCCTAATACAATTTTTCCATTGGGTACGAATGTCTCAGGACGTTTTGAGAACGTTCTAAAAACGTTCTGAATCAGGCCAAATAATATTTGAAAATCATACAATTTTCCAAAGACTTTTTGAGGATGTATGTGGAATATTGCACTTTTTTGGTCTGTCTTAGAAGGTTTTTTTAGACGTTCTAAAAAATTTTCGACTAAAGGAGATACATTTTTAAACAAACGAATAATAATGCATTTTTCATCTAAAAAAAAGTTGAATTTTCCACCATAAAGAATAATTGCCCAGCAGAAAAGATAAATTTTCAACAAAATACAGTAATTTTCAACGATAACAGGTGAATTTTCTAACAAAAATGGAATAGCTAAATTTTTGGTTAAAAATAATTTTTTAACCAATTAGAGGCGAATCTTTAATAAAACAGCTAAATTTGCAACAACAACATAATTTCTTCGAAATACGTGAATTTTCAATGAGTTATAAAAATTAATTTTTAACAAACAAAAAAAAAGTTTTAACAATATATTTAATTTTGTAATCATAGAAATTAATTCTCAACTATAATTATAAATCTCCAATTTTAAAAATGAATTTCGAACTAATCAGTTACATTTAAGACCAAAAAGCTTAATTTTCAACCATTAAGATTAGTTGTTCGCAAAAAATTGCAACGAAATAGTTCAGTTTTCAATCAAAGAAATTAATTTCCAACCAAAAATATCAACTTTTTGCAAAAATAACAATTTTCAAGCCAATAGTTAAATACTCTATTAAAGAATATACATTTTCCAACAAAAATGGGGTACTTAATTTTTCAATTTACAAAATAATCATAATTTTCAACTTTAAAAAAATAAGTTGTAACAAAATAGTTAAATTTTTAAACAAAAAATAAATTTTCAACTATAATGATGAAGTTTAATAAAAAAATTTCATTCAAATAGTTAAATTTTCAACCAAAAACAAAGGTTTTCAAATTTTTCATTTCGAACTAAACTGAGGAATCTTTAAAAACAACAAAACAAGAAATTTTCAATGAAACAAAAAATACAAAAAATACAAAATACAAAAAATATAAGTTTTTTATCAAAAAGATTAATAGGCTACCACAAAAGACGAATTTCCGACCAAACAAGACAAATTTTTCAATTAAATACGGCTTATTTAATTTTTCAGTTGAAACAATTAATTATCAACCAATGAATTATCAGCTATAATTGCGAATCATAAATTAATAAATATATTTTTTGAATTAAATATTGAAATTTTTAGACCAAAAGGATGAATTTTCAACCGCAAAGATTAATTTATCGCCAAAAAAATGCAAATTTGCAATAAAATACATCAATTTTCAACGAGAAAAGATAAATTTCGAATAAAAAAAAGATGCTTGAATTTTTAATGAAAAAATTAAATTCCAATCGCTTAAAAGTGAATTCTCAACAAAATATAGTTATATTTGCAACCAAGTAAAAAGTTTTTAATTTTTAACTAAAATAAAGAATGTTTACCCAAAAAATGAATTTTCAACCGAGCAGATTATTTTCCCTTAAAAAAGCGAATTTTCAACAAAGTACATGAATTTTCATTCCAAAATGGAATACTTACATTTACAGTTTTAAAAAAATGGAAATTAATTTCCAATCCAAAAGTAAAATTTTTTATAAAAAGTATGAGTTTTCAGCCAAACATGGAGTGGTTATTTTTTCACTTATACATATTAATTTGCAAAAAAAAACAAGTTTGAACTAAGTAGTTAAATTTTTAACCAAAGAAATGAATTTTCCACTCTAATGATAAATGTTCAATTTATAAAATGGCTTTCGAACTAATGAGTTGAAATTACGTCCAAAAAGATGAATTTTCAACTATTGAGATTAATTTTCCGCAAAAAAAGAAGAATTTCCACCAAAATTCAGGAGTTTTCAACGATAAAAGATGAATTTTAACTGAAAATGGAATATTAAAATTTTTAATTGGAAAATTAATTTTCAACAAATTGAAAACGAATTTGCAACAAAATAGTTTAATCAAAAAAATAGGTTTCTTTCATTTTTTATTTGAAACTAAAACGATGAATCTTAAAAGATAAAAATGAATTTTCAACTAAGAAGATTACTTGCCACAAAAAGATGTATTCTTAACAAAATGCATGAATTTTTAAGTAAAAAGATAGATTTCCACTAAAAATGGAATACTTATATTTAATGTTAAAAAAAATCATTTCTAACCATAGAGAACGAATTTTCCACAAAATAGCCAAGTTTTCAACCAAAGAAATTAATTGCCGACCAAACAGATGAATTTTTAACCGACAGGATTAATTCTCTACGAAATACATTAATTTCCAACAAAATACTAGAATTTAGAACTAAAGAAGACAGATTTTCAACCAAACACGGAGTGCTTAATTTTTCAGTTAAAAAAATAATAATTTTGAGCTATAAAAAACAAGTTTCAATAAAATATTTAAATTTTTATTCAAAGAAATTAATTCTCAACTATAATTATAAATCTCTAAATTAAAAAAAAAATTGA
>JAWWLR010000155.1:16928534-16951889 GCA_035041075.1 Acraspis erinacei | reverse complement strand
CTTCGCAGCATTTAACAGAGCCGACTCACCGACACGCTGCGTTTGAATGTATTCCTCCCATACGGGAGAGCGGTGGGTGCCGAAAAATCCTACGTTCTGGAGACACTGTTGCGAACTCTGTTTCGAGTTGAGTCGTTGACTTTGTACAGGGAGGTTCACGCAGCGACACTTTTCTGGTGAACTTAAAGTTCAAGTTAATCTCCCTATAGGGCAGGTGTTTTGCTTTTGACGTAACGAATTCCAATCCAGGCATTATTATTCATCCTAGTTGTGACTTTGTCCGGTCTCGGTGTGTACTTGTAGATACGTTATTTCCAGGAGTCGGTGCTCTGCAAGTCGCTCCACGTGGGCACGCGGTGGCGCGCGAGAATGGTAGGCTTGAACATGGAGGATGTTCAGTTGAACGATGATCCGGGTGATCCGTGTGCTAATTCGCAGCATAATCAGGATACGCTTGATTCCGAAATACTGAACTCTTCTCTTACTAACCTCTCTCAGGAAATAGCTTTCAATCCCAACGCAGTCTCCAACTCGAATGTGCAATCCCAGCATAACCTCAAAACTAACCAGGATCCTAACCTCTCAAAAAAAAGTAATTTCGATCAAATTCGTGAGAACTATGCTCGAGCAGGGCAGAGTAATAAGGTAAATCGCGACAACAATAGCAGGATTAATGATTCTAGGGAGGTAAATCTTCTGAATAACAGATACAATGCTCATAACCAGGGGCCGTTTTTTGTCACTGTAGGATCCTTAGAGGAGAAAACCTTTCATATTCTATCCGTGGGTAACGTTTTGCATAAGAATTTCCCAGGTATTATTAGAAACATCCCGAGAGATGGTAAATCTCGCGTCTCTGTAGAATGTAACGACCATAGGGGCCATGGGCGGATTAAGACCTTCCGGGGCCCGGAGCTAAAATAACGTTGGGGCCCCTTTAAGGCGGCGGATTTTAGGAAAAAGAACTTTTTGTGATTACTAAATCAAAGTGCTGTCCAAATTAACATTTTCGATGGCGTTTTGAATCGCAACTGGACTTAACATTTTACTTTCATTTAAAGTTAGTTCATGATAAAAAATTTCAAAAATTTAATTGAAAAAATTTTACTAAAATTTTTTTTAGGACTTTATTATTTTTGTTTATAAGCGGGTTATTTTACTGTATATTATATGTTTTTCTTGGAGAGAAGGGGGCCCCCACCAGCGTGGGGCCCGGTGCTTCAGCACCACCAAGCCCTCCCTATGATCCGGCACTGATTATAACCTAAATAGATAAATTTCCAAAGTAAAAAGATAAATTTTGAACCGAAAATGGAATAATAAAATTTTTAGTTAAAACATTAATTTTCAACAGATTGCAACCAAATTTTCAACAAACTTGTTAAATTTTTCACACAAAAATAGGCTTTTTCATTTTTATCTAAGCTGAGGAGACAAATTCAACAAAATACATGAATTTTGTAAGTAAAAAGATAAATTTTTAACCATAGAAAAAGAATTATGACCAAAATAGTTCAGTTTTCAATCGAAGAAATTAATTTTCAACCAAAAAGTGAATTTTTCACCAAGAACAAAGGTTTTTGAGTTTTTCATCCCCAAATAAAATAAGGAATCTCTAGCAACCAAAAAATGATGTTTTAACCGAGAAAATTAATTTTCCACAAAAAATACAACTTTTTAACAAATTGCAAGAATTTTTAACCAAATAGTTGAATTTTCGACTAAAATGAAATAAATTTTTGAACGAAGCACGGAGTATTTAAATTTTCAGGTAAAGAAATGAATCTTGAACCAAAGACAAAAAGTCTAAACTAAATATTAAAACTTTTAACCAAAGAAATGAATTTTCCTATAATGACGAATCTTCAATTAAAAAAATATATTTTGAATTAAATAGTGGAATTTCTATCAAAAGGATGAATTTTCACATGAAAGTATTAATTTTCCACAAAAAAGACAAATTAAAAAAAAAAATACATGAATTTTCAAAAAAAAAGATAAATTTTTACCAAAAATTTAATAATTATGTTATGTTGGTTCCCAACAAATTTTATTTTATTTTTCTACGGTCTTTTCGCAATAATTTGTTTCGTAGATTGATAAAATACTCTCCTAATTTTTTCGACAACTTATCATTTATTTACAGCTTTTAAACCATATATGTTTTATAAATCTACGCATCCCTGATTAAGTCCATTTTTCTATAAAAAGAAACTAGAAAAATGTACAATCGTGGAAAATTTTTAAAATCAAAAACAAAATTCTATTGAAAAGTGGTACACGATGACCCCAAATAAACATAAATAATTATTTATAGCCCATTTATCCATTTTAAATTAAAAAAATCATATTCCTTTCCTTAACTTTTTGAAAACAATTAGAAGGCAATATTTTGAAAATGGAAACAGGCTAAGTCAGGTTTAGAATTTCAGAAAATGACCTACTTATTCTATCAATAGAGCTAAAAGTGTTACACCGTTGCATTATTTTATTAAATTTGTCTATTTTTATATTTTTCACTTTTCCTATTTGTATAAGTTTTTCTAATTGCTCTAGAAAGTCCTAAATAAGTTAATATATTTTTATGAAGCAATTAGTTGTGTTCAACTATTAAATTATCAAATATTTGAAATATTGGAATTATTAAGTTTTGACTAATGTTAAGTGGCCCACTTGATGCCAATCAAATCTGTAAAATTTCTCTAGTAATTAGTTCAGTTTTATTATTTTGGTTGGCAGCGGCACTTACATTTTTTTGCGCAGTACAAAGTGCTATGAAATTCAAATAAATTTCTTTAGGAACTCAATTCGTACGTATTCAAGGTGTTGTTTATTTAAGGGAAATAATTTTTACAAAGATTGCTAAAGAGTAATTTCAATTTTCTATGAAAAACTAAAAAAAAATCATTTTCAATTCAAAACAATTCTGTTGAAAAGAAGAGCAAGAGGACCTGAATGTGTGTGCGTAATTAATAGTACATTGATCCATTGTTATTTTTAGATCGTGAAAAATTCCAATGTTTCTCAACTTTGCTTAAACAATCAGAAAGCAATATTTTAAAAATAAAATACACTACATTCTCGTCAACAACAAATTTCTCAATATGGCCTTTTTATTGTTTCAATTCAGATAAAAGTTTTAAACCATCGCCTCGTATAATTAAAATTTTTCTATCTTGATTGGAAGGAAAGAAGAAATTGTTGTCCAATTCACAAGCATAATTATGAATTGAGAATTGAGAAATTACCAAAATTTCAGATTTATAAATTTAAAATATCATTATTTAATTTTCAGTTAAAATAATTATTTTCAAACCAAGAAAAAGGGAATTTTCAAGAAAATAGTTAAATTTTCAACCAAACTGATGAATCTTTGATAAAAAAAATGAATTCTCAACCAAAGGTGTAATAGATGATATTTCCACAACAATATTTTAATTTCGAATAAGAAACTGTTAAATTGAATCAGAAAATACGGGTTTTGAGTAAAGAAAAAATCCCATCCAGAATGTTGAGTTTTTACGTTACAAAGAAGAATTTTTTGAGAAAAAAGTTGAATTTGCAACAGAAAAAAGTTTTCTAACACAGTAACTGAATTTTCGACTGAAAAAGACGACTTTGCAATCAAATGAGTGAATTTTTAGCCAAAAAGATAAATCTTCTAGCAAAAATGATAGAATAGTTATATAATATATTTGTATATTTATAATAGTTAATAAAAATGATAAAATAGAATAGTTTAATTTTAAGAAAGAGAAATAAGTTTTTAACAAAATGATATCCATTGTAAACGAAATAGTAAAAAATAATGAAAATAAATTAATTTGCAATAAAAAACTGTGTTTCAATGAAAGAAATTTAATATAAACCATAAAGATTAATTTTAACAAAAAAATAATTTCTAACAAAATACATGCATTTTCAACCTAGTACTTTAATTTATAATGGAATTTTAATTTTCGATATAATAGTTGAATTTTTAACAATTAAAAATTAATTTACTGCTAAAAAGAAGACCAATTTTACAGAAAATACTTGCGTTTTCAACTAAAAAATATAAATTTTCAACACAAAATATAATGGTTTAATTTTAAGTTAGAGTAATAAATTTGTAACAAAAAAAAAAGAATTTTTAACCAAGCAGGTGAATTTTCAACCAGAAAGATGAAATAGCTCAAAAATTATAACGAAAAATCGAATAGCTACATTTTTATTTTAAAAAATTAATGTTCAATTTAAAAAAAAAATTTTAGTTAAACAAAATAAAATTTCAACCAAAAATAAGAATTTTGTACCAAAAAAGAAAAATTTTAAACAAAATACATCAATTTTCGACAGAAAATAGAATAGTTCAATTTTCAGTCAGAGTAATAAGTTTTTAAGCAAATAAAATGGATTTTAAAACGAAACAGATAAATTTGTAAGCAAGCAAATTAATTTTTTAACCAGAATATTATATATTAAAAAAAAAGAATCGCCAAAAATTTAGTTAAATCTTTAGTTAAAAATGAAAAATGAATGAAAAATGAATTTTGAACCAAAAAGATTAATATTTTTGTGAACAAGATTAATCAAAAAAATAAAACATGGATTTTCAAGCAAAAAAGGTCAATTAGTCATCAAAAAGAATAATTTTCTACCACAAAAGAAAATGTTTCAATGAAATACAGAAAGTTTCAACCAAATAGATGAATTTTCGACTGAAGAGGATAAATGTTCAACCAAACATGGAATAGCTAAATTTTAAATCAAAAAATAATTTAAGAAATATTAACAGAATATTTTTTAACTAAAATTATCAATAATTAAAAAAAAAATTTAATTTTTGCCCAAGAAGTTCCACTTTTAACTAAATAGTCGTTATTCTAGTGTAAAAGTTTTCGAACAAAATTTTTCAGGTATAATTTAAGCAAAATATTTGATTAAATAAAATGTTATTGTAGCTTGTTCTGGTTTTCCAAATATAATTTTTTTTTTATATTTAACATTTATTTTTATGTGAGAAGTTTATAACAAATTTGAAGATCTTTTTTGGTTGAAGAACATTAGTCTTTTATTTTTGTTTTCTCTTGTGTCGTTTTTTAACAAATTTAATTTTTTTATATTTAATTTTATCTTTACTATTCAAGTAAATACTACGCGTTTCATCAAAAAAATATTTCCTAAGAATTTGTAGCTCTTTTTTGGTTGAGCAACTTTCGTCCATTAATTTTTTTTCATAGCTAAAGTCGTTTGTCTAAAAATTTAATTTGATTTTTATGACTAAAAAAACGACGCACCCTATCAAAAAGTGATTGCTAAGTAATTAATAGCCTTTTTAAAATGTTTAAAATACTATAACTCTGTTCATTTATTTTTCATTAAAAAAAGTCATATAGATAAATTATCTGTTTTGCTGGTTTACTACAAATAACCGTGCATATAACACGAGCCGTACATGACCTTGAACTTTAGTTTAGGATACTTAAAAAGTATGCCAAAGGCCAACAAAATCTGTCGGTTTTTTCTAAAGTTATCGTAATAACAGGTTAAAATCTACAGATACGCATACTGACAAACAGCCAGACATATTCGCAAAAACATGTTTTTCGGGCTTAGAAGGTCTAAAAACCGAGATTAATACCGTTTTCAAAGTATACACTCGGGGAAAAAGTTTTCTATGCTTATTAAGCAAATAAGTAATTTCAAATTGAAAAATATTTAATTGAAAAATTTTTATAATGATTAATAAATCTGAGAGATGATTTGAAATTAAAAAATTAAGTTTTCAAATAAAACCAGATAAAAATTAAACTATCTGAAATTGATACATCTGTAATTAGATAATTTCTCTAATTTTAAATGCTTAGAATTTTCGAGGTCTAAATTTTCAGGTTAAACGCTAAATTTTTGATTATTCCCTTTCATATGTTTTAATTTTGCAATAAAAATGTAATTGGTTGAATTTTAGAAATTATAATTAGCAATTTAAAAATTAATAATTTAGATCGAATTAAATTCGCTTCAAACAATTGAAATTTTGAATAATTAAATTTATTTTCTAATTTTAGAAACATTTGTCCAATCAGCTCTAATGTTAAATTATAATTTTATTATATAATAAACATAACAAACATTTAAAATTCTAGAAGTTCATAAGCTTAACTTTGAAAGTTTCAATTTAGTTTTCAAAACTAAATTGTCAAATTTTAATCGCTTTGGATTTGAATTTATTCAAATAAAAACGTTTTCAATCTTTATTTATTTAATTTTTAAGGCTTTTAATTATAAATTACACAATTTCTGTTTCTCTGAATTTGGAATGACCCAATTTCCAAAATTCAAATAAAATAATCATTTGCACTTTATATATTTTTTAAATTTTAACTTCCATAACTAAAATTTTTATTTATTAATAATCTGTTAAACTAACTCTAGAAAAATTAAGGTTTTACAGAATCAGTTAATAATTTATTAATCAGTTTAAACCGTAAAAAGCATTAATCAATTGTTTTCATTAAAATATTCAAATAATTTGTACTCTATATACATATTTTTTAAACTTTTATTTCTAAGTATTTCATTTATTAATAACCTTTGAAACTAATTTTCGAAAAAATAAAAATATTTACATAAAATTTTAATATGGAATTCAGATCCTCATTTGAAAATATCAATCACATTTGAAAAATGATGTAATTGTAATATAGATGTATTTAAAATATAAATAAATTTTTATCATACGAATTGTAGCCAATATTCAATTACATAACCTTAAAATAAATAATCAATTGATCTTACTTAATGAAGAGAAATTAAAATTTAATCTTTATGTAATTTAATATTGTAAAAAAATTAATCGTCAGTAATTAATTAATCAGTTTACATAATAAAAAGCAATAAACAACTCTTTTCCTTCAAACATCCAAAAAATTGTTAACTTATATTTGTTTGAAAATCTGAAGGATTAATAACCTTTTAAACTAATTTCATTTTTTTAAAGTTTAAATATATATATATATATATATATATTTAAATTCAGAAAACAGATACTCATTTTACAACCCTAAAAAAATTACCAAAATTATATAATAGAAATAGAGGTATTTCAAACGTAAATAAACTTCTATTACAGAAATTATAGCCAATATTAAATTTCATGGCCTTAAAGTAATTAACCTAATTATGTTACTTAATAGGGAAACATTAAAATAAATATTTATGTAATTTAATATTGAAAAAAATTAAACAGTTAATAATTATATAATCAGTTTACAATATAAAAGGAAATAAGCAATTATTTTCATTAAAAACTTCACATAATGTTTACCTCGTACTTTTTTGAAAATTTGAATTATTTATAACATTTTCAACGAATTTCATAAAAAATGAAGTGTGTGTACATATCATTTTGAAATCAGAATGCAACTACTCATTTCACAATATCAAACATTTTTTACAAAAATTAAATAATTGGATCAGAGTTATGTTAAATATAAATAAACTAAAAAAGATTTAAGTTTTAACAGAATAAGTTAATAATTAATAATTAACATTGGAAAATTCAAATAATTTTCACACTCTATTTTTCTTTAAATGCGAAATTGTATTTCTATCTATATTAAAAAAAGGTATTTAATTGTAATAGAGGTAATTTAAAGTAAAAATAAACTTTTATTATAAAAATAATAGCCAGCATTCAATTACATTAGCTCAAAGTAAATAATCAATTTCCGTTACTTAATTATAAATACGTAAATAAACAGTTTACAGCACACAGAAAATCAAACTATTATTTTCATTCAAACATTAAAATAATGTTTACTTCAATAAAGGTTACCTGTTTTTATATGAAGGGCTAGACAACAAGGTTTCCTTTTCCGCCCTGTTAATCTACTTTAAATTTATGATAAGAAAATATATTATCAATATTTGAAGTAGTCTTACTTTCTGAACCTCCTAATTGTTTATTTATTTTAATTTTAAATAAATCTTGTTTCAGGGTGACGTAAATATTATAATCGTTGACTGGAGTGAAGGAAGCAATACCTGGAATTATTATAGAGCAGCAGTCAATACAAAAGTCGTTGGCTCGCTAATAGCGCAGTAATTAACTCAAAATTATTATACTAACACAACAGACAAAATGCAATTTAATTTTCATTAACCTGAAAATCGTGTTGCGTCATTTTATGCTTATTAAAATTTGATAACAACATTAATGACCAAATTAATTTCAGGTAGGTCAAGCAGACTATGCTTAAGAATTTCCCGTCCTCTTTCGAAATTTGTTCGAGAATTTCGAAAAATTGAAAGATGTAAATAAGATAAAAATCAAATTTAAAAATCAAATTTAAAATCCTATTTAACGTCCAATAATCAAATTATTGTGCAGAATTCCTGAAAAAAAACTAAGAAAATCCATCGACCAAATTTGGATAACCACCACAAAATGTTCCTATTGAAATTCGAAAACAACAAATAAAGAACAACACTTTTTCTACTAAAAAAGAAAAGAAAATAATTTTCCTCCTTGGACCCTCTTCGGATGTTTCCGATATATTTATGATAGGTTTTCATTTCGAACTTGTTCCTGTATACTTGGGTATTATTTATTTTAGTTTAAAAAAATTATTTTTGTATTTTTGCCTTGATAAGGGTGTTGTTTGAGTACTGGAACCTTAATATGTATTTTTTGCAAATGTTTTTTTGTTGTGATTTGATAATAATAAGAATAAAAAAGACGAAAGAAAGAAAAAAAGTGAAGGAAAGGGTTTTGGTTGGTTCCCTACTCATTTTTGTTTCCTCTTTCTTCTTTTTCTCCAAGGAGGAAAATTATTTTCTTTTCTTATTTAGAAGAAATAAATGTTTTTCTTTATTTGTTCTTTTAAAATTTAATTAGGAAAATTTTATGGCGGTTGTTGTTGCTTTTCTGGAAAATTCAAAGTCAATGCGCTGAAATACTAAAAGAGCATTCTTTTTGCCTAAAAAAACGAAAATTTATCTTTTTTGCCAAAATGGCACAAGAATTGAAAAAAGTCAAAAGAACAAAAATTTCCCTTAAAAATTTTAATTTAAAAAATTTTTAATTGAACCAAGAAATATTAATTTTCAACCAGAGTTCCACTTTTAAGCAAAAAAATTATGTCATTTCTCCAAAAGAGATAAACTTTCAAATCAAAAAGACGAACTTTCAATAAGAGCTAAATTATCAACTAAGACAATTTTTTATTTCCATAAAGAAAATAAAGTTTCATGCAAAATGTTTAATCTTCCACACAAAAAGACACTAAGGAGTTTAACTTTTTCCTAAAAAATACGAATTGTCGGCACCAGCCAGTTATTTTTTTACCAAAAAGGACGAATTTTCTGAAAAATACATCAATTTTTAACCCAATAGTTAAATTTTCGAACAAAAAAATTAATTTTTTAACAAACATAAAAAAACGAATCTTAAACAAATTACATAAAAATTTGTAAAATAGTTGAGTTTTTAAACCATAAAATGTAAATTTTTAAATTGAAAAGATAAATTTAAAAAATGGATTAGTCAATTTTTCATTCAAAAAAATCAATTTTCAATAAAAAAAAGAAATTTTCTATAAAACAGTGTAATTTCTTATCATATTGTTGAATTTTCGAATAAAAAAGATTAGTTTCCTACAAAATAGTTAATTTTTCAATCTATTCGAATTTTCAAGAAAATTTATAAAAATATATAAATATAAATTTTTTACCAAATATTTAAATTTTCAACCCAGAGAATTATTTTTCTACAAAAAATAACGAATTATTAACAAAACAGATAAGTTTTCAACTAAATCTTTCAATTTTATACTAAAGAGAATAGAAAAAAATTCAACTAAAAATGGAAATCTTTATTTTAAAAATAATTTTCATTTTCAAGCGAAAAAGATGAAATTACAAACAGAGAGATGCATTTTTAAGCAAAAGAGATGAAAACCACGGAGATTAATTTGCTACTAAAATATTAACTTTTAAGCAAATAATTGAATTTTCAACTAAAAAATATCGCTTTTCAACCAAAAAGTGAATAATAAAATTTTCATTACAAAAAAAACGAATTTCTAACAAAAATAAAAAAATTTATCATCCAGTTGAATTCAACGGAGAAATACGAATTTTTAAAGAAATAAATGAATTCTCAACCAGAATGACGAATTTTAAGCAAATAAGATTAATTTTTTACTCAAATAGAACAATTTTTAACCAAATAACTTAAATAATTCATTTTCCGCAAAAAAAGTTAATTTACGACCAAATAGTTGCATCTTGAACTAAAATAATTAATTACAAACAAAAAAATTAATGCATTACAAATTAGTTCGATTTTAAATAAGAAACCATTGATTTCGATCATAAAAGATGAATTTTCAAAAAAAAATAGTTGAATTCTCAATCAAAAGAGAGAAAATTTCTACCATGCAGCTCCATTTTTAACAAAAAGGATGAATTTATAACCAAAAACTTTAATTTTAGGCGAAAAAAAAGAATTTTCAACTACATGAATTGAATTTTTAATTGAAAAAAACGAATTTTTAACAAATTATATAAATTTTCAACAAAAGAAATATATTTTTAACTAAAATAATGATTCTTCAAAATAAGTGAATTTAAAAAAAAAGAGTTCAAAATTCAACCAAAGAGGTATGTTTTATTTAAAAAGTTTATTTTTCGACCAAAAAGTTTATTTTTGAGAAGATTAGAAGAAGATTAACTTTTCACAATGAGAAAATAATATTATTTTCAACCAAATAATAGAATTTAAGAAGAATTTTGAACAAAATTAATTTTCAACTAAGGAAAACGAATTTTCAACAAAATAGTTCAACTTTCAACTAAAAAAAGATCAATTTTTAATTAAAAATGGAAGTCGTAAAATTTTAATTTCACAAAGCTATTTTCAACAATTTGAATTCAACTTTATAAGACGAATTAAAAAAAATTTAATTCTGAACCAAAATAATAAATTTTCAACAAGAAAAATTAATGTTTTACCCAAACAGATGAATTTTCAACAAGATACATGGATTTTCTGTTAAATAGTTGAATTTTTAACTTAAGCTTTCCAGCTAAAAATGGAAAAGCTACATTTTCATACGAAAAATTGTTTTTTAACCAAAAAAATGAATTTCCAATAAAATAATTAAATTTGCAAATAATTCGTTTATTTTTAAACCAAATAGTTTAATCTTCTACTAAGTGGGTTCAATTTTCAATCAAAAATCTGAATTTTTAACCAAAAATGAAACGAACTTTCAATAAAATAGATAAAATTTTAACCAAAAAGATGAATCTTCAATCAAAAAATTTCTTTCGTATTCTATAGCTAATTGTGAAGTGAAATGTTGAATTTCAATTCGATTCACCTAATATAGAAGATTCGGAATATAATTTGCAAAAAATCTGCTTTTTTGTGCCATCACCCTCATTTTTTAACTAAATTTTTTCTGGAATTACTTTTTTGTGCATTCAAACGAATTTCCGGGAGATATGCATCAAAATTCGAAAAAAAATGGACCACCCTAATGTAGATGCTCTCATAAAAATAACTTTGACAAACAATATTTTACGCAAAATCATTAGGGGAGAGTTGGGCTAAGCCAAAACTATTTTTCAAGTCGTTTTTCAATTGAAAATAAATTTGTTTAAAGACTTATTACGTCTAATGAGTAGGTATTAGTTTTATGTAAAATTGCACTTGGTCCGTTTTCATCATATCTTAACATTCTGAGACCTCCTGAGTAAGAAAAAACTGCATCGATAAAGATAGGGCATTAAGGCCCACTGTCGACTTGGTCCCACTATCAACTTTGCCCCAATGTCGATTTGGCCCCACTGTCGACTTAGCCCCACTGCTGATTTATCCCCACTGCTGACTCATCTCCACTGTCAAATTAGCCGCGCTCTTCATTGGGATAAATTTCGTTTTATTCCCTTTTAAAAACAAAATATTTCAATGGAAATTGCTTCTGCAACTTGTGCATGGACTGCCTGACCGAATTGAAATTGATTAGGCCTAATAGTTTTTTTGTTTTTATTAAGGCTTTTTGGGCAGATAGCAAATGCAACGATCGACTCTAAAGGTCCGGCTGCACATGACTGGGGAAAACTTTATTTTATTGGACATAGTCTTGGCGCTCATATTGTTAGCTATGCAGCAAATTCAGTAACGAAATTACCAAATAACTGGAAAGTCGAAAGGATAACAGGATTAGATCCTGCTCAACCGTGTTTTCGAAACGTCGATAAAGATTTACTATTGGACAAAAGTGATGCCCCTTTCGTTGATGTGATTCACACTAATGGAAAATTATTGACCAGTATGGGACTTGGATTACCGGAAGCAATAGGTTCGTAGTTATCTATTTAAAAATTTTTTTTTCGTTGGGGGCTGTTCAAAAAAATTTAACATTTTTGTCTTTTCTTTTTAATTTTAATATTGAATGCTATCTGCGAAAAAGATCTTCTCCTTCACTCAGCTGGGAATCGAACCACCGGTCTTTCGATTGCCGGTCAAGTGCTCTTACCACTAAGCTACTTGAGAGATTGAATGAAGAATCTTTTTTCACAGGCATGGCACACGGCAAGGTTTTCTGTAATGCGATTCATAAAATTTTACAAATCTGTATTATCATCGAGGACGGTAATGCCGATAAGGATGATAATATTTTAATAAATCTTTTTTCACAGATAAAATTCAATATTAAAATTTTAGAAAACAAAAAATTTCTTGATTTAAGGGTTAACTTAGATAATTAATGTCTATCGGTGATGATAATGACCGATCAGTTGAAATTATTTGCCACATTGCGTGAAAATAGAAATAAACCATGATGATCTAAATTACCCCTTAAATGCAGAATTTTTTCGTTTTCTAAAATTTTAATATTTTAATATTTATACCATTCTTACCGACATTACCATCCCCGAGGATAATACAGATTTCTTAATTCTTATGGCTTGGATTACAAACAGACCTAGCCGTATAGAATATCTGTAAAAAAATATTCTTGTTTTGATTTCTCCAGTAGCTTAGTGGTAAGAGCACTCGACCGGCAATCGTAAGACCTGTGGTTCAATTCCCAGCGGAGCGAAGGAGAACATCTTTTTCACAGAGTAAATTCAATATTAATTGTAGAAGTCAATATGAAACGCTTTAAATTTCTAACGTTTCAAGTAAAAATATTGCTATTTCAGGAACCTAGATGAATTTTCGAACAAGAAGCTTCATTTTCTATTAAAAAGCGCGACTTCTAGACAAAATACATGAATTCTCAACCAAATAATTGAATTTCCTACTGAAAGAGAATTAACGAAAATAATGAATATTTAATTTAAAAATATTTTTAACAAAGTGCTTTAACTTTCAATCAAGTATTTCCAACAAAATAGATTAAATTTCAACCCAAAAGGATACATTTTAAACAAGGGGATTAATTTTGTACCTAAAAAGGCAAATATGAAAATAAAAGGAATTTCAAACAGATAGTTGAAGTTTCTATCGAAAAAGATAACTTTTTATTCAAAAACTTTATTGTTAAATTTTCAGTTAAAACTATTAATTTTAAACAACAAAAAACAAATATTCAACCAATAAGTAGAATTTCTGAGTATCAGTAGAAATAAATAGTTGAATCCTCAACAAAAACGGATTAATTTTTAATTAAAAAATTGCAATTTCAACCAAAAAAGAAGAAATTTCTAATGAAAGAGATCAATTTTTAAACAAAATAGATGAATTTCTATGGAAAACATTACTTTCAAACCGAAAAGATCAATTTTCCCGAAATATAAAATATCCCGAATTGAAAATTCTGAAATAATGAAATCACAAACAGTTTATAACAGACTTTATAATTACGGAATTGGAAAATTCCAGAATAATAATTTTTCCAATGGTTTATAATATGTATATCAAAATATCAAAATTCCCGACAGAAAATTTCCGCATTCTAAAATATTCAAAGAAAAAATTACCGAATTGAAACATTACAAACATTGTCTTTCAATAAATATTATTTATTTTCAAAAAACTCGTGCGTCTTAAACGAAAAAAAACTTTTTGCTCAATTTTCTCCGATCCTAATAATTTTTACAACAAACTTTGCAGGATTTAATAAAAATAAAATTTATTTTCAATTTAAAAAAAGTTAAAAATTCTATTTTTAGAATGCTTTTTGTAGTTTTTTGAAGTACTGTTTAAAACTGTCAAATTTTTTTAATATTGTTTTTTTAATTGATAAATAATACTTTTAAAAAACAACAATCTTTCTAATTGTTTAAATTCGGGAATTTTATTATTCGGAAATTTTCCAATTCGGGATTTTTATGTTTCGGTGATTTCATAATTTCGAGAATTTTGTTTTTCGGTATTTTTCAGTCACCCCATTTATATATTTCAAATTAATATTTAATATAATATATATAAAAAATTTAAACATTTAAAAAAATTAAAAATAATATATAATAAAATTAATAATATACAAAAAATAATAATAATATTTAAAAAAAGTAATTCTTTAAGAAAGGGGAAAGAGGGGAATAGGCTAAAAATATGTGAAGTCTTATTTAGATACTTTACTTGTAAAATAAAATCGCTAATTTTTATTTTTCAAGCATTTCAAAAAATTGTTATTCACATTGAAATTTGTTATGTGTGATGTCACATTCTGCGTCATCCTCTCCCTCCCCTGGTAATGTGACGTTTTTGAACGGTCTCTTAATAAAATTATATTCATTTATTTTTATAGGCTATATGTTAAAAGCTATGCATATATTGTTCTTTTATGTTATATTTTGAAATAATTATTAAATTAATTGTTTAAAGAAGAGTGTAGATAAATATTAAAAAAAGGACTTTACTAAAAAAGGGTTATGAATAATCTTTCAAGATTTATTTTTACTTTTCAGGTCATGTCGACTATTATCCAAATGGTGGTAAAACACAACCAGGTTGTTCACGTGTAAGATTAGGCCGCTTTCCTATACCAATTCCATCAAACGGTAAACAAATTTTGTTAATTAACTAGGGCCCTCAGAATAGTATAGTTTTTAATTGCCAAAACCTCCATTTTTGATAGAAAATAAAAATTTCAAAAAACTATTTTTATATTTATTTGTTTTTAAGGTTTTATAAGTATAACTTTCCTTCAATTTTTCAGAAAATTCGAAAAGATTTTTCACATTTTCAATATATCAAATATAAATGTCAACCAAACAGTTGAATTTACAACCAAAAAATATTTATTCTCAACAAAAAATATAATTCATAATTGATATTTCGACTGAAACATTTTTTATATTATATAAAAAAAACAATGAAACTCATTCAAGAAATATAAATTTTCAACAAAATAGTGTAATCCTCCACCGAAAAATATTCTTTGATGAACAGTTTATATTTTCAACCCGAAAATATGAATCTTCAATGATAAAATTAATTATTAATCAAATAGTTAAATTTTTAACCAAATAGATGAATTTTCTCCTAGTAGATTTAATCTTTACAAGAAGAGACGAATTTTCAACTAAATAGTAACATTTTCAACCAGTTGCATTTTTTATTTAAAAAAGATCAAGTTTTTACGAAAAGAGACCAATTTTCTACAAAATAGTTTAAATTTTTAACTCCAAAATTTGAACTTTTTTAACAACAAAGTTTATCTGAAACCAAATAGTTGAATATTCAACGAAATAGTTACATTTGGAACCAGCTGCATTTTCAACCAAAACGTAGGAAAGTTCTTATCCAAAGAGTCGAATTTTTTACAAAATAGTTTAAATTTTTAACTCGAAAATTTGAATTTTAACTTAAAAAAATTCATTTCAAACCAAATAAATGAGTTTTCTACCAAAATATTAATTCTGTACCTAAAAAAGACGAATTTTCAACAAAATAGCTACTTTTTCAACCAAAGAGATATTTTTTCTATTAGAATTATGAATCTTTACCGAAAAATATTATTTTTTACAAAATAGTTACATTTTTAACCAAAGATTTTAGCAAAGATGATGAAACTTCAAGGAAAAAAGATGATTTCTCAACGAAAACTGTAAATTGTTGATATTTCAACCGAAAAATATTTTAATATTTAATCAAAGTTATTTTTCAATAAAAGAGTTGAATTGTCAATCAGGATAGATTAATATCTAACCAAACAGTTGTATTTCTAACCAAAAAAGATTAAATATCTACCAAAATTTATCAATTTTTTAATATATTTAGAACTGATTCGAATTATTCCTGAAATTTTGAAAAATCTTTTATAATGAAAGAAATTTCTTTAGAATTTTCTAGATTATTTTTGAAATTACATGAAATCTTTTTCGATATTCTCTTCAAATTAATCTTTTAAAATAAAAAATCATTAAAATTTTTTTCGGGAATTTCAAGATCTTTTTTATTATCTCGCTACGTTACAAAATACTTAAAAAGCTTTAAAGTTTTATTTTGAAACCTTTAAAAAATCAACATTTTATTTTTAAAAAATTTTATTATTTTGAAACGTTAGCAAAAGTTTGAAATATCTTTTAATTATACTCAAATTTTTCCTAGAATTTTAGAAATATTATTAAAAATTAAAAATATTTTAAATATGACTTAACATCAAATCGATTTTTTTACCTTTTGAGAAATCTTCTGCAACCTTTTAAGATCTTTTAAAGTTTTCTTTGAAAATTCAATTTTCAAAATTTGGAATTATTTGAAATATTCCCAGGAACCTTAAGAAAATTATTTTATTCTCTCGAAAATCTACATTCTGTAAAATTTTTTTTTAATTTCTAGAATGTTTTATAAATTTTTAAGTCCTATTAAATTAAATAATTAATTTTTCAAAATAAAAATCCTTTAAAATTTTTGAGTAGTTTTAAGATAAGTTTTTATTTTAAGGAAAACTATCATTAATTATAAATTTTTTTAAAGCTTTAAAATATTTTAAATATCTTTTTAAGTGATTGAAATTTTTCCTGAATTTTTTACAAAATTCTGAAAAATTAAGAGATTTTCCTAAAATCTTCCAGATTATTTGTTTAAATTTTAGGAAATTATTTGAATTTTTTAAAATTACTTTTATATTCTTTCCAAATTAATCTTTAAAATAAAGGATCATTTCAAATTTTCAGAATTTATTAGAAACTCTTTTTATTATTTTGAAATTCTTCAAAAGTCTAAATTTTATTGTAACTTTTTTAAAATCTTCTCACATTTTCCATTCTTTTTAAATCTTTTCACAAGTTTGAAATATCTTTCAAAATAATTCAAATTTTTTCTACCATTTTTGAAAAATCTTTAGAAGTAACAAATTTAAAAATCTTGCCGATTTTTTTCGACATTTTCAGAAATCTTCTGAAATTTTTTCTAGGAAACTTAAGAAAATTATTTTATTCCCTCTAAAATCTATATTCTTTGAAATTTTTTTTAAGTTTCTAGACATTTTTAAAAATATCAGACAAATGTTTCAAATTTTTGTTAAGTTTTCTTTGAATATTAATTTTTTACGTAAAAAATAATTTTAAATTTCTACAGAAATCTTAAGAAAATTTTTGTATGCTCTTGAAACATTTCAAAATTATTAAAAAGCTTATAAATTTTTTGTTTTAAATCTTTAAAAATCCACAGTTTGTTTCAAATAAAATTATTTTTGTATCCTTTCGAAAATTCTAAATATTTCTTAAACGTATTCGATTTTTTTCTAAAATTTTATTCTCTCACATGAGTGCAACATTTTTCTTTGAAACCTTCTGCATTCTTTTTCAAAATAGTGGGAAATAATTTGAAATATTTTTCAACAATAATCAGTTCGAGATTTTCAAAAATTTCTTGCTACCAATTTTTTTAGATAGGATATTACCGAAAATTTACATTTGAAATTTAATTTTTATATAAAAACAATTTTTTTCCACAGTGATTACTCAAGCTATATGCAGTCATGGTCGATCCTATATCTACTTTACCGAATCAATAGTCACAGCAGTAAAAAAAAACTGTACTTTTTGGGCCCATAATTGGGACTTGACTTACAGACGTGCAGTTGCAGCTGTAAATGAAACTTGCACTAAAGATCAGTGTTCGGAAATGGGAATTAATTCAATAAATCATCCCCAACGAGGGACATTTTTCACCCTCACTTCTGGAATCATTCCTTACTGCAGTAAGATTCTTATTTAATAAAAACTCACGTTATCATTTTTAATTAACATAAATTTCGATCTTAAGTCGATTATTTCGGACAAATAATGTTTGAAGGATAAGATAAAATCTGCCTCGGCCCGGATTCGAACCGGGAACGCCACTTTTAATGAGTAAAGCGTTAACCAATTGCGCCACCGAGACCTCCGCGGATCTTCTCTTGTTTTTATCGATATGAGCGATTTTCTTAAAACTGAGAGAAATAGGGTGATTTTTCATGCAAATTTCTAGTTGAAATACATTGTATTTTGAACGGAATAGTTCAATTTTTAACCAAGAAATGTGAATTTTGGTACAAAAGAAGATAAATATTGAATCCAGAGGGACACATTTTATGTCCAGTAATACAAGATTTCAACAAAACAGAATTTTTAAAAATAAAAACACACTTTTTAACCAAATCGTTTCATTTTCAAATTAAAAAATAATAACTTTCAACAGAATAGTTGAATTTTCCAATTAAATGAAGAATCTTAAAAAAATCATTTTTAGCAACGAAGTTTGGTTTTTGAACAAGTGGCTAAATTTTTAATATAAAATATTAATTTTTAACGAAAAATATAATCAACAATCAAATATATCAACAACAACAAAAATGTTTATTTTAAATAAAAAACAGACTAATTTTATAAAAATAAATAAATTCTCGAAGAAAAATGTAATACCTATAGAAAAGATTTTCATTTTAAATATAAATTCTTCAATTTTAAAGCCGAAAAGGTGAATTCTCCACAAAAACTTTGAATTTTCAAACCAAAAATAAGAATTTTATACTATAAATGATAAATTTTCAATTAAAAATGGAATAGTTAAACTTTCAAAAAAATTAATTTGAAAAAAAACGTTTCAAATAGATTAATTTTCGACGAAAATAATATATTTTTCAAGGAAATAAGGGATTTTTAAAATAGCAGTTGAATAGTTTAATTTGGAGTTAATAAAATCGATTTTGCATTAAAAAAATGAATTTTCATCAAAATAATAAAATATTTTAATAATAATATTTTTAATTAATTATAATTTAATTATAATTAAATTAATAATAATATTTAATAATATTTAATATTATTTAATAATATTTAATAATATTTAATAATATTTTAATAATATTAATAAAAAACAAAGACTACCTTTCCAAAAAATACATAAGTTTTCAACTAAAAACAATTTTTTTTAACAATAATGAAATTGTTAAATTGCCAGTTAAAAAAATGAATTTTCAACCTAAAAACAAAGAATTTTTAACAAATTCGTTCAACCTTTAATCAATAAAATGAATATTTAAGAATGCATATTTCAACCTATTAACCGAATTTGCAATAAACCAGATTAATTTTCTAAATACGACAAAATTAACAACAATATATATACATTTTAACCAAATTGTTGAATTTTCAACTTAAAACCAACAATTGTCAACATGTAATGAAATTGTTGAATTTGCATTTAAAAAAATTATTTTTCAACCAAAAAGTAAAAAATTTTCAACAAATTTGTTTACTCTTTAATCAATAAAATTAATTCTAAGCAATGTACTTCAACCTTTAGTCAAGTAATCGAATTTTCAATCAAGAAGTTTTAAGTTTCCACAAAAAAATACATTTTTTAAAATGTACATGCATTTTGAATGAAATTGTGGAATTAAAAAAAAAATGATATAATTTAAACCAATCTTGCGATAGTTAAATTTTCAACCAAAGAGATTTATCCTCATTTAAGAATAGAAATGTTTAATAAATTTATTTAAATTTTAACGAGCACGTAAAAATTTAAATCGAAATGATTAATTTTCAACCAAAAAAGAACGAATTTTTTACAAATTCGTTCAACTTTCAATCAATGAAATCAATTTTTAGGAATTTATTTCGACTTTTAACTAAGTATCCAATTTTTTAATAAAGTAGATTAATTTTTAGCATATACCACTAACTACAACACAAACTAATTTTAAACAATTTATTTCAACTTTTAACCCAGCAACCGAATTTTCAATCAAGAAGTTTAATTTTATGTAAAAAAACATATTTACAAAAATATACATACATTTTGAACCAAATTGTTGAATTTTCAACAAAAAACTATCTATTTTAAACAAATTATGAAATAATTAAGTTTTCGACCAGAGAGATGGTTTTGTAACTAATAAAATAAATGTTTAAGGAATTTGTTTAACTTTCAACCAACCAGTTAAATTGTCAATTCAGATAATTCATTTTCTTCAAAAACGACAAACTTACATCAAAATACTTACATTTTCAAACAAATTGTGGAATTTTCAAATAAAAACAATTTTCAAGCAATAATGAAATAGTTCAATTTTTATTTAAGTAAATTAATTTTCAACCAAAAAAAAAAGAATTTTCAAAAAATTGCTTCAACCTTCTACTAATAAAATAGTTTAATTTTCCATAAAAATGATGAATTCTTAATGGAAAATTTATTTAATAATAGAATCATTTTCATCCAAAAGGGATGAATCCCCATTGAAAAGTGCAATAGTTCAATTTTCCACCTAAAGCGATCTATTTCTAGCTTAAAATATATTAGTTACATTTTGATTAAAGAAAATTAATTTCTAATTTATAAAAACTATTTTTAAACTTTTAGTATAATTTTAAGCTAAAAATACATTAGTTACATTTTGAGTTAAAAAATCAATTTTCAATTTAAAAAACGATTTTTCAACAAAACAGTTCAATCTTCAAGCAAGTAATAGAATTTTGGAGAAAAAAATAAATTCTCAAACAAAAATATAATAGTTGGCTATTCAACTAAAAAGAATAAACTTTTAACGAAAAATATTTGGATTTTTTTATTGTCTTTTTTATTAATTTGGAACACAAGAAAAAGGAAAAGTTTTTCAAAACTGGTGAAAACTGGTGAAAAAAGAGGAATTTTTTCAAAAGGGGGGAAAGAGAGGAATTTTGATCTAGGTGCTCTACTTGTAAAATAAAGTCACTAATTTTTCTTTTTTGAATCATTCCAAAAAATGTCAAAATTTGAAGAAAAAAATATCAACAATTTTTGTATTAATTTTTCGTTTTTAAGTTCTATTTTGTTTTACTTTTTCATGTGCAAGTTATTCCTTATGATTTAATCTTTCATTAGAAAAAAACCTTCGTCTATCCATTTACGATTAAAATTTATTTTTCTTTAAACAAATGCATCAGTATATTATTTTGTTGGAGAAAAACTTACAAACCGTTGTACTTTATTATTATATTATATTAAATAGTAAAAAAGTTTATGTTGCGATGTGAAAATTTAAATAAAATACGATTTTTTATAAAAAAAAGAATTTAAATTTTATATTTCTTACACAATACTGGTTAATTTTTTTAAAAGTAATGTATTTTAGCGATAATTGAATAGCACTATTCGATATCGTATGATCTAATTATTTATTTATTTATTAAAATTGGTTGAACCATAACAAAATTTAACTTCCCTTCCATGAAAAATCATCTTTTAATCAAATATTTTCATCCGAAAATTAACTTTTATACTGTATAAATTAAAAAATAAAATGTTTAACAAAAATTTTGTATCACTTATTCAGTTGTTTATACATTTTCAAATTATTATAATTTTTTGTTAGTAATATTCTATTATTAAATTACAACGATTCTAAGAGAAAATAATTTTCCTTCTATAGGTACAGTTTTTTATGTGAAAGATAAAATCATAATAAATAACTTACATTACACATAAAAAAGTTAAAAAAAATAGAAGTTCAAAACAAAAAATCAAAATCAGGCAGTTTTTTGTATTTTATAGTCGAAATTTTGAATTTTGTTCACCTTTATTTTTTCAAAAAAAAAAAAGTTTTAGAAATATTTTGCATACCGAACAAAATTATTTCCCCTAATTTCGAGAAAATCGCTCGTATCGATAACAATTCTGATATTCTTAAACTAAAACCTCTGATAGTTTTTTTTTTGCTTTTGGTTTTGATATTAAATATTTTTTTATAATTACCACTTTCAGGTGTCAGCGAGTCAGATAAAGAGGACGTTTTGCGCAAACTACGTGAGGAATTGCATGGCGAAGCTGACGACTGATTTAAAATAGGCTAAGAAAAAAAGACAAGACTAGTTTTTTTGTTGTAGATTGTTCATTGTTCACCTAAGTAAGTTAATTATTATTCATCAGGTTATATATAGACGCGAATTTCTTTTGTTTGCATATTTAAGAGAACTGGTACTTTTGCAACTCAATTTTTCAGTATTTTTTACTTAATAATGTAATTATGTACAGTTTAGGAATAATTATAGCTTTCAGCTTGGCTTTTAAAACGCACCTGAGACAGATATAAATATTTATATTAAACAAGACTTATTCTATTGTAGGGTGCCCATTTAAACCAAATAACCCCTATTTTTCATATGATTATTTGAACGACTGAAAAATCCTGGTAAACAAAATTTACGACACTCTAAAATTCCCAAATAATTAAATGTCTGAATAAAAAAATTACCGAATAATAAAATTTCCGAATAAAAAAATTTCGAATAATAAAATTCCTTATTTAGAATATCCCTGGACAATAAAATTTAGTTTAAACAATAATTTTAGAAACTCTAAATATTAAAAATAATTTTTTATACAAATATTCAGTTAATTTATTTTTAAACAATGAACAATATTTACTTTTAAAAAATTTAATTGTTTCAATTTGGGAATTTCTTAGTTCGGAAATTTTCTAATTCGGTAATATTATAAACTGTTCAAAAATTTTATTATTTTAAGGACTGAAAAATCCTGGAAATTAAAATTTACGACACTGTACAATTCCCAAATAATTAAATGTCTGAATAAAAAAATGGCCGAATATTAAAATTTCCGAATAAAAAAAATGTCGAATAATAAAATTCTTTGAAAATTCCCGAATAATAAAATTCCCGACAGAATTATTGTTTCAAATTTAAATAACAATAATTGAAGAAAATATATTTCTAAATGTTTTTTTTCGAATTATTATCCTTATTAATTTAAACAATAATTTTAGTGACAAATATGATAAATAATATTTTTTTACAAATGTTCAGTTAATGTATTTTTAAACAATGAACAATATTTACTTTAAAAAAATTTAATTGTTTCAATTTGGGAATTTCTTAGTTCGGAAATTTTCTAATTCGGTAATATTATAAACTGTTCAA
>JAWWLR010000155.1:16859819-16886776 GCA_035041075.1 Acraspis erinacei | reverse complement strand
GAAAAGGAATTAAAAAAATTAAGAAGAAGGTGACCAAGAGTTCATAGATGGTAGGTTCAAAATGCAAAGAGGAGGAATAAAAATGAGAGAACAATAGGAGGAATGGTAATAGGAGTGAGGTGGGAATGTATAACGGGAGATGATAGTTAAGAGATGATAGAAAAAACAGAAGGATGAATAGTAGAAGAGGTAAAAATAAAACTGGAGAAGTGTAAAACAGTAAGGGTGTTTATGATCGGTGATATATAGGTGAAATCAAAGGAGAAAAGAAAGCTGGTGGAATAAAATAAAGAAGAAATTAATCTCATGATAGGAGGCTATTTCAATGCGAAAAGAAAGAGATATAGGAGGAAGGAAACAGTGTGGAGAGTGAGAAAAAATAATAATGTACTAAATTAGAAGGGAAATAAATCGTTAAGGAATTTAGATATGGGAACTGTTATCTAAAACAAAAATATAGATTAGGTTGGGGATGGGTAATATACACGCTCATGGGAAGAAAAGAGAATGCTAATTGATTATGTGGTAGAGAGAAGGTTAAGAAACTAGAGGTAGGAGATTATATAGATTTCGATTATTTTCCCATAATAGTGATATTAGAGGAAGAAAAGAGTAATAACAATGAGGACAAAAAGGAAGAAAACTTAAAAAGAACAGAAAGAGGGGATTGGTCAATGGAAGGTAAAGAAAATTTAAGTAAAAGGTCAACAATATTAAAATAGGAGAGAAGAATGCAAACGAAGATATATAAAAAATGATAGGAGAAATAATTTTATGCATTCGCTAGGACAGGTAGAAAGGAGAGTTAGAAAAGGAGGAAAAGATGGTTGGCAATGAGACGAGGAAATGAATGTAACAAGGGAAGAAATATTCAAGGTGGTAGGAATAATGAAGGAACAAAAGGGCAAAAGAACTAAAGGAATGGGAATAGATAATACGTAATAGAGTATGGAAAGGAGAGGGGTGGCCAGAGTTATAGAAATGGGGTATAATCCAAATTTGAGAAGAAGCTCAGAGAAGGAGAGGGAGAGGGGGAGGGAGAGGGAGAGGGAGACTTTTTTTGCCCTAGGTATACAAATTTTAGATTTAGTTCGTACCTGCATGAGTGCTAATTCAGATTTTATATTTTCGATTCGAAATTTCGAAAGTCCATATACTTCAATTTCCTTAAATGTCATTGTGTATATAGAGAAAGAATGTTTCATATCAGGTACTGGCATCGGATCTGGTACTGGAGCACCAGGAAGTCCCACAGGATCATCTTGTTGATAATGTTTCAAAATTGCTCGAATTTGATCCCCTAGTTGTTTTTCACCCTGTGCTATCTTCTCTGAGGTAGATTCCGCTAAAGAAAAATATTGGAATAAAATATAATTTTTCAAATAATATAAAATATAATATAATATTATAAAATTATATAATAATAATATATAATATAATAATGTATAATAATAATAATATAAATATATAATAAATATATAAAATTATAATAAAATAATAATTTCAAATAATTTATTATTTTATAATTATAATTTATAATTTTTTAATGGCTAATTTCAATATAATTTGTATCCAAATGATTGCAAATGATTTTTGTTATTAATTTAATAGATGTTTAAGAAATCCAAAGCTTCTAAGAAATTTTAACAGATTCTAAAAAGTTTCAAGAAATTATAGAAAATGCAAGGGATTTCAAAGAATTTCGTAGAATTTCTAAAGCTTTCACTGGATTTATGAAAAAGTTTCATGGGATTTTAAGCCATTTTTCGGGTTTCACGGAAAATTAAGGTGTTTCAAGGAATTTCATAAGATTTAAAGGATTTTTGGAATGTTCAAGGATGTCCAAGGACTTCAAAGATTTTGAGGAATTTGATCGCTTTTTGTAGAAAATTTTAACGACTAATTTTATGTTTATATTAAAGGAATTTTACATGATTTCTCCTTTTATTTTAACAGATTTTTATGATTTCAAAATATTTTAAGTGATTGTTAAGATTTAAAAGTATTTTTAAAGTTTTTAAAGAGTTTCAACATTCTCAAAAAATGTCAAGGAGTTTCAATGAATTTTTAATTACTTCCAAAGTTTTCAACAGATTTTTAAAGAACCAAATTTCAAGGGATCTGTAGCTATTCCGAAGATTTTAAAGAATTTCACAGGATTTTTAAATAACTTTTTTAACGTTGAAGGATTTCAATGAATTTCAAAGATTTCCCGGGATTTAAACGGTTTTTATAGAGGGGTTTAATGCATAAGTTCAATGTATTAATTAATATTAATATTAATTAATTTACATTCCAAGGGATTTCAAGGAATTTTACGAGATTTTAAATTATTTTAACAGATTCCAAAGAGTTTCAGGAAGTTTTAAAGTTTTCAAGATATTTCAAAGAATTTCGTAGGCTTTCTAAAGATTTCAATGGATTTCCAGAAAACTAAATTTCAAGGGATCCCTAAGGACTCTAAATGTTTCAATGAGGTTAAAAGTATTGCAAGGAATTTCACAAGATTTTAATGTTAAAGGATTTCTAGGGATTTCAAAGATTTCTAGGGATTTGAACAATTTTTGTAGAAAACTTTAATGACTAATTGTACTTTTAATGTAGTTTTAATTTAATTTTTATTCAAGGGATTAAAAATTATTTCTATTTTCAGCTTTAAGGCTTTTTGCAATTTCCGAAATGATTTTAAGGGATTTCATCCGATTTTAAGAGATTTTAACAGATTAAAAAGACTTTCAAAATTTTCCAGGGATTCCAAAAATTGGCAGGAATTTTTAGAGATATTAAACATTTTTAGGGATTTGAATGATTTTTCAGAAAACTTGATTGAATTTTACATTAATTTTTATTCAAGTGATTGAAGATGATTTCTACTTTTACTTTAGAATATTTCTACGGTTTTTAAGCTTTAAAGGGATTTCGTAAGAGCGATTTTAAGGCATTTCATACAATTAAAGGGATTTTATACGCCCTTCAAATATTTCAAATATTTGATGGGATTTTACATATTTTAAGGGGTTTCAATTAATTTCAAGAAAAGTTCAGGGAATTAATCAAATATTTCAAGGGATTTCTAACGATGTAATACATTTTAAGGGCTATGAAAAAATTTAAAAACTTTCTAAGGATTTTTAAGCTAATTTCAAATTATTTTTGATCTTCTTTCAGTGCATTTTTCAGACTTCCCAAGATTTCGAGGGATTTTGCGAGATTCCATAAGATTTTAAGCTATTTTTTAAGATTCTAAGCAATTTCAAGACATTTCAAAATTTTCAAGGAATTCCAAAGAATTTCGCAGGATTTCCAAAGATCTCAAGGAATGTCGAGACAATGAAGTTGTAGAGAATGAAATTTTAATGGGTTCCTAGCATCGGGAATGATTTTAAGAGATTTTAAGGTATTTCAAAGATTTTGCCAGAGTTAAAGAATTTTATTGTATTTCCAAGGATTTCAAATGATTTGTGGGGTTTCAACTAATTTCTCCAGAAATTTAGGAAATAAACATTTCAAGTGATTTCTTTTGATTTAAACAATTTCAAGTGATGTAAAAACATTTTTTAAATCAAATTTTGTCTGAAAAAAGATCTCCTTCGCTCTGCTGGGAATCGAACCACAGAACTTCCGATTGCCGGTGGGGTGCTTTTCCCTTAAGCTACTGAAGAGATCAGGAGAAGAATTCTTTTTCAGAAATACACGCATTATTTTACCAGGTGTTACGATTTTAAATTTTCAAAGAATCTGTATCATCATCATCAGGGAATAACAGAAATTCTAAACGTCTTTTCAGACTAGCTGGAATTATAAATTAATTTTTTTAAAGTATATTTTTAATTTATAACTCCATCTAGTCTGAAAAGACGTTCTCAACATCTTGCCGTATATTCAGAATAGATGGAGTTATGATTAGAATTTTTTTTGTATTACATTTTTTATTCATAACTTCATCTAGTCTGAAAAGACGTTAAGCATTTCTGTCATTCTCTTTTGATAATACAGATTCCATGCAAAGAAATTTACCAAATTTCTAAGGATTTTACAGGTGTCGAGTTATTTTTAAAACATTCAAAAAAAAAAACTTTAATTAATCAATTTTAAGTTTCATTTAATTTATATTCAAGGGATAGAAACTAATTATTATATTAATTAATAGGAAATCAACGTTTCAAGTAATTTCTATGCATTTAAACAATTTCAAGGGATGTAAAGAAATGTTTTCATTAACTTTTGTCTGAAAAAAAGATCTTCTTCGCTCTGCTGGGAATCGAACCACAGAACTTCCGATTGCCGGTGGGGTGCTTTTCCCTTAAGCTACTAGAGAGATTAAGAGAAGAATCCTTTTTCAGAAATACACGCATTGTTTTGCCAGGTGTTACGATTTAAATTTTTGAAAGAATCTGTATTATCATCATCAGGGAATAACAGAAATTCTAAACGTCTTTTCAGACTATATGGAATTATGAATTAAATTTTTTTTAATTATATTTTTAATTTATAACTCCTCTAGTCTGAAAATACATTTTTAACATCTTACCGTATTTTCAGACCAGACGGTGTTATGATTAGAAATTTTTTTGAATTAAATTTTTAATTCATAACTCCATCTAGTCTGAAAAGACGTTAAGCATTTCTGTCATTCTCTGTTGATAATACAGATTCCTTGCAAAGAAATTCACCAAATTTCTAAGGATTTTACAGGTTTTAAGTTATTTTAAAAACTTTCAAAAAAAGAAAAATTCAATTAATAAATTTTATGTTTCATTTAATTTATATTCAAGTGATAGAAAGTAATTCCTGCTTTTATTTTGATACATTTTGAAGATTTCTAAAAATTTCAAGTGACAGCCCCGTTCAGAATATTCGAAAAAATAAAATCCAACTGTAAAAAACAATGCGTTCGACATAATGGACAATAAACATCTTAAGCCAGAGACATTAATTTTTATAACAATAATAGTAACAATAATAAGAGTAAAGTAATTTAACAAATTAGGGAATCCGAGAAAATTACTTACAATTACAGAAAGTAACAACTTGATAAAATCGCTTGAAAGTTAAATTGCGTATTGAGACCTAGAGTGAAATGTGAGATGTTATCATGGCAAAGTTGCAAGAACCGATTATATCATGGATAAGCAAACTTCCCAGAATCGATCAAAGTTTAACTTGTCCGATTATATTCAAGCGTGAGTAACTCAAACTATTTCCTTCTTCCTCGCCTTATCCCTGCTTCCCACCGGACACCCCTAAAATAAACCCTAAACTTCCAAAATTCGTCCGATCTAATCGAAATATTTGATATTGAACTAGAAACATTTTCCAAAAACAAAATCTCTAACTTATTTTTATTGAAATAATTTTATTACTTTTGTTCTTATTAAACTTAATATTGATATTGAAACTCTAGAGGTCCAAATTTAGACCCCATGAGATTTTTATTTTTATTTTCGTTCGGCAAAGCACCCCCCCTCCCCCACCATTTTTTTTGCTTTCCGGAAACAGAAATTCCACTTCTCTTTTTAAATCGGTCAACATTAACCCGCCTGCTTGAGCTTTCGAAATTATTGTTCACAGTCAGCTTTTATGGAAGTTAACGATCATTTTGAGACCAAAATAAAAAAAATCGTTAAGGTTTCGTAACCTCGGCCAGAAATGCTTAAAGTTCCGATCAGGTCTCCGTCCGTCATATTTTTTCCAAGGAGAGGTATGCAGGGGTGGGATGTAGGTAAAGTGAATGGAAGTGAATAGAAATAAGGAGTTCAGGAGAATATGGATAAGCGAATTAGGGGAAGTAAGGGAAAATAAAGGAAGGGGTAGTAGGAGAAGTACGGGGAAATAAGAGGCTAGGGAATGGTGTAAGTAAGTGGAAATAATCGAAGGGATAGGGAAATAAAAGGAGGTTAGTAGGGAAAGTAAAGGGGAAATCAGGGGAATTATAGGTAAGAGGAAAATTAGGGGAAGTGGGACGGGCTATGTAGGGGAAGTAAAAATAAATATCGAGGAGTGAGGGGAACTAATGGAAGGGGAAGTAGGGGGAAATAAAAGCAGGAGAAATAGGGAAAATAAGGAAAAACGTGGAGTGGGAAGCGAGGAGAAGTAGGTGAAATTATTAAAAATGTGGGTGAGTAGAGGGCGTGGAGCAACGGGTAAAAGGGAGGGAGAGTAGAGAAATGAGAGGGAAGTACAGGAAGTAAGAGAAGAGGAAGTAAGGGAAATTAAGGGTGTCGAAGTGAGGAAATTTAAGGTGGGAATATCGAGACAAGGAGGAGAAGGAAATTAGGGGGGGTGGGGTAAGACAGGTGATAAGGAGTTAGGGATAAATAGAGAAGAAAGGGATAGTCAGTACTGGGGTGTGTAGAGGACGGACGTTAGGAAAAAGGAGGCGAGAAAAAGGAGGCCAGAAAATGGAAATGAGTTGAAAAGAGTGGAATTGGATGGAGAAGTAAGGAGAGGAATAATAGACGAATGGAGGGAAAGTAGGCCAAGTGATAAGTGAAGTAGGCGGAAGGACGGTGATTAATTAATTTCATTAGTAAATTTTTTTATTAAAAATATTTGGTAATTATTTAATAATTTTTATTTGTTTAAACAATTTTTTTCCTCTGTTATCCCTGAGAAGTTATTGTTTTTTTCAATTAATTACGCAGTTATTGAATGTTAAGAGTAATGCTTTTTGTAAAAGGCAGTTTGAAATTATTTTAGCAATTATTATCACTTTTTTCTTTTCCTATGAAAGATGGAAAAAAATTGAATTATTTAAATAATTGCCAAATATTCTAAACAAAAAAATCTAGTTCTGAACATTCTTTAATTTTGTCCTCAATGAAAAAGATTACTAACTTTTCACTATCTAAAATTTAAAAAAATAAAAATAGAGGTTGTTTAAACAATTACAAAATATTTGTAACAAAAAAATATTACTCTTGTAATTCATCAGCTCTATCTTTTATCCTGAATAATAATTACTTTTCACAATTACACGGAAAACATTATACAAATGGGAATTGTTTAAACAATTACAAAATATTTTCAACAAAAAAATTATAATCTTCTAATTCATTCCGTACATTATTATTTCAAGAAAAAAGTAACTTCACAAGATTCGCAGAAGAAAAAAAGTATTTAAACAAGTGAAAAATATTTAAAGAGTTGCTACCTATATCTTGAACAAAAACTATCAAAAGTTTATTTACTGTGTCATTAATTCAAGAAATTAGTAACTTTACTACATTTACCGCAGAAAAAGAATTGTTTCTAAAGAAAAATTATTGAAATAATTACAAATGTCTTTAAAAAACTTTTAAGATTCATTAACTGCTAATTTAAATCCTTAAAATAATAAATTTTCCACATTTAAGGGAGAAATAAATTGGTTAAACGAATAAAAATTTTTAAATAATTACTAAACATGTTTAAGAAGAAATAATACTCTTGGAACTCTTAAACTGTATAATTATTTGCAGAAGAAAAATTGCTCAAACAAATAATAATTGTTTAAACAATTAAAAATTAGTTTAAAAATTTGTTAAAAAATAGACCTAAAGTTGTAGCTTATCGAAAAAAATTAATGTTCACAATAATGTTTTATGTTATTACAAGTTACCTCGCATTACCAAGTTTAATTTCTAAACCTTGGAGGAATGGGTTAAGATAGATTTCATTAGGAAAATAATATTTATAAAAAAACATAGTTTTTCTATTTTCTTGTAATCAAAATAATACTACTGGTGATGTAATTTCAAATGAAAAACATAAATCGGCATTCTTGTATTTTCTTGTAGAAAATTTAAAAAAATAACAATAAAGTATAAACATTCTACAATTAAAAAATTTGTATATTTTGTTATTATTTTGTTTTCCTTTTGTGTAAACATCTTTCAATCTTAAAAGAATCCATTTTTAACCCATTTAGTTTGAAATTTTTTAATTAAGGAAGGCATTTTTTGAAGTATTTAGCAATATTGTACTTTTTATTCTAAATGGACAATTATAAATCAAATTTTAAAAACTAATCAATTTTAAACTCAATTCTTTGAAATAGAAAGCCTTCAATTTTTAATATTTCAAAGTGTTAAGTTTAATCCTTGAACTTACAACTTTAATTTTTCTATTTAACAAATTTTTGATATGTAAGTGTAATTATTGAATTTAGGTGTATAAATAATAATTAAGCAATTATCAATTTGGAAAAAGTTTGAGGTAGTTTAAAAAGTATTTAAAAGATCTGGGAGGATCCGAACTTTATTTAAAATTAGAAAAGGCATCCAAAAATAAAATAAAAACTGTATTTAGATATTTGAAGATTTTGAAATAACATTTTTTAAATCTTTTTAAGGTTACATAAGGGCTTTAAGAAAAAAATAGATTCTTAAGTTTGCTGGAAAAATTTGAAATGATTTTTTATTTTGAAGAATTGATTTTAAGAAAATATTTTAAAATATTTTAATTTAAATTGATTAATAGATGAATATTAAACAATTAATAATTTTGAAAATAATCAAATAAATTACAAATATGTTTAGAAGTTTTGAGAAGGTTTCAAAATAATTTGTAATGTGAAAAGATTTAAAAAGATTTATAACGCAATGTAGATTTTTGAAGATTTCGAACCCAAATTTTGTAAGCTTTTTGACCATTTTAAAGCTTCCAAATTAATAAAAAATTTGTATCAAAATTCCTAGAAAGTCTAAAAATAATTTTATTATATAGAAAAATTAATCTAAAATTTTATTCAATAAGATTTACAAAATGTTCAGAAAAGAATCTGGGTGATTTTAAGATAATTTTTTAATTTTTGCAGGATTTTTAAAAAATTATGGTGACCGATCACCAGAAATCAAAAGTTAATTGTTTGGACCACCCTAGGTACTTCAATAAATTTAAATATTTTTAAATAATTAGAATACTTTCAACTCCGATAAATAGTGAATCAATAATTTCGCAAGAATGATGTCATAAATTTCCCATTTCCAAATACTTTACGCAATCGAAGAAAATACGTACCACGTGCAGAATCGCAGATGCTGATGATGAGGCCACAAAGAACGAGAATAGCCCTCAACTTGGTCCACATTTTTCAGTTTTTTTTTATACTGTGAACCGACCGCCGATTTTGAAAATGATCTCAATTTGTGGTCCGGAATTGGCTCAAGTACATAACTGCCGAATGATAGTCGAACTGTTTGTCGTACTTGACTGAGGATGCGTCAGTAAACTCAACGAAACAGTATCATGCAGGTCAGAGCGAGGGTCAATCGTTTATCTGCCTTCAAATCCCCTCTTATAACAGTTTGTCCTCCCTTCTTTACCTTCCTCGAAAACCAAAGCAAAAAAGTCAGATAAAAAAAAAGGTTTCCTAAAGAATCTACAACTATTCATTTTTTTAGTTTATGAGCGTCTACATACTACGAGACACTCTAAGGAGATGGGAGGGGGGTGTAATAAAGGGGATGCAAAGGTTTCAACAAAATAATTCAATTTTTTACCAAACAGCTGAATTTTTAACGCAAAAATATGAATTTTCAAGAAAAGAGTTAACTTTGAACCAAATAGCCTAATTTTAAACCAAATAGCCTAATTTTCAAACCAAATAGACGATTTTTCTATAAACAAAGATTTTAAAGTTCAATGTTAATTTACGATCAAATAGTTTATTTGTTTACATAGAAGCTGAATTTGTTATCAAATAGCTAAATTTTTAACCAAGAATATTAATTTTCTGCCAAAAGATGAATTTTCAACCAAACACTTCATTCTTTAACTAAAAGTTAAATTTTCTACCAAAATGGGCAAGTTTTTAAGCAAAACAATGCATTTTCAAGAAAAAACTTAATTTTCAAACCAAGAAGACAATTTTTCTACCAAAAAGTTTTAATTTCAACGCAAAAATATGAATAACAAACAGTTGCACCTTAACTTTAAATGATCAATGATCAACCAAAACAAATTAAAATTAATTTTCAAACCATAAGGCCAGCTTTTAACCAAATATTTGAATTTTTCACCAAATAGCTGAATTTTTACCCAAGAAGATTATTTTTCTGCCAAAGTAGCTGAATTTTCAAAAAAAAAGTTAGTTTTCAACCAAATAGCCTAAGTTTGAATCAAATAGCCTAATTTTCAAGAAAAAGGGACTATTATCCTACCAACAAAAAGTTGAAAATTTAACGTTAAATCATGGCCAAATAATAACTTCAACAAAAGAGTTGAATTTTCGACAAAAAAAGATGAATAACAAAATAGTTCAATTTTTAACAAAATAGTTTAACTTTCAAAAAAAATATTTGAATTTTTTACCCAAAAGCTGTATTTTTGACCAAATAGCTGAATCTATAACCCAGAAAATTACTTTCTACTAAAAGACGAATTTTAAGGGAAATACATTTTTTTTAACCAAAAGTCAAATTTTCTGCCAAAGCCGGTACATTTTGAACACAAAATCGGGAATTTTCAACAAAACACTTAATTTTTAACGAAATATCCTAACTTTCAAGCCAAAAATATAATTTTTCTAAAAACTAAAAGGTGAAAGTTTCACGTTAATTTATGACAACATTTTTTTATCCAAATTTTTAAATCATTTTTAAATCAAAAACGATTATTTTCAATCTGAAAGGACGCATTGGCAACAAATTCTCAGCAAAAAAGATAATTTTAACATATTAGTTAATTTTATAACAAAATAGTCGAATTTGTCACCTAAAAGCTAATTTTTTACCAAACAGCTAAATTTTTAACGTTGAAAAATAAATTTTCAAGCAGGAAGATTAAGTTTCTACCAGAAGACGAATTATCAACTAAATGCATAATTTTTTAATCAAAAGTTAATTTTTCTACCACAGTATGTAAACTTTAAACCAAAACCCTGAAATTTAAAGAGAAAGCTTAATTTTCAACGAAATAGCTCAATTTGCAACCAAAAAACTTTGATAAATTACTTAATATTTAAAATATTTTTTTAAACTTTCAAACAATTTTTACTATATTTCAAACTTACCTGGATTTTTCTTCAAATTTCGTAATCTTGCAAAATTTCCAAATTTTTCTTTAAATTCTTCTAGACTTTTCCTCGAAATAAATGTTCTTGAATCCATTTTCTCTTCGAATTTATTATTTCAAATAAGCAATCCTGTCAAATTTAGCAACGAATCTTAAGAAAATTGTTGTGTTCCCTGGAAATCTTTAAAAATGCTTAAAAAGCTTCTTTTTTAGAAATACTCCAAACTTTTCATTTTATTCTCTTTTTCTTATGTCTTTCAAGATTTAAATTATTTTTGAATCTGTTAAAAACTTCTAAATAACTTTTAAACTTAACTGAATTTCTCCAAGAATTTTTAAAGAATTAAAGAATTCAAAAAAATTGCCTTAAAATCTTCCAGATTCTTAAAAAACAACAAAACTTAGTGTTCGAAATCTTCAAATAACTAAAATTTGGTTTTAATTTTTTGAAATAATTTTAAGTTTTAAACTATTTTTCATTCTTTTTAAAACTACTGTATATTTCATTTCTAAATATTGAACTTACGGGGATTTTTTAAACTTTTGTAATCTTAAAAAATTGAAAAATTTTCCTTTGAAATCTTCTAAAATTCTTTTTCGAAATTTTAGGAAATCATTGGGATTATTTTGAAATACTTTTTTTCTCTTAAGATTCATTGCTTAGAATAAACGTTGAATAAATCTTCCTAGGAAATTTTACAGGAATATTAAGAAAATTGATGTCTTCTGTGGAAATCTTTAAGAATGCTTTAAATGCTTCTTTTTAAAACTTTTAAATAACAAATTTTAAATAACTTTTAAGCTGATTCGGATTTTTCCTAAATTTTTACAAGAATTCTAAAAAAGGAAAAAAATTTGGTTCTGAATCTTCAATTATCTACGATTTGTTTTTAATTTTTTTTAAATAATTTCAAGTTTTTAATTATTAAATTTGTATTTACTTTTAAATATCTAAATTCTAAATATTGAAATCACTGCCATTTGTTTCAACTATTGTAGACTTGAAAAATCTTGCTTTAAAATCTTTTAGTTTCTTTGTCGAAATTGTGAGAATCATTTGAAACGTTTTGAAATACTTTTACGAAAAGGATTTTACAGTTCTGTAGAATACTTTCAAAACATTAGAAAAAACGTTTCTGGACATTTTAATTTTTGATAATTTCAAAATGAAGAAAATAATTTTAAATATAAAAAAAAATTTCATTGAAAGAGACATTTTTTTTTATTTCAAAAACATGAGCCACCAGGTTCGTTAACTTCGAATTTTGACTTTAAAGTTAAGAAACAAAAGATTTTTTATCAAAATTGGAAGAACTGCCACACCAATTCATTTTCAAACGTATGTTAGACATAAGGAATAAATGATTAAGTAAACAATTTTTATTGTACTTAACTAATATATTTATTACTATTTACATGTAAAAAAGTGTCCAAAATATTTACAATTCACTGCACAATTATTTATTACAATAAAAAATAGGGTATGAGATTCAATAAAATATAAATCCAATGAATAACATCATGAAACTATTGAGAAACATTTTATAAAGACTACACTCATTTCCTTAATAATAATATTAATATTAAATTGAAATACAAAATCTTCAAACACTATTAAAATTTTTTGGTAACTAAGATGGAAAGAGAAGAAATCGAGTTCAAAACCTAAGATTATAATATGCTAAAAATAAAAAATTTAAATCTAATCAGCCTTGAAAGGTAGAATGAAAATTAGATATTTTACTGGTTGCATGTTTTTTAAATTAATTCTTAATTCGGTGAAATATTTGAAAAATATAAAATAAAAAAAATCGTATTTGGGTTTTAATAGAATGGTACGGATTCTGGGTACCAAGTGCGACCCAAAAGTGCAGATACTTTTTCTGATACTGTGAGAACATCCAATTGCAAGTCTTCCAGAATTGATGTTTCCCAAACTCGAAGAACCCGAAGACGTATGCAACATATCGAGACAAATTCCATAAATCCAGAGGACCTACAAACAGAACAAAATTTATTCTAGTGAGAAACTAAATTGGAAATACACCCTGATTAAACTTTGGATAGCAAATTTCTAGCTATAGAATTTTTTTTTTAAGTTTTAATTTTTAATTTGCGTCCCTACTTTTATTATTTATCTAACTCAATTTATTGTTTAGAATTTCTACTTCAAATAAAAGTTCACTGGTAACCGAATTTAGACTTTTTTACAATATACAGTGAACTTTTGCTTATTTGAACGGCCTTGAAATTTACACATTCAGGTTATTTTTGTCAAGCGATGTTCATTGGTTGCCCCGTTTTTGCATCGACCACGGCACTGGTCAATTAAGCAACTTTTTCAACTGCACATCAATAATAACACAGATAAATGTTTTAAATAAATGTATTCATAATTTATTATTCTTTGTCATTTTAAATAGACCCGCGCTTTTCAGCACATGCGTAGTCGAAAATATCGCGGTCCGTTAGCGCATTTGCGCATCATGTATACCAGTGCTTTCCAAGTGTTTTCTTTGACGTACGAAGTGACAAATATAACATTTCCTTAAAATATTACAATTTTCCAACTGAAAATCAATATACTATAATCAAAAACGACACAAATATTTCGCGGAATAAAATAGAAATCTTTAGAAATATTCAAAATTTAAGAAAATTTTATTATTTTAGCTGAAATCTCAGGCTATCCAATTTTTAGCAGGACATATATGTAATGCAACAAAATTGCATTTTTTCAACCGATCATTTTTGCAATAGATCGATCAAAAGGATATACAGACAATTTTCCATCGACGTCAATTCCACAATGTGGAGTGTGGATGTAAAATATAATCCACAAATGGATTGTGACGTCGGTTAGATTAACTTCAGTTAGCATCAGGATCACAGGATCAGACTTCACAAGGGAGCAACAAAAAATTGACATTTTTAAAAATAGAAATTCCCGCATGACAAAAATGTTATCCCGAAATAGAAAAACTTGTAGGCTTCAAAAATGTCTACAAGTGATGCAAATCATTAATATTTTTGTCGTGTGGGTTACATCAGGGAAGTCCAAAAATTCTTTGGAATTTTAGTTTAAATTTGTATGCATATCGCACGGACATTTTTTCGAATCGACACAAAAATAAATCCAATTTTTTCTTTAGAAAAAAATGAATAAGAAAAATGTAAGAAATAATAAAAAATAAGGTATAATGAGCAAAAAATATAAGACAAATAAAAGATGTTTTTGTAAATTGGATTCAGAATCGTCAATATTAGCTGAAATTTGTTGGGGCTAATTATGATTTTTTGCGGTTTTTTAATGCGAATTGTTTCTAATAGATAAATACTAATTTAGGAACATAATTAGATGTTATCATACACTGTTTAAACAATTTATTATTGTTTTTAGAATTTTTAACTTAGAATAATTCTAGAAATATGCAGTTTTTTCCAAAATTTTCCACTTTTTGTACAATTTTCGATTAGAGTAAGGAAATAATTTATTAATCTTAACAAAAACAATTTATTATTATTGTCAATAAAATTCTCTTTCAATAATGCTAAAAATTTCAGCATTTTTCTGAAATGTTCAACCTTTTGTTCACTTTTCACTTGGAGTGACTTAATATTAAATTCAATTTAGCAAAAATATTTGTTTTAACAAATTATCGTTGCTTATAACTATCTTAATCTATAATAATGCCATATTGTTGCGGTTTTTTCCTGAAATTTTTTTATTCTGTGTCCACTTTAAACGTGGTGAGGTAATAATTAATGCAAGTTAACAAAAATAGTTTCCTCAACAATTTATTATTGTTTATAGCTATCTTCTTTTAGATAAGTATTCGAAAGTTGCGGCTTTTTCTGAAATGTATAACTTTGCGTTGCCTCTTAAATTATGAAAAAATAATTCATAAATATTAGACAAAATCGTATTTTTAGCAATCCCTTTTTTGTGAATATATTTTTCTGAATTGAATAAACTTTTAAAATATGCTTCAAATTTTCGAATAATATTCAAAAAGTGATTCTTGTCGAGGTTCTCTAATTATTTTTTTAGAACTAAAAAGTCGAAGCGAAACTAAAAACTTAAGAAAAAATCAACTTTCTAGCATTACTTTAAGGAAAGATAGATATTAGCAATAGTCAATGGTTTAAGTGAACATTTTTGTAAACTTTAATTATTTATTACTTTACCAAATAAAAAATGGATGTGAAATTAAAAATTTCAAAGAGACTGTAACTATCTAGCATTCAGAAAGAAGAAGATAATGTTAAACAACAATGATTTGTTTAAATAATTATTTCTTCTAAATCGAGTTAATCATAAAAAACCACAACTTTCTAGTATTCAAATTGAATATTATTAAAAACAACAATAAATTGTTTAAACAATAATTTTGTTAACTTTAATTAATTATTTACCTCACCTTTATTGAAAATTGGACAAAAATTGGAAAATTTTTGAAAAACAGCAATTTTCTAGCAATAGTCTAAGAGAATATTATTAAAAATAATAATAAATTCTTAACACAATTAATTTTGTTAAATTAAATTTATTATTATTCAAATTTTACATTTTTAAATTTTTATTATTACGGGAATTTCTACCATTGACTATAGAGCCTATTATTAACAATAATAATAAATTCTTTCAACAACTATTGCTGGTAACTTGAAGTAATTATTATTTCTCTCTAATTAAAAAGTGGACAAAAAGTTAAAAATTCAAAATCTAGTATTAATAATTAATATAGAAGAAGGTAACTATAAAGAATAATAATTTGTTACATAATTATTTTTTCTAAATTGAAATAATTGCTAACTGACTCCGAGTGAAAAGTAGACAAACAGTTGAAAATTTCATAAAAATCGCAATTTCTATCATTATTCAAAACGATAATAATTTTTTTAAATTCTTTTTCTGAAAAATTATTTAGCATTTCTTCACTATAATTAAGAATTTGACAAACAGTTGAAATTTTTTTATAAAAACACGACTTTCTAACTGCATTCTACGAGAAAACTGCTAAACAAAATAATAAATTGTTTAAACAATTTAATTATTTCTGACGATTCTGAATAAAATTTAAAACAAAATTTTCTGATGGGAAATACGTGTTAAACTTTACGTGGCTTGCGCCACCTCTGAATATCATTTTTTTTCAAAACAAAAAATTAATTATTTGTGTGGATTCGAACAAATTCTAAGTGATATGCATAAAAATTCTAAAATAAAATTTGGATCTCTCTAGGGTTACATGAACTTTTTCACAAACAGAAAAATCACATTTAAAAACACAGGAAAAAATTGTTCTGAACTAGAAGAACTGTTTTCTTGAATATAGATGAAAATTTGGTTGCATCAAACAAAGTTTGGTTGATTCAACAAAATATTTTATTGGCCCAATCAAATATTGTTATTGGATCAAATAAAAACTCCATCTATCAAAATATTTGGTTAAACAAAACAAAAAATTTAGTTTTCTCTACAGAATAATTTTTTGTTCATTTTAGAGGTACCATATTCTGGACTTGATTCCATTTCAAATAATATATTTTTGTGTTTGTGAAAGAATATCATAAATAATTTAAAACTAAAAAATCTAAATGGATATGAATATATCTAATGATTTTGCATGCTTATGATGTATAAATGTAAAAAAATCTCAGAAACGTAAAAAACAATCGAGAGATGATGTAACATTTCTCATAGTTGAATATAAAGTTTTGTCTTAAAAGTATCACAGGGATCACATTGGTTCAGAGCATTTAAATTTTAGGGAAAATAGGGCAATTCAAATCATTGAACTTTCAACTAAAAAATATAACTTTTGAACCAAAAATTAGAATAGTTAATTAAAAAATTAATTATTAACTAAAAAAATAAATTTCAAAAAAAATAGTTCAATTTTCAACCAAAGAAATGAATTTACAACCAATTATGTAAATTTTCAGACAAGTAAAAGAAAACCATTTCAATGATGTACATGAATTTTCAAACAAATAGTTTAATTCTCATTAATTTTTTACTAAAGAAAAAAAACAAATTTTTGATAAAATAATTGCATTTTGAATAAAATATTTGATTTTTCAACTAAAAAATAGATTTTTTCAACCAAAAAGTGTAATAGTTAAATTTATAGTTAAAAAATTAATAATTAACTGAAAAAAAAGAAATTAAAAATAAAAAAGTTAAATTTTCAACCCAAGAAATGAATTTTCTACCAAATGTATGAATTTTTAACCAAGAAAGCGATGAATTTTCAACCGAATATTTAAAAGTTTACACAAAAAAGGTGAACTTTTTACAAACAGTTAAATTTTAAATCTACAGATGTGAATTTTCAACATAAAAGTTCAATTTTCAACAGAATAGAATATAAAATAATAAATTTTTTAATAAAAATAATGAATTCTTAACCAATAATAATAGTTGATTTATTCTCAACCAAAGAGATGAATTGTGATCCAAGAGGATTAATTATTTACCGGAAAGTTAACTTAACTTTCAAGCAAATATTTAACTTTTCACCAAAAAAATGTAATCTCGACGAAAAATGTATTTGTTAATATTTCAATAAAAAAGATAATAATTTCAAACCAAAAACAGTTGACTGCCACCAAAAAAGATGAATCTTTAAGAAAATACGTGAATTTTCAAGTAAAAAATATCAATTTTGAACCAAAATGGAATATTTATATTCCCAGTAAAAAGTATATAATTTTCAACAACAAAAAAGAAATAAAAAATGGTTACACTTTAAACCAAAAAGAAGATTCTTGAAGGAATAAAATGAATTTTTTATCCGAATTTATTTATTAATGGTTGCGAGCTTCTTATAATTCTTAAAAAATTAATCGCAGCTTAAAAATCCATGAAAACAACGATAGACTGGAGAAACCCTGTGGTGTCTTAAGAATAAGGAGCGACCCAAGGATGACAGCCATATATTAAAAAATTTTGTTCATCATTTCCCTATCTTAATTTTATGTTATATTTCATGTTCCCATTTATTCCTTATTAGAGGGGATTTTGAGGAAAATAGGGGAAAAAAGGGAAAAACTGTGATCCCCAATAGTACTGTTATCCTCAAAGAAATAATGGTTAATGCAATTTGTTAAAATAAAAAATTAATAATATAGGATATATTAATTAAATGCAATCATTTGCATCAATAATCATTATTAACAAAACTAAATAAAAATATAAAAATGTTCATCTCATACGTGATTTCACAGTCGCCGAGTCCAACCGCACAAAGTCGAGGACAAGATTTTGCTGCTCTTATCAGTGGTTCGTCTATCGTGTGGGGACCATAAGCAGCGATTACCAATTCTGTAAGACGACAACAACTATCTATTCCATCTACTATCGAGGCTGGCGTGCTTTCCCCGAGATAAAGATGGGTCACAGGAATACAACTTTTTAAAATTGTTTTACAATCTTCTTCATCCGACATATACGACAATCTGAAAAAGGAAAACTGAATTAAAGGAAAATTTATAATATATATTAGCTTCCCCTCCTATCAAGCACCCCTCAGGAATTTTACTTCCCCCCTTTTTTCTTTTTCACAGATAAAAGAAGCAAGATTAAAAAAATATTAATATTTAAATTATTGCGAAAGATTATTTATAATAATCTTCAAATTCAATCATTCATATTGTCCAATCCCCGTAATTTTATTTTATAGGGTCCCAAAAGAATCCCGTAAATGATAAAATAGGTTTAGCGAGTTTTTGGCGCTAACTATGATTTTTTCGGGTCTTTTAATGCAAATTTTTTCTTTTAAATAAAATACTATAACCTCAGTTTGTCAAAAAAAATTCACTTTTTGTCAAACTTTTAATTGGAGTATGGTAATAATTAATTATTCTGCACAACCATAATTATTTGAGTAATTCATTAGTTTTTTTATAATGTTTTCTTAGAATAATGCTAGAAAGTTGCAGTTTTTTCTAAAAATTTTAAATATGCTTTGCCTTTTTAGTTGTAAAAAAATAATAAATTAGCATTGACAGAATCGTTTTTTTTAAATCTTTTACACTTTGTGAAAATATTCTTCTCAAATAAAAGAGATATTTGAAATATTCTTCTAACATTTTCTATATGGATCATATTAAATGTAGATTTTCCGTGAAGCAGTTACTGTGAGCTTTTCTGTTTAAATTAATATTATTATTTATTATTTTTCCTAATTAAAAAGTGGAAAAAGCTTACAATTTCAGAAAACCCCGCAGCTCTCTAGCATTATTTTAAGAGAAGATATTTATAAGTAATAATTAACTGTTTGAACAATAATTTTTGATAACTTGCATTAATTATTAACTCACTAAATAAAAAATGGACATAAATATAAAAATTCCAGGAAAAAACGACACTATCTAGCATTATTATAGAAGATAGTTAAAAACAATAATAATTTGTTTAAATAATTATGATTATTAAATTGTATTAATTTTTATCTCGCTTAAAATAAAAATTTGATAAAAGTGTAAAATTTATTTTTAAAAACGCAACTATCTAGTATTAATATAGAAGAAGATAGTAATAAAAATAAATATTGGCTTAAAAAATTATGTTTGTTATATTTTATTAATTATTACAACACTCTAAGTGAAAAGTAGAAAAAAAATTGAAAATTAAGAGAAGATAGTTATAAACAATTATAAATTCTTTAAACAGCTATGTTTGTTAACTTGCCTTAATTATTACCTCACTGAATGAAAAGTGGACAAAAAGTTAAAAATTTTAGGAAATAAACCAGCATCTATCAGAATCAATATAGATGAATATAGTTAAAAACAATAGAAATTTGTTTAAACAATTTTTTTGCTAAATTTAATGAACTATTATCCTACTCCATGTGAAAAATAGACAAATAGTTTAAAAATCCAGAAAAAACGGAAAATTTCTATCTTTAAGAAAAGAGAATATTATTAAGAATAATAATAAATTCTTGAAACAATTTTTTTTATACTTGAATTAATTATTACTTTACTCTCATTGAAAAGTCGACAAAAAGTTGAACATTTTCGAAAAAAACCGCAAGTATCTGGCATTAATATAAATGAAGAAAATTCTAAACAATATTAGTTACAATTATAATAAAACCTTATATTCTAAAAATCCTTCTAAATCTTCTGGAAGGAAATCTTTTAAGATTTTCTTCAAATCCCTTAAACCTTTAAATTTTCTTGAAATCTGTTGACAATGTTTGAAAATCTTAAAAAAAATAAAATCCTTTGAATTTCGTCCATTCTTATAAATAAATTCCTTGAAATCCATTAAAATGTAAAACTCGTTAAAATCACGAGAAATTACATGAAATCTGATGGTATTCACTGGATTATCTTGAAATATCTGAAGCCCTATGAAATCTGATTTCTAAAAATACTGATTGCGAATAAAATATCTTACATCACTCGTAGACTTAGACAGGTAGTCTCGTGGACCTTAAACATTGATCTCTCTATAAAGAACTGTCTGACTCTACCTGCGATGTAATAAACTCTAAATTTAGAAACAATTTCCAATGTTTCAAATGCTTTTATTTTGTATTGAATTATTCAATATGTAAAATGTACATTTTTTCAAGCATGAAAGTTAAAAAATTTAATTTGTATAACTTTAAAAAATGTTTGGGAACCCGGAAATTACCAGAAGTTTAATTTTGTTTTTAGAGGCCACTCTGAAATACATAGTTCTATTTTTAATTTCAATACTCACAAAACGAGATTGATGTTTGGCGAATGATTTGAGAGTATTGACCATGCCTCGTCGCTCACAGAAGGAAGTGATTTTGATTCCGAATGTGCTTCAATTCGCAAAGTTTCCAACTGAACATTTTGATCCCTGAGAGCCTTCAGTAATTCATCACTGAGCAAAGAATATGAAAGGGACAATTCTCGAAGACACCGGCAATGATTAACCAATGCTGTAATACCTTAAAAATAAATAAAATTTCATTAATTGTAATATTATCTGATATCAGCCCATGGATACTAATGGGCCCGAGTTAAGAGCTTTAAATGGTGACTTTGTAAAGCTCTTCGCCTGGAGGGATTGCTAGAGAGATTGATCAGCGAACTGGGTCGGAGCAGTGTTGCGGAACGAACGTGTTACTTAAATAAACAACACGGGAACTCTAGATTGATCAAAAAATCTGTAACCCCCCCACCCCCCCCCCCTTATTCCGCCTCGTACAAATCCCTTCCTAACTTTTCTCATAGAATTTCCTGATATGGCTTAATAGTATAATAATACAGATAAAATGATTAAAAATTATATTTTTTACACTTTGAAAAACTGTTCTCTCATTTGTCCTTTTTTCCTTTTAATTTCCATAGCTTCTCAAAAATCACTTCTCCTTATTCCCCCTACTTCTTTAAACCTTATTTCCCCTCAATTACCCCCCCCCCCCCTCCAATTTCTACTCAACACTTTTAATATTTGTCCAAAACTTAGTGAGATAAAATTTTTATCCTGATATTCTCATATTAACAAGGTACATTTTTTTAAATTAAAAAATTGACTTGTCGGGCGATTTACCACTAAAATGAAGATATCTTATTGTCCAAAAGAGTCATCATCAATTTTTTTTTAATGAAAGGTGAAAATAAGTAAATTCTAATTATGAAAAGTGAAAAAGGTGCGACATTGAAAAAAATTATATTAAAAAATTGTTTGGACTTCTTTTTGCTTCAAATTAAAAAAATCTGTATTATAGTATTAAAGCGTATAGTTTTGTCTACAATTTCTCAAAGTATCATTTAAATTCGTTCCACAGTTCCAGAAATATCGATGATTTAAAAAAAAGGGATGCCAAAATTCAACAAAGTATTTGATTAATTCAGCCAAATTTTCTGGTTGTCTAAGCCAAATTCTCCACCAAAAAAAGATTCTGTTAAAACAACAAAAAACCCTCTTTGGACCAACCAAATATTTTATTGTAAATATAATAACCATATTCTGTGGTTGAAGCAACCAAATTTTGTGGAATCAGCTAAATCGTTTTCTGAGTGCACAATTTATAATTAGTACACTCGATTACATTAAGGTAATTACACTTAACTCCCAATATAAGACCCCCCCCCCATGCACGCTATTCGTATAACTGATGGCCTCCGTAGTTTCATGATGAGAGGAGAGAAAATTCAAACACGAAAAAATAATTTGAATTTATGGTCTTATAATTATAATTAATATTTTATGAACATGAAAAACATTTATTATAGAAATTATACCTTGAGGTGATAATTTAGGACAGTCATCGATATGTAACAATTTTAAAGCTGCAGTAGTGTGGGGTCTTAATGTTGTGAAGCAGACTTCCTCTGCGGCAGCTTCCTCATTTTTCAAGGATTTAATTGGTGTTTTTTCACATTTTAGAGTCAATGCGGAATTGAAATGATCGTTATCAACCACGATCATTTCCGGTCTCCTCGGGCTCATAAATGCCAACATCTATTGAAAAAAATTGTTTACACTTTTTAATACATACATTTATACATAGAATAAAAGTAACTAAAATCAATTAGAGTTTTCGAAAAATTGTGGAATTCGCAATTGAAAGATTTAATTTGAAAAATAAAAATTCATATTTAAAATTAATTTTACTTATTTCCGTCCTAAAAAAGTTATCTAGCATTTTGATTGAATTTCTATTGTCTTTTTTTATTTCATATTACATTGGTATTGTTTTTACTTTTTTACTGAAAGAATACTTTAAAGGAACTTGATTAAAAAATTAAAGTTTGATTATATAATAAATATCATTGTATTATAGTCTATATTTTTATAATATCTGATCGTGTGCGAATATTGAATACGACTTAGTCTTATTCAATTTTTTTATTCTGCCGGATTAAACATTTTTTACAAAAACTTTGAATCATTTCAAACGATATTTTATACGTTTTAGAAATTTTGAAAAGTTTACTTCTTTCATGATTACGAAAAAAAACCTCTTTAATTTGAAGCAAAATTTTGAAGCAGAATGTAGATTTTTCAAGATTTAAAAAAAAAGTTTTTTAAGAATTTCAAAAGGTTTGAAACTCGGGACATTTTCAAATGATTATTTCTGTTGAAAATGAATGTTAAGTAGGTTTTTAAAGATTCCCAAAAAAGAAGCTTTTTAGGATGGACAAGGTTTGAAAAGATGTGAAAATAATTAAAAATGAGAAAATATTTCTAAAAATCTTTTAAAGAATGTAGCTTTTGAAGATTTCAAATGAAAAATTCGAAACTTTTTTTATATTTTGAGTGGTTTCAAGAAAATAAACAACTTTTCTTGAAATGCTTGGAAAAATTGATAATGATTTTTCATTTTGAAAAATGAAATTTTTAAGAAAAATTAAAAAGATTTCAAAAAATATTTTTTTTATTTGAAATATGAACAATAAGATACTTTCCCTTTCCTGCTCTGCCTAAATTCCCCTACTTTTCCCCTCACCCCTACTTCCCATCCCGCATTTCAAACTTCGCTTCCCCTTCCTTCCTCAACTACTTCCGCCACATCTCAATTCCATCCGAATCCCACCTTACTTCTTTCCCCTCCCCATTCCCCCTCACGTTCCCTACATAAAGTATACTCATTGCCCACTGCTTACAGTATACTTATTTCCCACTGCTTACACTATACTCATTTCCCAATACTTACACTATACTCATCTCCCAATACTTACACTATAATCATTTCCCACTACTTCTGAAACTTCACCTACCCTCATTTCCCCTCACGTCCTATCCCCCTTCATTTTCCTTCAATTCCTCTACTTCCTCTTCGTTTATTCCATCATTACCACTTCTCTAATTTCGTCGAGTTCCCCGCCCCTAATTTTCCCTACTACCCCTACTTACCATCTCTTCATTTCCCCCTATTTCTCCTACTTGATCTGCCCTTACTTCCCTCTATGTCCCCTACTTCCCCACGCTTCATTTCCCAAACATTCCCATTGCTCATCTCACCTACGAATGGGAGAGGGGGGGGGTGTTAAAAATTGTGGAAATATGTGTCACGTATTTTGTGAATGACCTTAAAGAAGTTCAGAGTTAGTAGTTGAGATTTGAGAGTATGAACTTGGGAGTTATGGGTTAAGAGTTGCTGCCTGGGCCTTTGAAACCCTAGAAACGAGAAAAAGGGGTATTTTTTTGAAAACAGAGGAAAGAAAGTCTGACTGTTTATTTAAAATCATTATCATACTAGTACCAGATAATTTAAACCCATGATTCGATTAACGGTTATACAAAATTAAGCTATTCTTATATACAGGGCGTATTTTGTAAAAAGTAATAAGTTAAAAATAAAAGGAATTTTATTTTTAATTTATTACTTTGCATTACAGACGCTTTGTATATAATAGATGCAAATAAGTGTGAAAAGTTTATCAAATCTATATTATAGACCTTCTTACCTCATCGTAAATGATGTTTATTCTCTATGTTAGAAGAAAAAGAATACGATTAGATGGTTTTAACCTCAAAAATGCCACCTGAAGAAAACACGTACGTATTAGGACGAGCAAATAATACCTCCTTTTTGGAAAAAACTTAAATTGTACTTCGTAATTTTATAAATGTTGAAAATGAATTACAAAAAAATCACGAATCCGCAGTTCATGCGTACTTCGTACGTTGCCAGCGCGATGACAAGAATGACTAAGAAATTTGGTGCGAAATGACAATTTAAATGTATATTTCCTCCAATTCAAGATTTATAGAACTGAATTACAATTAATTGAAAGACTTTTACATTAAAATTAGTATACTCAAAACAAAACAAAATCTATAAAAATGAACTGGGGAAATTTTCATAATGTAAATTCTTCATACATTACATTCCTAATTTTTAAAACGTTCTTACAAATGTAAGGCACTAAATTATTTGATTAATTTTCGATTCTTATAACCTAGTTCTTATTAAAAAATCGACAAAATCATATTATTCTCCAAAGAAAGTAAAAAAGATTATGATAAAAATGTTTTTTGGTATTTTTATAACCATTTAATCTTTGTTTTTGGAGTATTCTTTATTTTTTGTTTGTTTAACTTGGCGATCGTAACTTGAATTTTGCATAGAAAAATTCAGGGGCAAATGTGTCGCCCTGCGAGGGCCCAGCTATGCGTTTCCACAGTGGGCTGCCTTTGTGGGGCCTGTAGAGGGCCACTAATCTAAAGAGGCCAAGGTGAAAAATTTCTACAAGGGGAGCAGTAAAAAATAAACAATTTGATGCCTACAATAATAAATTATTATCTCTATCGAGAAAAGCTTTTAAAAAAATTGTATTGGTCCTATTGAGGCAGGAAATATCGTCTTATTTCAATATTATACGAGTATATGTTTCATTTACCTTCACTTCGCTGAAAAATAAATTGTTTTCTTTTTAATCATCGGAATGAAAGTTATAATCACTGTTAGGGTCAACAGTTTGTCTTATCAACTATGATATGTAGTATATTGGTCTGTCACGATTAAAGCAATTTTACGTCTTACAATTTTAAAGGTTTCCTTGGATTTTCCCATTCATTGAAGAATATAATCCACTATCTTTATTTTTTTTCGAAGTTTTTCTTCATATAAAAAAATTGTACCTATTTTATTGTCGATCTGGCTACCACTGATTTTTAATATATTATTTCAAAATGTCCTAAAATATTTAAAAACTTGAAAAACGAGAAGAAAATAAAATAACATTTGTTGACGTCTTTAACATAGAAAATTATCTTTTATTTATTGAATAAGCGCGCTAGAAAACTTGTTTGCGAAATCTGCGACTGGCGTAAATAATGATTCATTTTATGCGTATAAATTTTCTCATATTTGAAGAGGGACACAACAACAAAAATCAATCCACATTTGAATGATTTTCAGGAAAGGCAAAAACGCATTATGTTCGCGCCCTACGTTGTTTAAAAAGAACAGTCAAAAACGCGTTACCCTAATTTTTCTAAAAGAATTTGACATGACAAAAAGATATTTTTTCGGACTCAAATCCAACGACCATAAATCTATGGTAAACACCTACTCTTGGTTTAGGTACATTAATAATTTTGTGTAGTTTTTGGGTTTTCAACTGGCATAATACAAAAACATGATTTAGTGATGTTAATTATGGTAAGCATCCTGGCTTTCGAACACGTTCCAGCCATGAGAAGATTATTTATTGTAATATTGTTATAGAATTTCAATTATATAGAAGAGATTATTATTTTTTCCAAACTTTTTTGGAAAATTTGCAATCTATTATACTTTAATACTTTAATGTATTACATTCATTACGTCGTGTGTGTATTCTTAAATTTTTTCACATTCTTAAAATGTTATTAGTTTAAATAAAAAATTTGAATTCAAACTAGAATTTAAAATATTTTTGAATAATCATTAAATAAAGTGATTATTATGAAATTATTTAACATAATTTCCATATAGAATTTCTAATGCTTTAATGTTTTGCCCTAATAAAATTTCCATATTCTTGAAAAACTCGTTAGAGCAAGAAGTGGTAAAAGATACAAATTGCTATAATAAGTTAAACGACATTTTTTTTGTTTCATTCAAAAAAAGTATAATGATACATTTGAAGAAGTAGAACAGGAGAAACCTTTTCTGAAAGTTTAATAATTTTTATTTCTGGCAAACTTGAGATTGGTATTTTAATCAATATATATTCTGAAAAAGCCTTCAATATTCTGTTTAAACTCTTTTAGGAAAAGGATTTTTTTTATTTTACAGAAAATTATCATATATTTTGAAAATTTTCAATTGCAATAAGACATTTTAATTAGTCAAATTCCCTAGAGACAAAATATAAAATAAGTATAAAGAAACCGCATTCACTAAAAATATACTAAAACTTTTCAATTCATAAAATAAACTGTATTATAAATGAAACATTAGAAATGAACGTATGACATTTTTGGTTTTGCATTGCACTCCGAATTTACTTGTTTATAATATTAACGAATT
>JAWWLR010000155.1:16726946-16754607 GCA_035041075.1 Acraspis erinacei | reverse complement strand
TGACTAATTCTAAGACATTTTTATTCTTGAAAAATTTGTACCAGAGCCTATAGATTTCGAGAAATGAATGATCAAACATTTACGTAACGGTTTACATGACGAAAAACAGTTGAAGTTCTTTGATCAATTATTTCCCAAAATCTATAGACTCTGGTACAAATTTTCCAAGAATAAAAATGTCTTAGAATTAGTCAAAGAATATTCTTGAATTTTTTCAGATTTAAAAAGTTTTTTTTGCAAATTTCAAACTTGATTTTTTGAAAAATCAAAAATTTGTTCTAAAAAATCTGAAAAAATGTGATAGTGTTCTATAGTTAATTTCAAGACATTTTTAGTCTATGGAAATTATTTTTAAACTTTGAAGTTTTTGATAAAAATAACGATGATGGAAAAAAACAGTTTTTGGGACATTTTTGCATTTTGTCCGTCATTTTGGAAGAAAAGCACATATAAAAATTTTCTGTTAAAGTTTAAGAATTTTGTGCACCGATGATTGAAGAAATTTAAAGATATTAAAGCATTTTTTGTCTGAAAAAAAATTACAAAAATAAAAAATCAAACATTTTTCACTATTTTTGTATGCAAAAACCGCCATGTTTAATTTTTAAGTCAAAATATTCGAATTTTGACCACGGATTCGAATTTAGCTCACCCAAAAACATAAGGAAAAGTACTTTTATCTATTTATTGTTTTCTTATACCCATACATTTTGCAGTCAAACTCATGTTATAAAATTGATAGCTTTGGTCCTTAATGGGCTAAAAGAATTTGAGGAAAAGCAAAAACTTGTTAGAACTCCAGTGAATTAAATTGGATTCAAAAAATTAAAAGGAATTCCGAAGAATTATAATAATTCAGGCTGAATTCCGAAAAAAAAAACAATTTTAAAATATGAAAAAACTTCAGGGAATTTAGTAACTTTGAAATAAGCTTAGAAAAATTCAAGGGAATTCAAAAGAATTTGATCAAATGCCTAAGAATTCAAGAAAGTTCCAAAGAATCAAAAGGAATTCAGGGTAAATTAATAATAATTCGGGGTTAAATCCAAAAAATAATTTAAAATCTGTTCAAATTTTTGAAATCCTACTAATTTCTAACCAAAAAAGTGATTAATGACTAAAAAAACTTTTAATGAATTGGAAAATTAAAAACAAAAAGAATCCATTTCATTAAAAATTGAGTGCATTTAGAGGAATTTAAGTTAAATGAAAAGCATTCGATGAAATTCATTTGAAAAAAAAGGATTCAAGAAACAATCAATTGGATTCAAAACAATTAAAAAATTGTTTCAAATGAGTTTAGAAAAATTAAAGAGAATTTAAAAGAATTTGAGGAAAAGCAAAAACTTGTTAGAACTCCATTGAATTAAATTGGATTAAAAAAATTAAAATGAATTCCGAAGAATTATAATAATTCAGGCTGAATTCCGAAAAAAACAATTTTAAAATATGAAAAAACTTCATGGAATTCAGTAACTTCGAAATAAGCTTAGAAAAATTCAAGGGAATTCAAAAGAATTTGATAAAATGCCTAAGAATTCAAGAGAGTTCCAAAGAATCAAAAGGAATTCCGGGTAAATTAATAATAATTCGAGGTTAAATCCAAAAAGTAATAAAAAACCTGTTCAAATTTTTGAAACCCTACTAATTTCTAACCAAAAAACTGATTAATGACCACAAAAAATTTTAATGAATTGGAAAATTTAAAAAAAAAAGAATAAATTTCATTAAAAATTGAGTGAATTTAGAGGGATTTAAGGGAAATGAGAAGCATTCGATGAAATTTATTTTGAAAAAAAACGGATTCAAGAAACAATCAATTGAATTCGCAACAATTAAAAAATATGAAAAAATTGATTGAACTGAAAAAGTTTCAAATGAGTTTCGAAAAATTAAAGAGAATTTAAAAGAATTGTAGGAAAAGCAAAAACTTTTTAGAACTCCATTGAATTAAAAAAATTAAAAGGAATTCCGAAGAATTGTAATAATTCAGGCTGAATTCCGAAAAAAAATTTTAATATGAAAAAACTTCATGGAATTCAGTAACTTCGAAATAAGCTTAGAAAAATTCACGAGAATTCAAAAGAATTTGATGAAATGCCTAAGAATTCAAGAGAGTTCCACAAAATCAAAAGGAATTCAGAGTAAATTAATAATAATTCGAGGTTAAATCCAAAAAGTAATTAAAAATCTGTTCAAATTGATTTTAGGGAAATGAGAAGCATTCGATGAAAAAGTTCGAAATGCGTTTCGAAAAATTAAAGAGAATTTAAAAGAATTTGAGAAAAAGCAAAAACTTGTTAGAACTCCATTGAATTAAATTGAATTAAGAAGAATTATAATAATTCAGGCTGAATTCCAAAAAAAAAACAATTTTAAATCTCGTCAAATCTTTGAAACCCTAAGAAATCTCTTACTTTAAAAAAAATTCTTTAAAAGCCATTAAATTATAATTAACTTTCGTAAAATTCTATAAAACCTGATGGTATTTCCCGAAATAATGAAAAATGTAATAAAATACCTTGCAAGCTTGAAAATCCCTTATGATTATTAATTAACGAAATTCCTTGGAATCTTTTTATTATAAAAGCCCATGCAATTCTATGATATTTCCTAAAATTCTGGAAAATGTATTAAAATACCGTGATACTTTTAAAATCTTTTAAAACCTTATCATCAATATTTCAAACGCTTTGACATCCATTAAAATGAATGAAATAAAATCAAATCGCTTTAAATTCTCAAAATTTGTAAAAAAAAAGTTGGAATATTAAAAAATACTCTAAAATATTTCAAAAGAATTCAAGACAATTCAGAAATAGGTGAGTTAATCTTGAAAATAGGGTATTTTAGGGACCTTATCTGAATATAGGGTACTGGAAATTATAATTCTTTTTCAAATTTCCATGTCCTAACTCAGAATTTTAATTATTTAAAAAAATTCTCTCTTCAGGCTTCGAACTCAATTGAGAAATTCAAAATAATCTCAATAATAAATGGTGGCCATTTTAATCGAAGAAAAAAATTCCCGGTTCGCGAAACATTTTTTACAGTCAATAAAAATAAGAAAAAAATTTCCATTTGAAATAATTAAATATAAAACACAAATTAAAGCACTCAAAGTTGAACTCTTCAATTTAAAATTATTTAAAATTGAACTTTAAAGACTTTTTTAATCAACAAATTTGATAATAAAATGCTCAATGATTTACACTATAAAACAATTGAACAATTTTTTATTAAATCCAGATAAGCCGCAAAATTTAGAATTTTAAACTTTTATAATTTGTAGAGTTCAAAAATTCAAATTCAATTCCTAACATATATAATTCAAATTTCACAATTATATTATTTTGTGTCAGCTTAAGCTGGAAATATTAAAAAATAAAAATAAATAGTTTAAACAAAATACTATAAACTTATGAATAAACTTCAAAATCAATCGAATTTTTCCTCAATTTTTTAGAAAATTCAGCTTATTATTTGCAGAAAAAAAGTCATTTCAAATTTGGAAATTATTCAAAATTTAAAATAAAATGTAAATTTGTACTGACTTCAAACCAAAAAAATTTAGAAACTTTTAAAGAATTGTGGAGCGCTTCATCAGATTAAAAACATTTTCTTAACATTCCTAGGATAATTCCAAATGATTTTTAATTTGAAAAATTATTTTAAGAAAATATTTTGAACAATTTTTAACGATTTCCAAAATTACCAAAAAACAAAATCTGGAAGATTTTAAGGACTTTTTTTATTTTGCAGGATTTTCTAAAAATGGTGGGAAAAAATCGATTAATTTTCAAAGATATTTATCAAATTTTTCCTGCAATGTTTAGAAAATCCTGGAAATTAAAAAAATATATTCCAAATTCTTTTTTGACAATTTTAGAAATCTTTTAAAATCCTTTTCAATTTTCCTAGGAATCTTATGAAATTGTTTTCACTAGAAATCTTTTCAAATTTTTTGTACAAATAAAAAATATTTGGTTTCAATTTACTCGTCGTAAATTAACAGTAAAATAACTGCTAAATATTAAATATTTATTATTTTTCTTAATTAAGAAATTTCAAAGTTCACTTTTTAATACAATTGAAAATAAAAATCTAAAATGGAATATATTTAAAGAAAAACATTTACAATTTACGCATTCTAAACATAATGATATCATGCATGAAAAAAATAACAATTCAACTAATTATTTTTAAAAACTGCTGAAATCGAACTTGGAGCGATTTTTCTTCTAAAACTTTGTAATATTTCCGGTCAAAAAATAAATTCACTGCCATTTCCCGGTTTTTCCTAGTCTACAAAAATTCCCGGTCATTTCCCGGTTTGAAATCTCTTTAAAAGACTCTAAAAGCTTTGAAATTCGTTTGAAATCCTTTAAGAAACCCTGAAATAATTTTCAAGCAATCAGTTGCATTTTTCACCAAAAACAGATGACAATCCTACCAAAACAGTTGAATTTCTATCCAAAAAGCTTTTCTGTCAAGGAGGAAACAAAATTTCAACAAACTTGTTTAATTTTCAACTAAAGAAAATAAACTTTGAACAGAGCAGATTAAATTTCTATACAAAAAATGTAATTTCCCACAAATTAAATGAATGTTCAACTAAGAAAGATTATCTTTCAACTCAAAATCAAATAGTTCAATTTTCAGTTTGAAAAAACAAACTACTTTTCAACGAAGAAACCAACAAATTTTCAACAAAATAGAAAAATTCTCAACCAAAACAAATTAATTTTTATCAAAGTAGTTCAACTTTAAACCAACTTGTTGATTTTTCAACTAAAAATGATAATAATTCGACCAAAACATTAATTTTCAATCAAAAAAAGAAAAAATATTCAACAAAATAGTTAAATTTTAAACAAAAAAGATCTTAGCTGAAAATTTAATTCCATGGTTTAGTTTTTAACTACTTTGTAAACAATTGATTTTTTCTTATTTTAATTGAAAATTGGTCCCTTTTATAAAAAATTGAACTAATGTGTTTAAAACTCCTCCTTTTTTGTGTAGACAATTAATCTTTTATTGTTGAAAATTCAACTAAAGTAGAACTAATCTGCTAAAAATTAATATTTTTGTTAAACATTCATCTATTTGGTTGAAAATTTAACTAAATATTTAGTTGAACATTCGTTTTTATTTTTTAAATTAAAAATGAACTTTATTACTACAAACGTCACTTTTTCAATTTTATTAGAAAACTGATATTTTTAAACTACAAATTCATCTTTTTGGTCGAAGTTTTAACAATTCTTGGTAAAAAATGCAACTTTTTGAATAAAATTAATCTGCTTTGCTTCAGGATTTTACTGTTTTTTGAAGTTATTTTTTGTCAGTTGAAAATACAAGTAATTAGTTTAAAGTTGAACTATTTTGTTAAAAATTAATTTTTTGTTGAAGATTCATCATTTCAGTTGAAAATTGATCTCTTTTGGTAAAAAATTTTACCATTTTGCTGAAAATGCGTTCTTTTTTGGTTGATCTATGGTTGAAAATTAAACTATTTGGTTAACATTAGAAACAATTTTTTTTAAATTAATGTTCTTGGTTAAACATTCATCTATCTGCTTGAAAATACAATTTGTGTGTGTAAAAATTCGCTCTATTTCAGTTTTTAAAAATTATCTTTGAACTGAAAATTTCAATATTGTAAAAACATCTACACTATTACATTTTTCGTTCGAAAATTCACCTCTTTTGGTCAAAGTTCCAACTATTTTTGGTTAAAAAAGCAATTTTTGAAAATTGAAATTCATCGGTTTTAGTTCAGAATTTTACTTTTTTCCTGAAAACGTATCTGTTTCAGCTGAAAATTCCAGTAATTAGTTGAAAGTTGAACTACTTTATTAATATTAATTTCTTGTTGTTGAAGTTTCATCATTTAATTTTCTAATAATTAGTGTTTTTGGTTAAGTATTAATTAATTTGGTTAAAAATGTAAATATTCTCTTTTAAATTCGTTTTTTTTGTTTGTTAAACATTAACTTTGTAACTGAAAATTTAGTTTGTTAGAAAATTTATATTTTTTAACTGGAAACTTATTTTTTATCGAAATTTTAAATATTTTTGGTTCAAAATGCATCTTCTTGATTAAAATTAATCGATTTTGGTTGAGCAATCTACTTTGTTTTGAAAAATTATCTTTTTCGGTTAAAAATTCTTTTTTTTTTGTTAAACTCATAATTTTAGTTGAAAATTTCTCTCTTTTGGTAAAAAATTAATCTATTCTGTTGAAAATTGTTTTTTTATAGTTGTAAATTCAATTTCTTGATTAAAACTTGAACTAATTTTCTAAAAATAAATATTTTGGTTGAAGATTCATTTCTTAAAATTAACTTAAAATTAACTTTTTAACTGAAAATTTCGCTATTTCAGTTTTGTTAAAAAATTGTTATTTTTTAGTTGAAAATTTATCTTTTTGGTCGAAGTTTTAACAATTTTTGGCAAAAATTCAACTTTTTGATTAAAATAAATCATTTTTGATTGAGGATTTTACTGTTTTTTTTTTAATTTATCTTTTTCAATTATAAATTCAATTAATTATTTTAAAGTTGAACTACTTTGTTGAAAATTAATATTTTTGGTTAAAGAAGCTACTTGGTTAAAACTTGAACTATTTTGTTAAAAATTAATGTTTTTGGTCAAAAATTCATCTCGCTGGTTAGAAAATGTAACTTCTACATTAAAAATTCGTGTTTTTGTTATTGAAAATAAAATTTTTAAGTGCAAATTTTACTCTTAGAGTTTTGAGGGTGGCCGTTTTAATAGAAGAAATAAATTCCCGGTCATTACCCGCTTGGCAAACATTTTTTTACGGTCAATGAAATAAAAAAATAAAACAGTAAAGCTAAAAAACGTTCCATTTGAAGTCATAAAAACTGAGCTGCAAATTAAAGCACTTAAAATGCAACTATTTTAGTCTAAACATTTAAAATTAAAGTTTAAAAGTTTTTTAATTCGAGCATTTTGTATTCAAATGTTCAATAATTTAGACGTATAAAATGGAAGGTACTAATATTTTTCAATATAAAAAAAAATAAAAATCCGCATTATAATTTTTAATGCTCTAAAATAAAAAAACAATTAATAAACTTTAAAATTTTCAAAATTATATTATTTTAAGGAGTTTTCAGCTAGAAACATTAAAAATGGAAAAAATCAAAATTTTTTATCTGACCACTTCTTAAATTAGAAGTTCAATTATTTTTATTTTAATAAGCTTGAAAATCTTATTTCGAAATCTTCAGAAATATATTTAGAAGATGTTTAAAACTTGTTCAAATTAAAAATTTTTTCAGAACTTCTAAATATATATTTTTTTAATTAATTGAATTTTTTCCTACGAGTTTTAGGAAATCCTGCAAATTCTAAAAACTTTCCTTAAAATTTTGATGTATAAATAACAATTGCACTTTTATTATTTTTAGATGAAATTTGAGTAATTTTAAGAGAATATTTAAAAACTTTCTAAAAGATTGACATAATTGTCAATTATTCTTTTCCTTAATTAAAAAAAAAATTAAATTGAAAAGGTCAAAAATTGAACATTTTGGACTGAAATAATATTTTGAATTTAATAAAAGCCTTTAATTACGAATATATTATTATGATGTTATTTTTAAGTACAGATCCATTAATTAAAAACATTTTCATCCAAAATTTTCAAATTCAAAAGCTTTTAATATTTAATATGTAATATCTATAAAAACAATTCAAGATGCAATTAAAAGAGTTCAAATGAATTGTAACAATTTTGAAAATCGAAAAAAATGTCATTGATTACAATAAATTTTGAGTGAATTTCAAGAAAATGAAAAAAACTTCGTAAGATTCATGGGAAATTTTTTAGTCATTCTTTTGTAAGAAACTTCAAGAGAAAATTGAAAAAAGAAAACACAAAACATTTTGAATTATTTTCCAAAATTTTGAGAAAGTGTGTAAAATATTTTAAAGCCAAATTTTAACATTTCTACTATATTACATAATTTTAGAAAAAAATTAAGTAAGTTTAAGAGATATTCAGAAGTTTTGAAACGATTCTGGTTCCTAGGAAAAATTATAATATTTAATTTTGCAAAATTAAATTTTAAGAGATTATTTAAAAAGACTTTAAAAGATTTAAAAAAATTGTCAAAGAATAATCTGAAAGATTTTAGGGCAACTTTTTTTTAAATTTGCAGAAAAGATTTAAAATTGCTTTAAAGATTAGAATGATTAAAAGGTATGGCAAGATTAAAAAAATGATTGTCCTTATATTCGTGTGAAAATTTTTAATAATTTTCTTTTTCAAAAATGAACTTTAAGAAAAAATCTTCTAGATTTTTTTCTGACACGCATGAAATATTCAAAAATCTTCTTTTTTTAATCTTCTCAAGAATCTTATATGAAAATTATATTTATATAAATTTAAACAAACTTAACAATATTTATTTTCTTCTTCATAATTCTCATCATTTAATTTCAACGTAGATTTATTGAAACACTTCGAAAAATAATTTTCGAATAATTTGAGTTTTACCAAAGATAAAAGAGATATCCGTTAATGGTCTTTATTTAAGATTCACCGAGTTATAAAATAAATAAACGGTTAAATCCTCATAAATATTTCTATTCCTGAATTTTAAATTTGCCGAAATTCAAGTTTACCAAAAGTAATTAATAAATTATTAATTGCTGGTTAATTAAATGGTTTCCCTCATTTATAATTTCATAAATAGCTCATCAATTAATATTCAATGAACTATACTCGGCAGTTCTGAATTTCGAGAATTGAAATATTTGTGGGAATTTAATAATTCGTTTATTTTACAAGTCGGTGAATTTTAGTATCGGATATTTTTACATTCGGAATTTTGTTTTCTGTCACTTAAAAATCTTGCGGTTATGTGAAATTTGGGAAATTTCATAATTCGGTATAAATATATATTTTCAGAAATTTTTTTCATTAATTTGTGTAATTTGTGTAATTTGTGTATTCACGTCTATTGTAGATTTTTTGATTTTTTTATTTCGTAGAAAGTAAATCTGCTGGGTAATAATTCCAGATTGACTGATTGATTGAATAAAAGGAATGGGTCGGAGATAATTAAGGGGTTAATAATATCATATATCAAGTTTTTCGTTTAGAATTCATCTTTTTTTGTTGAAAATTATTCAACAATTAAGTTTAAAGTGAAACTAATTAGTTAAAAATTCATTTATTTGTTTGATAATTTATCATTTCAGTTGACGAACCGTTTTTTCCTTCCAAATTTAATTATTTTGTTAATAATTATGTGTTTTTAATGAAAATTTATCTTTAGCTGAAAATTCAAATATTTTGTTTAAAATTCCTATATTTGATTGAAAATTCAAAGTTGCAGTTGAAAATGCATGCCCTTGGTTAATTGTTCGGTTATTGGTAGAATTGACATTTTGATTGAAAATTATTTTTTCTTCTTCATAATTAATTGTTTTAACTGAAAATTTAAATGTTCATTTCTTTGGTCAAAAATTTATCTTTTCTCGGTAGAAATTTAATCTTCTTGGTTCAAAATTGTACCATTTCGTTGAAAATTTACTTTGAATTTCATTACAAATAAAGTTTTTTTCTATCAATTTAATTATTCTATTTTTAGATGAAACTTTAAGGGTTTTAGGTGAAAATTCAACTATTTGTTGGAAATCCGTATTTTTTGGTAGAAGAATACCCTCATTTTTTTAAACTTCATATTTTTGGTTAAAACCTCATTTCTGTGGTTGAAAATTCGTTTTTTTTGGTTGAATATTTATTTTTACTAACTGAAAATGTAAGTATTTTATTTTTGGTAGAAAATTTATCTTTTTAGTTGACTATTCCATTTTTTTCTGAAAAATTCACCTTTTTTTTAGTAGAAACGTAATATTTTTTGTTAAAAAATGTTTGAAAACTTATATTTTCAGTTATTAATTAATTAATTTTGCTGAACTCATTTTTTGTTGTTTAAAATTTACTTTTCTAACTGCAAATTGAGCTATTCTAGTTTTTGTTTGTAAATTTTTTTTTAGATAATTTTTGTAATGTATATTTTGTTGAAACTGTATTTTCTTTTGTAAAAAATTCCTCTTTTGAATTAGAAATATAATTTCTTCGTTGAAAATTCATTTTTTGTATTCAAAATTGATCGTTTTGACTGAAAAATGTAATTCTTCGTACTTTTTATGAGAAAATAGTTTTTTTGGAAAAAAAACTATTTTGTTCAAAATTCGTTTTTTTTTTCTTTGTTTAAACATTTATTTTTCAGAAATTTTAACTTTTCTCATTTTTATTGAAAATTGATCTTTTTAGATGAAAATTCATGTACTTTTTGTGTTCAAAATTAAACTTTTTCAGTTGAAAATTAATTAATTTTGCGTGAAAACTCGTTTTTTGTTATTTAAAATTTACTTTTCTTACTGCAAATTAAGATATTCTAGTTTTTGTTTGCAAATCTTTTTTTTTATAATTTTTGTAATCTTTTTATCGTTTTTAGTTAAAAATTTTTATGTTTTATTGAAACTGTACGTTTTTTTTTGTAAAAAATTTATATTTTGGATTTAAAATGTAATTTTTTCGTTGAAAATTCATTTTTTGTATTGAAAATTGATCGTTTTTAATACAAAATTTAATTATTCTTTTTTTTATCAGAAAATCAGTTTTTTTTTTAGAAAAAAAACTATTTTGTTGAAAATTCGTTTTTTGTTTGTTTGTTTAAACATTTATTTTTCGGAAATTTTAACTTTTCTAATTTTGGTTGAAAATTAATCTTTTTTAGATGAAAATTCATGTACTTTTTTGTTCAAAATTAAACTTTTTCAGTTGAAAATTAATTAATTTTGCGTGAAAACTCATTTCTTGTTTAAAATTTACTTTTCTAACTGGGAATTGAGCTATTCTAGTTTTGCTTTGTAAATATTTTTTAAAAATAATTTTTGTAATCTTTTTATCTTTTCTTGTTGAAAATTTGTATATTTTATTGAAACTATTTTCTTTTGTAAAAAACTCCTCTTTTGAATTAAAATGATAATTTCTTTGTTGAAAATTCATTTTTTGTACTGAAATTTGATCGTTTTGACTGAAAAATTTAATTCGTCTTTTTTTGATTAGAAAATAATTTTTTTGGAAGAAAAAAAAACGATTTTGTTGAAAATTCGTCGAAAATTCCTGTATTTTTATTCTATTAGCGATTAATTTATCTTTTTGATTCAAAATTCCTTTAAAAATTTTAATATTTGGTTGAAAATTAGTTTCTTCTCATTTAGAATTTTTTTTCAACTGAAAATATAACTGTTCCATTTTTGGTCAAAAATTTATCTTTTTCATAGAATTTGATCTTCTTTGTTAAAAATTACACTATTTCGTTCTAAATTTACTTTCTTTTTATTGAAAATTAAGTTCTTACTGAAAATTTAATTATTCTATTTTTAGTTTAAAATGTACCTATTTTAGGTGAAAATTCAACTATTTCTTGAAAATCCGTATTTTTTTGGTAGAAGAATACTCTCATTTTTTTATAATTCATATTTTTTGTTAAAAAATATATTCTGTGGTTGAAAAAATTTTTTTTTTATATTTATTTTACTAACTGAAAATGTAAGTATTTTATTTTTGGTTGAAGATTTATAAATTTAAGTTGAAAATTAACTTTTTTTAGTGGAAATGTAACATTTTTCGTTAAAAAGTGTTTGAAAACTTATATTTTCAGTTGAAAATTAATTAATTTTGCGTGAAAACTCGTTTTTTGTTGTTTAAAATTTACTTTTCTACCTGCAAATTAAGCTATTCTAGTTTTTGTTTGTAAATCTTTTTTTTTAAATAATTTTTGGAATCTTTTTATCTTTCTTAATTGAAAATTTGTATATTTTATTGAAACTGTATTTTCTTTTGTAAAAAATTCCTCTATTGAATTAAAAATATAATTTCTTTGTTGAAAATTCATTTTTTTTTAAATTGAAAATTGATCGTTGTGACTGTAAAATTTAATTCTTCTTTTTTTGAATAGAAAATCATTTTTTTTTAAGAAAAAAAAAACAAACTATTTTGTTGAAAATTCGTTTTTTTTGTTCTACGTTAAAAATTCCAGTAATTCTGTTTTATTGGAGATTAATTCATCTTTTTGGTTTAAAATTGCTTTAAAAATTTAAATATTTGATTAAAAATCAGGTACTTTTTTAAAAATGAATCTATTTCGGTATGAAATTCATCTTATTGGTTGAAAATTGATCTATTTGGTTGAAAAATAGTTTTTTCCCGATTTAGAATTTATTTATTTTTTAACTGAAAAGGTAACTGTTCCATTTTTTGTCAAAAATTTATCTTTTTTATAGAAATTTAATCTTCTTGATTAAAAATTACTCTATTTCGTTCAAAATTTACTTGTTTTTGATTGAAAATTAAGTTTTTATTGAAAATTTAATTACTCTATTTTATTTTATTTATTAAATTTAATTATTCTATTAGTTAAAATTAATCTATTTGTTGAAAATCCCTTTTTTTATTTTTGATAAAAAATTTACCTTTTTAGTTAAAAATTCATTTATATGGTTAAAAATTACACTTTAACTATTAAATTTTTGTGTAAAATTTAATTTTTGTTGAAAGAAATGTAATATTTTCCTTTAAAAACTGTTGTTTTGTAGAAAAGTTAACTATAATACTTTTTTATAGAAAATTTATATTTTTGGTTGTAAATTCATCACCGTGATTAAAAATTAATTAATTTGGCTGAAAATTCGTTTCTTTCTGGTTAAAAATTAATTTTTTTAACTGAAGCTGTAACTATTCCATTTTTGTTTGAATATTTATATTTTTAGTTGAAATTTAATTCATTTTGCTCAAAACTCGTTCTTTCTGTTTTGTTTAAAATGTACTTTTCGAACTGAAAATTGAACTATTCTCGTTTTAGTTTATAAATGATCTTTTTTTAGTTGAAAATGTATATATTTCATTGAAACTGTATCTTTTTGGTCGAAAATCCATCTTTTGGGTTTAAAATTAAATTATTTTGTTGAAAATTCGTGTTTTTTTCTAGAAAATTATCTTTTGGGTTGACTAAAATCAAGTCAAATCCCTTAAAATCCTTTAAATTTCCTTAAATTCCTTTAAATCTCTTAAAAATCCTTCCAATCTTTGAATTTTTTCAAATTCATTAACATTTTTTTAAACAACTTTTCAGTAACTCGCTTGACATTTTTTTAAATCACTAAAACTGTCTTAAAAGCTTATCAAATGTTTTTTAAATCCTTAAACCTTTTAAAATTCTTTTTAAATCCTTTAAAAAGAAACTTTACAGTCCCGCCAAGTCCCTTCAATTTCTTTAAAATCATTAAAAATCTTTCAAAATTGACTAAAAATAATTAAAGTCTCTTAAAATCCTTTAAATTTTCTTCGACTCCTTAAAATTTTGTATTTAAATGCTCAATAATTATACCTATAAAATGGAAAGTACGCACACTTTTTTTAATTAGATTTTTTTAATATCAGAATTATTATTATTCTGGATAAATTCCAGTTCCAATTATAAATTTGTAAAAAATTGAAAATTATCTGTTCAAATTAAAAGTTTAATTATCTTAATTTTAAATAGTTTGAAAATCCTTAAAATGCTTCGAAATTTTAACTCACAATCTAGAAACATCTACATGCTGTTGTTTTACATTTTTTTCAAATTAATTATTTTTTTAATTCTGCCAAATTAAAGAAATTTTCTTAAAATCTTCTACATTCATTATTGACAATTTTATAAATCTTTCTAACTCTTTCTAAATATTCTCTTCAAATTAATTTTTTGAAATAAAAAAATCATTTTTTATTTTCCTAGGAAAAGTTTTTTTTTCTTCTGAAGCCTGTCAAAATTCTTAACAATCTTCTAAATTTTTTGTTCTAAATCGGCCAAAATTTATATTTTGTTTTAAATTCGGCTTTATAATTACTGATTTTAAATTAAAAGGCAGATATTTCAAAATATTAATTAATTTCCCTGTTTCTTAATTTAAAAAATTCAAATTGAACGTCAAAATCTGGAAATTCTACTTTTTAAATCTTAAAGTACAATTCAATTTAAAAATTAAATGAATTTAAATTATATTTACAGTTGAACTAATTGTTTAAAAAACGGTTTCTAGGTTAAAGCTAAAAACATTAAAAATAGCTAAATTGAGATTTTTGTAACTGAACACTTCTTAAATCGGAATTTTAATTATTTTCATTTTAAATAAATTAAACGACGTTGAAAAGCTTCAACATTTTGTTTCAAAATCTTGAACAATCTAGAAGTTGTTTTAAATTTGTTTAAATTTAAAATTAATTGAATTTTTTCTATAATTTTTAGTAAATCCTGCAAATTAAAAAAAAACCTTAAAATTTTAATGTAGAAATAGCAATTGAACACTTATTATTTGTAGAACAAATTTGAGTAATTTTAAGAGATAATTAGAAGCTTTGAAAAGATTGTAAATTAACTTAAAACCAAAAATTTAAAAGCTTTTCAAGAATTGTGAAAGACGTCAAAAGAAAAATAATAATAATAATAATAATAACTTTTTATTTTGAAAAATAATTTTAAGAGAATATTGAAAAAGGTTTTAAAACATTTACAAAATTTTGAAAAAAAAATCTGAAAGATTTTAAGGAAGTTTTTTAAAAATTTACATGATAATTTGGTGTCTTTTCAAAAATTATTATATCTTAAAATTACTGATTTCAATTGATATTTATACATCAAAATTAAAAAATTTCACTTAAAATTAAACATTTTTCAAATACAACAACTAAAATTGTAACATTCAAAGTTTAAAACCTCTAACAAAAAAAGTTAAACAATTCAGTTTAAAACTTTTTACTTTTAAATATTTGGTTTTAATTTACTCATCGTAAATCAACAGACAAATATTACTAAATATTCAATAACCATTCTTTTTTTTTTAATTCAAAAATGTAAAATTTAATGGGTTAAAAATTGAATATTTTAAAGTGAAACAATATTTTTAATTTATTAAACACCTTTAATTACGAATATATTATTATAAAGTTATTTTTAAGTTGAAAATAGTTTACAAAGTTTCAATCAGACGTTAGCATTTTTTTAAATAACCAAGTCTTTCAAATTGAAACCGTTTTATTGTTAATGTTAAAATCGGGAAATTCTTAAACTTTTGAACTGATTCTAACGCTTTTAATTTTGAATGAAAATCTAAAATGGAAAATTTTTTAAATAAAAGATTTTTGCATTACGTATTGCAAACTGATGAATAATATTACAATTAAAAAAGGTAACAATTCAACTAATTGATTAAAAGCCCGCTGACATCGAACTTGGACAGACTTCTCTTCTAAAAATTTCTAAAATTCCCGGTCAGAAAAGCGTGATTGAATTTAAATGATGAATTTTTATAAATAGAATCATTATTATAACTTCTAAGCATCTTTTAAAAAAATTCAAATTATTCCTAACATTTTTTCTACAGTTTTTTTAAAGCCTGCAAAATATAAATATTTCCTTAAAATCTTCCAGATTTAGTTTTGAAAATTTTGGAAATCTTTTTAAATATTCTCTAAAATTAATTTCTCAAAATAATTCAAATAATTCAAATGCAATTTTAAGCTAAAAATATTAAAAATTAAACGATTACATTTTTGCCATAAACTGAAAACTAATTAAATTAAAAGTTAAATAATATTAATTTAAAATTTAAAAATCCTGAAACATCTACATTTTATTCTACAATTATTTAAATTTTTAATTATTCCAGGCCTCACAGTCCATATGGAATAAAATATAGGCACCAAAGGGTACTTTTTGTGAAAATTGAAAAGAATTTGAATTAATTCGACACCATTTTTAAAAAATCAACAAACAAATGTATTAATTTCCGTAAAACTGGAATTAATTTACAGAAATTTAAGATTAAAGAGCGAACGTCAATGAAATTCATAAAAAATCAAGGTGAATTTAAAAATATCAAATTAATTTTAAAAAATTTCCAAATATGAAAAAACTTGATTGAATTTAGTAACTTTGAAATAAGTTTAGAATAATTCTTGAAACCCTACTAATTTCTAACACAAGAAGTGACTAATTACTGAAAAACAATTTAAGTCGGCACACTGGTGCGAAATCGCACCGAATCAATTTTAAGTTTGTTAAGACACTATACCACATATATTTTTTGAAATATGCGTAATATATGGTAGATGTTTATTATACGTTCAATATTTAATATTAACATTGAAAAAAAACAATTCGCACAAGTGTACCATCTACGTATGCTGTAATTAAAGTGCGCCGTTTCAGGGTTAAGAATCGCAAAAATTTGATTGATTACAATACATTTTGAGTGAAATTAGAACAGTTTTAAAAGAAATCAGAAGAATTAGATGAAACTAATAAAAATCAAGCTGAATTTAAAAAGCAATCAAATGAATTGAAGACAATTTAAAAGTTTGGAAAAATTGAATGAATGAAGTAGAATTAAGTCGTAATTAAAAAATATATATTTACCAAGCCGTCAATCTCTGGGTCATTGATCAGGAAAGGCTTTCGGTCTCTTTCTTGATGCTGGACGAAAGCCTGTATGTCCATGTTGAAACTTTCGGACGTCGAGTTGTCGGAACTTTGCGTTGCCTGCTCGCATCTTTCAAAAAGTAACGCGAGCAAGGGGAAAAGTGGATGCTTATAAACAGCACGTTTGTCGGCTTCGAATTGAGCCTGGTCCTGATGGGTGGTGTAATCGGCTACCCCGCTGGCTGGGTCCTGATCGTAACCAGGAGTCACCATCGCTAACGCCACGGCGGTGCTACCCTCTTGCATCCTATCATTCCTCTCTCAGAAATTGCATCTTTTCTCAAGTCCTCCGGGGGCCTGCGATTTCTCACTTCAACTTGTCCTCTCAATTCACACCCTCCTCCCTCGTCAATTCCTTAATTTCTCTTCGCAAATCTAAACAAAAGGACACTTGTCAGACGCAATTCGACAAAAAATTAATCGCGGTTCACACAAAATCCCAATTTAGAAATTCCCTAACTCTCCCTGACTAATTTTTCATTTTTCCTCAAAGTTCTGGATTTTTCTTTTAGGTATAAAAGCAACCTTACACTTAGGAGATAAATAATGTTGATTTAAAAAAATAGATTTAAAAATATTTTCCCATATTTCTAAGCAAACATTTTAGCACTTTTTTGGTTTACAAAGTCATCAGTAAAAAATTTAGTTCATTTGAACGTTCAGAACTTGCAAGCACATCATAAAATACTTGAATTTTCAAAAAATTAGTGTAGCTCTCAATTAAAAAAGATCGATTTTGAACAAAAAATTTTGGAATTACATTTTCTGTTAATTAAAAAATAATTTGCAACCAAAAAAATAATTGAGCTCTAAACTCAAAAAGATTGATTTTTAACAAAAAAATGAAGAATTACATTTCCTTTAAAAGAAAATAATAATTATTTGCAAAAAAAATTGCAACAAAATAGTTGAATTAAACCAAAAAATAAGATTTTTCAACAAATTATTTGGCTCTTCAACCGAAACAGACTAATTTTCAACAGCACATTAAGAAAAAATATCCCTAACGTTGAATTTTCTAACCAAAAGACGAATTTCCTGCAAAACATAGTTTAAAAAAAGAAAATTTGAATCCAAAAATATGCATTTTCTCCAAAAACAATTGATTTTTCTCAAAAAAAACAGTTAAATTTTCAACACGAAATAGATTAATTTTCTACCAGAAAGACAAATTTTTCAACAGAAGAAATTAATTTTAAACCAAATAAAATAAAATTTTAACTAAAGGAAATAAATGGTCAACCAAATAGTTGAGTTTTCACCCAATGAGATGAATTTTCATCCAAGAAAATTAAATATCTATAAAAAATCTATCAATTTCCCACAAAAAATAAAAATACTTAAATTTTCAGTTACAAAAATTAGTTTTCGAAATAAAAAACGAATTTTAAACGAAATAAATGCAATTTGTATTGAAAAAGACCATTTTTTACCAAAAAAGTGGAATTTTACAACCAAAAATATTAATTTTCTTCAAAAACAATTGATTTTTCTCACAAAACAATTGAATTTTCAACCCAAATATGATTAATTTTCTACCAATTTTGAACCATAAGTATAATAGTTAAATTTGTGATAAAAGAAGTAAATTTTCAACCAAAAAAAATAAATTTTTAACCTAATGAAATAAATTTTCAACCAAATATTTGAGTTTTCACCCAAACAAATGAATTTTGAACTGAGAAAATTAAATTTCTATGCAAAAAATGGAATAGTTCAAATTTCAGTTAGAAAAATTAATTTCCGATAAAAAACACAAATTTTAAACCAAATAAATGTAATTTCTACGTAAAAAGACAATTTTTCTCGACCAAAGAAATTAATTTTGAACAAAAAGTTGAATTTTCACCCAAAGAGAAGAAGTTTCAACCAAGAAGATTAAATTTCTATCAAAAATCTATCAATTTTCCACAAAAAATGGAATAGTTAAAATTTCAGTTAGAAAAATTAATTTTCAATAAAAAAGGAATTTTAAACTAAATAAATGCAATTTCTACCCAAAAAGGCCATTTTTATACAAAACAGTGGAATTTTACACCCGAAAATATAAACCTTCTTCAAAAAGAATTTATTTTTCTTATAAAGCAATTGAATTTCCAACCCAATTAAGATTAATTTTCTACCAAAAAGACCATAGTTGAATATTTAACAGCAACAAAAAACGAATTTTCGAACAAAGAACCTAATTTTGAACCATAAGTATAATAGTTAAATTTTCAATAAAAAAAAATAAATTCTCAGCCGAATAAAACAAAATTTAAACAAAATATAGTTAAATACTCAACGAAATATTTGAGTTTCCATCCAAACAGATGAATTTTAAAACCAACAAGATTAAATTTCTATCAAAAATCTATCAATTTTCAACAAAAAATGGAATATTTAAATTATCATTCAGAGAAATTAATTTTCAATAAAAAACAAATTTTAAATGAAATACATACAATTTTTAGCCAAAAAGACTTCTTTTGAAAACCAGTTGAATTTTCAACTAAAAAAATCGTGAACTTTTAAGTAAAGAAAATAACTTTCCAATCAGAAATGTAATATTTGAATCCTTAACAAAAAAAATCAATTTTCGATCAATAAAAAAATTTGGAATAAAAAATAGGAAGGTTAAATTTTCGGATAAAAATAATTTTCATACAAATAAAATTAATTTTCCATCACATGGTGGAATTTGAATCCAAAAAAGACGAATTTTCAACCAAGCAGATTAAAATTCTATCAAAAAATACATTTTCAACAAAAAAGGAATAGTTAAATTTTCTGTCAAAAAAAGTAATTTACAATATAAGGCTAATTTAAAACCAAGAATTTGTGATTTATAACTAAAAAATTAAATTTTTGCTCAAAAAGATGAATTTTCAACTGAAACCTATCGATTTTTAACCAATCATCGAGTAGTTAAATTTGCAATTCAAAAAATTTATTTTCTACATTTTCAGTTTAAAAAAAAATTAATTTTCAACTGAAAAAATTAATTTTTAACAAAATAGCTAAAAAAATCATTCAAAGAAATAAATGTTTAACTAGAAAGATGAATTTTTCACACAAAAAAAACATTTAAAAAAATAAATGAATTTTTAACTAAAGAATATACATTTTTAACCAGAATAAAAATATTTTAATCAGTAACAAAAAAAAATACGAATTTTCGACCAAAGATATTAATTTTGAACCGAAAATAGAATATTGAATTTTCATTAAAATAATGAATTTCCAACGAAATATATTTGCATTTCCATCCAAACGGACGAATTTTCTACCAAGAAGATTAAATTTCTATCAAAAAAGATCAATGTTGCATAAAAAATGAAATAGATAAAATTTCAGTGAAAAAATTTTTTTTTAAAAACGAATTTTCAACGAAATAGTTAAATTATCAACCTAAAAAATAACTAATTCTGAAACAAATAATTATATTTTTAATTAAAAAGAGAAATTTTCAACTAAGAAGATTAATTTTCTGCCAAAAAATACGAATTTTTAACAAAATGCATGAATTGTCAACTAAAACCTATAAATTTTCAATCAAGAACGGAACAGTTAAATCTTTAATTAACAAGGCAGTTGAATTTACCATCAAAGATAATGACTTTTTAACCAAATTGTTGAAAATGCAAACAATTAATCAAATTTGTCATTAAATAATACAATTTTTAGAACAAAAGATAGGAATTTTAAATAAAAAAGGTAACAATAGACTTTTCAATTAAAAAGAATTATCTTTCAATCAAAAAGATGAGTTTTTTACCAAAAGGAACATTTTTAATCCAAAGAGAAGCATTTTCTATCTAAAAAGACGAATGATTAACAAAAACTTGAATTTTCAACCAAAAAGGATGGATTTTTAACCAAATATTTCAATCTTTAAATCAATTGAACAGAATTAACTTCCAACAAAAAATAGTTGGATTTTATTATGATTATTTTCTATTAATTTAGTTCGCCTTTAAGCGAAAAAATAGCGCAAAAGTGGAAAGTTTCTTGAAAACATGGGGCAAAAGATGAATTCTTTACAAAAGAGGAAACTAGGCGAATAGAGAAAAGTGTGTGAAAACTGACATTTTAAATAAAGATCTTATTTTATTTTCTACATTGATCTAAATCCACTCGGAACAATTTAGTATTAGGCAAGAGGGACTAAAGAATGTAAAAATAATTTATCATTTGAGAGACTGGCGACCGGCAGCTCTGAATTTAATCAGCCATAATTTCCAAGCATAAAAAGCAATTGGGCCTATAAAGGCGACCAATTTGTTCTCACATGGTCTGCTTGATCCTCTTTTGAAATTTATAAATTGTAGGTAACTCAAAAATACCATATTACCATAGTATCATATTGAATTCAATGTGAAACGCTTAAGATTTAAAGTTGAAACCTATTGAGTCTTCAACAAAATAGTTACATTTTAAACCAAGAAAATAACTTTAAACAAAAGAGTTCAGTTTTCAAGCTAAAAAGTTCAATGTTTTAGAAAACTGTTTTTTTTTAACAAAATAGTTGAATTTCTATCCCAATAGTTCCATTTCCCAACCACAAACATTAATGTTTAACCAAGTAATCTTCAGGCCAAAAAGCCGCACTTTTGTTTAAAACAGTTGCATTTTCAAACAAGAACTTTTTTAATCAAAACGGACACATTTTGTTTAATTTTCGAATAAAAAATATAGGTTTTTAATAAAATTGATGAATTTTCAACAAAATAATTCAATTTACAACCAAAAATCTCCAACAAAATAATTGAATTTTTAACAAAATACTTGAATTTTTTGTTAAAAAAGCTACATTTTCAACCAAGCAGTTAAATTTATAATACAAAATTATGAACTCTCAAGGAAAAATATAATATTTTAGAGAAGAAAATATTTTTATTTTAAATGAAAAACAGTTAAATTCAACCAAAAAAGACAAATTTTCAACTTAATAGTTGCATCCTTAACCAAAGCAGATTCATTTTTAACCAAAACAGTTGCATTTTTAAATAAAAAAAGGTAACAATAAGGGATGCATTTTTCTACCAAAAGAGATGAATTTTAAACCAAAGAATTAAATTCTCAACCAGCAATCAGAAAAAGGTTTGTTTGAAACAAATAAAATCTTTCTTTGATATATAGGGCCAAATAAATATTTCATTGAATTAAACAAATATTTGTTTGCTTCAAATAAAATTTACTTTATTTAAACACACCATTGTTTAATTCAAAATTTGTTTGGAGCAAACAAAGTTTATCTTTGATATGGGGCCAAACAAATGTTTGTTTGGTTTGAACAAGCATTTTTCTGAGCGAAGAGAGAGAAAAAGTTGAATCATTACCCAAAAACAGATTAAATTGAATATTTAAATTTCCATTTAAAAAATTCATTTTTAACAAAATAGTTAAATATTTAACAAATAAACTGAATTTTTAACCAAGTATTTCACTTTTAAAATAACTTTCAACTAAAAAGATGAATTTTTAACAAAAGAATTCGATTTTCAACAAACTAATTAAATTTTCAACAACATAGTTGAGTTTTAACCAAATTCTTGAATTTCCAACCTACGAAGAAAGATTTCAACAAATGAGTTGAATTTTCTTAACTAAAAATCGAACTATTTTGTAATAGTGGATATTTCAACCAAAAAGGATTTTCATTTTGATCAAAAACAGTTGAATTCGAATAAAAAAGATGAATTTTCAACCAAAAATTAAATTTTTCTAACAAAATATTAGAATTTTTAATCATTAAGACAAATTTTCAAGAAACAATTAAATTTTTAAGCCAAAGATGAATTTTTTACATAATAAAAAAATTATTTTAAAATAAGTAGTTAAATTTTTATTAAAGAAGATAAGCTTTCAACCAATAAATTTAATTTTTAACCAAAAAAGACGAATTTTCAACTAAGAATAGAACAGTTAAATGTTAAGTGAAAAAAAATTAATTTTCCACCAAAAATGAAATTCAACGAAATATATAGTTAAATCTTCAACTACACAAATCTTCAATTTTCAATAAAAAATAGAGCAAATATTATATTTGATATTTTCCCCCCAAAAAATTTTAATTTTTAATCACACAGTCGAATAAAAAAAAAAAAGAAAAAATTTAATTGTTGCGATTTAAACCTAAAAGTATTTGTATTTTCAATAAAAAAAGTAGGGTAATTTAACAAAAATAGACCATTTTTTAACACAATAGTTGGACTCTCAAACTAAAGAAGTTAATCTTTAACCAAACCGTTGCATTTTAAACCAAAAATATAACATTTCTACCTAAAAAAAAACGGAACTTTTCAACTAAAACTATGATTTTTCAATAAAATAGCTGAAGTTTCAACCAAGAAAGTCTATTTTAAATCAAATAGTTAAATTATCTATCAAAACATTAGAACTTTCACCCCAAAAATAACGATTTTTCAACAAAACTATTGCATTTTTTAGCCAAAAACATAAGTTTTTTTTACAAAACTTTTAAATTTTGAAACCGAAAATATAAATTTTCAACTAAAAACTATGAATTTTCAACCCCAGAATAAAAATAAACAAAATAGTTAAATTTTTAACGAGAAAAGAACCTCTGACTAAATAATTTATTTTTTTAACATTGTTGCATTTTTAATTAGATAAATGATATTTCAACCAAGAAGATTAATTTCCTACCAAAAAAGACGAATTTTCAAGCAAAAACAGAACAGAATTTTTAAAGCAAAAAATGGTAAATTCTCAACCAAAAATCTAATAGCAGACTTTTTAATAAAAAAGAATTAACTTTCAACGAAAAACATTTGGATTCTCTTATCGGATTGTATGAATTCGGTTCGCATTTAAAGAGAAGAAAGGAGAAAAAGGGGAAAAAGTAATTCTTTAAGAAAGCGTGTAAAATTTTCAACAAAGTTCAGCTTTGTACCAAATAGTTAATTTTTTTACGAAATTGTTGAACTCTGAATCAAAAACCGGAATTCTCTACAAAAAAATGGAATTTTCAACCCGAAATTGTGAATTATATTTAAAAAATTAAATTTTAATTTAAAAAGTTCATTTTTAACCGAAAAATATTAATATTTCAACCAGACAATTACATTTTCATAAAAAAAAGATAACATTTCTACAAAAAGAGTTAGATTTTCAACTTAAAAAAGAATACAAATTTCAATCAAACTTTTGAATTTTCAAGCCAAAAAGGCGAATTTAAAAAATTTTAATTTTGAAACAAAAAGATTAATTTTCTACAAAAAGGAGGAGATTTCAACAAAATAATTACATTTTCAACCAAACATTAGAATTTTTAACAAACAAAAAAAATACAAATGAAAAATCTAGTAGTAGACATTTGAATAAAAAAGTAATTCTTTAAGAAAGGGGAAAAAGGGATATAGGGGGGATGAGTGTGAAATTTTTTACAAAGAAGTTCAGCTTTCGATTAAATAGATCAATTTTCTACTAAATTGTTGAAATTTCGAATAGAAAAAAAAGAATTTTCTACAAATAATTGAATTTTCAAGCGAAAAGGAATAATTTTCTACCAAACTTTCAACCCGCAATTATGAATCTTCAACCAAAATAAAAAAAATTTTCAAGAAAGTAGTTCCACTTTCAGCTAAGATATGGAATTTTCTACCAAAAAACGATTAACTTGGAACAAAATAGATCAATTTTAAACAAAATAATTAGATTTTAAACTAAACATTCGAATTCTTACAAAAAAAAAAATTCTCAATGAAAAATCTCGTAATAGACTTTTCAACAAAAAAGAATTAACTTTCAACAAAAATCTTTGGATTCTCCTTTCGGATTCTATTAATTCAGTTCGCATTGATGCGTAAAAAACGGGAAAAAGAGGAAAAGTAATTCTTTAACCAAATAGTTCAATTTTCTACAAAATAAGTTAAATTTCAAAATCAAAAAAGAAACAAATTCGAATAAAATTTTCGAATTTTCAAACCAAGAAAGCAAATTTTGAACAACAAATTAAAATTTTTAAATAAGAAGATTAATTTTCTACAAAAAAGGCGAGTTTTCAACAAACTACGTAAATGTTCAACCAAGTAGTTGAGATTAAAACCTGAAATTATAAATCTGTAACCAAAAAAATTATTTTTTAACAAAATAGTCCAACTTTTAGCTAAAGAGTTGAATTTTCGAGTAAAAAAGATTACTTTGTAACAAAATAGGTCAGTTTTCAACAAATTAATTAGATTTGCAACCTAACATTAGATTTTTTAACCAAGAAAAAACATAAATGAAAAATCTAGTAGTAAACTTTTCAATAAAAATGGTAATTCTTTAAGAAAAGGGAAAAAAGGTAGATATTTAGTGTGACATTTTTTAAAAAGAAGTTTAGCTTTCCACCAAATAGATCCATTTTCTACTAAATTGTTGAAATTTCGAATAGAAAAAAATAATTTTCAACAAATAATTGAATTTTCAAGCCAAAAGGAAGAATTTTCTACAAAACTCGCAACCTGAAATTACGAATCTTCAAAAAAAAAAAATTAAAAAAGTAGTTCCACTTTTAACTAAGAAATGGATATTTCTACCAAAAAAGATTAACTTGGTACAAAATAAATCAATTTTCAACAAAATAATTAGATTTTAAACTAAAAATTAGAATTCTTACAAAGAAATGAAAATTCTCAATCAAAAATCTCGTAATAGACTTTTCAATAAAAAGAATGAACTTTCAACAAAAATCTTTGGATTCTCTTTTCGTTTTAAATTAATTCAGTTCGCATTGGAGCGAAAAAACAAAAAAATGGGTATCAAAGTAATTCTTTAAGAAAGGCGAAAAAGGGGATATAGGGGGAAGAGTGTGACATTTTTTAAAAAGAAGTTCAGCCTTCGACCAAATAGATCAATTTTCTGCTAAATTGTTGAAATTTCGAATAGAAAAAAAAATAATTTTCTACAAATAATTGAATTTTCAAGCCAAAGGGAAGAATTTTCTACAAAACTCTCAACCTGAAATTATAAATCTTTAAAAAAAATTTAAGAAAGTAGTTCCACTTTTAATTAAGAAATGGAATTTTCTACCAAAAAAGATTAACTTGGAACAAAATAGATAAAATTTTCAACAAAATAATTAGATTTTCAACTAAAAATTAGAATTCTTACAAAAAAAATGAAAATTCTCAATCAAAAATCTCATAATAGACTTTACAACAAAAAGAATGAACTTTCAACAAAAATCTTTGGATTCTCTTTTCGTTTTAAATTAATTCAGTTCACATTGAAGTGAAAAAACATGAAAAAAGGGGGAAAAAGTAATTCTTTAATCAAATAGTTTAATTTTCTACAATATAAGTTAGATTTCAAAACCAAAAAAGGACACAAATTTGAATAAAATTGTCGAATTTTCAAGCCAAAAAGGCAAATTTTTAAAAACAAATTTAAATTTTTAAATAAGAAGATTAATTTTCTACCAAAAAGGCGAGTTTTCAACAAACTACGTAAATGTTCAACCAAGTGGTCGAGATTTCAACCTGAAATTATAAATCTGTAACCAAAAAATTAACTTTTAAGAAAATAGTTAAACTTTTAGCTAAGGAGTTGAATTTTCGAGTAAAAAAGATTACTTTGTAACAACATAGGTCAGTTTTCAACAAAATAATTATATTTTCAACCAAACATTAGAATTTTTAACCAAAAAAGAACATAAATGAAAAATCTAGTAGTAGACTTTTCAATAAAAAAAAGTAATTCTTTAAGAATGGGGAAAAATAGGGATTTGGGCGAAAGAGTGTAAACCTGCGAGTGGGATTTTGGGTTCGTTGATTGGAAAAGAGATTTTGATTTCGATTGACCTATCGTGAGTTTAATCGAGGAGGAGAACCGTGGTTGGTCGGTCGGACGGTCGGTCGGTGATACCCTTATTTTTCTTTGGGCGGGGGAATTCGGTCCTGAGCCGGGGAACGGTTGGGAAGTCGCCGCACCACGAAGCACCGAACAAGCACTACTGCATTTAAATGTCATCATTAGAAGCACTACCACCTTCTTCCTAACACAGACTCGTCCTCACACAGCCATTTCGAACATCCCTTTGAATTTCCAAACCCCGCAGGTCGCGTCCTGGTGCTACTCCAACATGAATAAATAAAACCGCTGCGGCAAAGAGTCAAGAGTTGCCATTCAAAAAAAAAAAAAAAACAGAAATAAGGAAAACAATCAAATAATATTATTCAGGGTGGCGGAAAAATTTCATTTTCAACCATTTTCTCACCAGGCCTCAGACTCACATCGGAAATGTCAAATTTGAAAAAATATTGCCATCACATTTTTCATGTGTTAAACTAATGGACAACGAATGGGAAATTAACTTGTCTTTTAAACAGAATTTCCAGTTTTCTAGTCTAATTTTTTTAAGGTATTAAAAATTAAGTTCAATGGTTATTTAAACTGTTATGCTTTAGACTGTAAATGAACAAAATTAATATTTATTTATCGCAGGCTTCAAGGTCTACTGTTAAATTTTTTCTTAAAAATCATGTTATTTATTAAGGGTTTTGATAATTCTTTACAGAAATATGGCTTAAGCTACTGCAATAAAAACTTTTGCATGTTATAGAAAATAATTTTAACAACATTTACAAAAAAATTCATAGAAAAATATCGAAAAATAAGCCAGTGAGAGAGCATTTTCCAAGACATGTTTCCAAACAAACGTTTTGCGGCGTCCATCGCCATTCGTCGTAGAATCAACCGAAATTCAAAAGGTAAGGTTCTTTAGCTCAAGTAAACCCCCCACCCCACTATTTTTAAAAAATTTTAATTTTTGGCGGCTGTTTAAAGAAAAAAACAGCTATTTTTACACAAAATTCTGCCAATTTATAGGTGAAAAACTACCTTAATGTTGAAAAAAATAAAAAGACAGCGGGGGGCGATGGGCACCACAAAACGTCGTTTTGAAAATATGTCTTGGAAAATAATGCTCCACTGGCTTATTTTTCGATATTTTCCTATCAATTTTTTTAAAATGTTTTCAAAATGATGTACTATAACATGCAAAAGTTTTTGTTAAAGTAGCTTAAGCCATATTTATGTAAAAAAATGCTAAAAAAAAGTGCTCATTTTTGCCCACAAGACCCCCACTCCCCTTAAAAATT
>JAWWLR010000155.1:16687994-16716538 GCA_035041075.1 Acraspis erinacei | reverse complement strand
AATCTTCACCCAAATAGTTGAATTATCAAGCAAAAAAAAACTAAAATTATAGAAAGCAGTTGAATCTTCAATCCGAAATGTTGAATTTTCAAGAAAATAGTTACATTTTTAATCACTAGTCAAATTTTCAACCTAAAAGATTAATTTTCTATCAAAATGACGAATTTTCAACAATATATAAGAATTTTCAACTGCTAAAGATAAATTTTTAAACAAAAATAATAATTTATCTACTAGAAAGATAAATTTTTAACGCACTATATTACATGATTCTTCAGCTAAAAATTTAATAGTTAAATTCTGTCAAAAAATTTTACATTCAACGAAGAAAAAACAAGATTTTTTAATCAAATAGATTTATTTTCAATTAAAAAAAGAAGAATTTCGAATAAAAAAAGTAATTTTATACTACAGAAAACGAATTTTCAACAAAATAATTCAATTTTGAATCAGAGATAAATTTTCAACTAAAATGATGAATCTTCAACCAAAAAAGATTTTAATTTTAAATCCAAAAAAGTTAACTGAAACAAAAAAAAAGACTACTTTTCTACGAAATAGATTTATCCTCACCCAAAAATCATTAATTTTCTACCAAACAGATTCACTCTTGACGAAAAAGGATAAGTTTTCAACCGCGAAAACCAATTAATTTTTATACATGAAATTTTAAATAAAAAGGAACAATTTTAAATTAAAATCATTAATTTTACCCAACAATCTAATAGTTGATTTCTCAGATAAAAAAAATGTCAACTAAAAAACGAATTTTTAACAAAATAGTTGAATTTTCAATCAAAGATGAAGTTTCAACTAAAATTATGAATTTTCAACCAAAAAAATTAATATGACGATCAGACAGTTGAACTTTCAACTGAAATGGTGAATCCTGAACAACAAAAAATGCATTTTTTTACGAAGTAAGTCAATTTTTTATTTAAAAAAATTTATTTCTCAACGAAACATGTAATAAATACTTAATATTTCAACAAAACAAGTTTTTATTTCAACTAAAAAAAAGTTGAATTCAACCAAAAGGGATGAACTTTCAACCAAGAAGATAAATTTGCTAGCAAAAATAATTAATTTTTAACTAGAAAAAATCAATTTTCAATTTAAATTAATAATTTTTAACCAAGAAAGAAATAGCTACATTTTCAGACAACAAAATTATTACTCAACACATTTTTTTAGCATAATATTTATTTTTTCTGCCAGAGATAATTTTTCAATTAAACTAATGAATCTTCAAACAAAAAAGACTATTTTTTAAAGAAAAGTTTTTAAAATTTTACAAATACTTGATTTTTTAAACAAAAAGATTAATTTTCTACCTAAAAAAACCCACGAATTATGAACAAAAAAAGATGCATTTTCCACGAAATAGAAGCCTTTTTACTAAAAACGATAAACTTTTTATCAAAAAGAGAATAGTTCAATTTTAGGTAAAAAAATTGAATATAAAAAATGAACTTTTAAAAAAGTAGTCTTATTTTCAATCACGTAGTTAAATTTTCGATAAAAAAGATGACTGTTTAACAAAATAGTTTCATTTTCAATAAAATAATTACTTTTTTAATTAAATAGTAGAATTTTGAACGAAACGAGCTCAATTCCGAATTAAAAATATAATAAAAAGTCATAAATCTTGGTTGAAAATTCGTCTTTTGGCTTGGAAATTCAAAAATTTTTTTTCTTTCTACACAAAATTTATTTTGGTGAAAATTGAACTATTTTTATCAACATTCATCTTTTTGGTTTATAAATCTACCTTTTTGTCTGTATAAATGTCACCTGTTTTTTGGTTAAAAATTAATCAGTCTCGTTTACAAATTCACTTTTTACTTGAAAATTCAATAATTTGGTAGAAAATTTAACTATTTTGTTGAAAATTCCTCTTTTTTGCTAGAAAATAAATTGTTTTGTTTAAAAATCAAACAGTTTAGTTTAAAATTTATGTTTTTTATTTGAGGATTCAAGTATTTTGTTTAAAATTAGTTTTTCTTAAAATCCAACTGTTATTAATTTTTAATTAAAATCTTCTCTTTTGTTGAAATATTTTTTTTTTTGGGAATTCACAATCTCGTGTTAAAAATTCAACTTTTTTTTAGAAAATTCATCTTTTTGGCTTGAAACTTCAACTATTTCGTTCAAAATTAAACCGTTTTGTAGAAAATTAAATTTTTGTATTAAAAATGATTTGTATGAAATGAAAATTTAAGTAATCCACTTTTTATTCTAAAACATCAATTATTTCATTCGAAATTTGAAGAAACGAGAAAAATATAATAGAAGTTAATCAATTAAAATCTGGACTCACATCAAATTCATAATTTAAACTATTTAGTTGAAAACGTATGTATTTTGTTGAAAATGTATCTTCTTTTGAGTAAAAAAAAATAATATTTGTGTTAAAAATTAATCTTTTTGGTTAACAATTATACTACTTGTTTGGAAATTCAAATTTATTTGTAGAACACTAATTTTTTTGGTTCAAAATGCACCTATTTGGTTTAAAAAAAAAAAGTAAAATAGTGTCAATAGTGTGGTGATTCGAAGACCTGGAGTGGAAAAAGTGGATTTATTCTTTAAAAAAAAGGGGGAGTGAGAGGGGAATAGGGGAAAGTGTATGAAGTCTGTAATGTCGAAAAGCGCTTGCTTTAAACAAGAACCTTTATTTGTAATGAAGGCTTAAAGTTGAATTTCGCTAATTGGAATATTTGTAACGATTGTGGAAAATGTGGAAGTATACGCAGTTTGTTGAAGCTGATAAAGTCGTTGATGTAGGGGTGAAATTTAAAAGTTCAGAACAGATTAAAAGCTTCCGTTTTAGTTCCTCGAGCGTGTAATGCTGTAATTAGTTTCCAGAATAAGCAAGTTCAATCTTCCGCTATGTTTCTTATTATTATCCTTTTTATTCTCAACTCGTCCCTACTCTCCCTCCATCTCTCTTTCGCTCTATTTCGTCTCTCTATCTCACGTTCTCCACCTCTCGACTTCGTCTCGCGGCACAATATTGCTTTTGGATTCTTCAACGCTCCGCGTCCGCATTTTGACACAGCTGTTACCCGAAAGAAGAACGATCTACAGCACGTAGCCAACTTGGCTGATCGGTCCAGATTTTTATTACAAAACTCTATTAAATTAACATTTAGGAGATTACTGTTGTTTAAAAACCTGTTACAGGGGGGCCGCAAAACTTCATTTTCAAAATTCTCTCACTTTTCAGGGTGGCGATTTGGCACACGATTTCAAAATTCCCTGGTTTTCCCGGTCAACTAAAAGTAACATATTCATATTTGCCGCCAAACACAAAAATTTACTTTAATTCATGGCGTTCATTCTAAACATCCTTAACGAAACAGAGCAAGTAATTGAAAAATAAATTAACTTTAAAAAAAAAACTTAAATTTTTGATTAACAAAAATTAATTTTAAACAAAAAGTGGAATAGACTTTTGTTGTAACTTGTAAATCTTGACTGTAATAGTTGAATTTTAAGCTAGAAAGATAAATTTTCAACTAAAATGATGAATTTTTAACTAGAATAATTGAATTTTTGATTAACGAGCTGAATTTTCAAACAAGAAGATTAATTTCTAACAAAAAAGATGAATTTTCAACTAAGAAATATCATTTTTCAACCAAATATTGAATAATTAAATTTCTAGTTAAAAAATGAACATTCAACTAACTGGAATAGTTGAATTTTGAGCCAGAAATATTAATTTTAAACTAAAATTATGAACTTTCAATTAAAACGATAATATTAATTAATTTATACCAAAAAATATAAATTATATAAAAATTTTTATATAAAATTATGGAATAATCAATTGGATTAAGTTAAATTTTCAGTTAAAAAAAGTACTTTAATAAAAAAAATGGTTAAATTTTCAAACAAAGTGATGAATTTTCAACTAAAAATTTAAATCTTTAACTGGAATAGCTGAACTTTAAACTATGAAAATGAATCTTGAACTAAAACAATAAATTTTTAACTAGAAATAATTGAATTTTTGACCAGCGAGATAAATTTTCAACGAAAAAGATTAAATTCTGCCAAAAATTATGAATTTTCAACGAAAAAAGATCACTTTCCAACCAAAAATAGAAAAATTAAATTTTTTGTTACAAAATGAATGTTCAACCAAAATTAAAAAATATTCAACTGGAATAACGTAGTTATATTTTAAGTTTAAAAATCAAAATAATAAAAAATAACAAAAATTGAACAAAATAGTTAAGTTTTCGACCAAAAAAATTATTTTGGAACAAAAGAGTTGAACTTTTAACCAAGGAATTCGATTTCCAACAGAAAAGACCAATTTTCAAAAAAAAAAGATAAATATTTACCTTTAAAACTTGAATTTTTAACCGAAAAGAAGAATTTTTAAACAAGAAGATTACATTGCAAAGAAAAAGATCCTTTCCTCCAAAAAAATTTTTTTAACCAAAAATGTACGTTTAAATTTTCAGTTCAAGGAATTAATTTTCAACCAAACTGATGAATTTTCAACTAAAATTTTTAATCTAAAACTGGAATAGTAGAATTTTATACAAAAAAAATGAATTTTCAACAATAAAGATTAATTTTCTACAAAAACGCGAATTTTTCACAAAATACATGCATTTTCAAGTGACTAGTTTGATTTATAAATAAATTTAAAAAATCAATAATATACGCTTCCAGATTATTGAAATCAATTGAAAATTTCTTGGAATCTTTTAAAATATCCTAATTTTTTTTAATTCTTCAAAATCATTGGAAATACTTTGAAATATTTTTCTTTAATTTTTAAAAATTGCTTGAAATTAAAAAAAATACTCTAAAAAATTGCACAATGCTTTGAAATTCCTTCAAATTATTTAAATCAACTGAAAACTTGTTGGACTCTTGTAAAATATCCTAAAATCACGTAACTAAAGTTTGCATGGTTTATATAGAAAAATAAATTTTTGGTTCTTATTTTTCCATTCAATTTTCAAAGTGCGTGGATGGGTGCCTTTTAGTGGACTGAAAACTTATAAAAATCTTTGAAAATACCTTGAAATATTAAAAAAAAAATGTAATTGCTTGGAATTAAAAAAATGCCCGAAATACAACCAAATTCTTTGAAATCCCTTCAAATTATTGAAATCTATTACAAATTCCTTGGAATATTTTTAAAAAGATCCCTAAAATATGGAAAATTCTTTGAAATATTTTGAAATGCCTTGAAATTTTGTAAGGCACTTGAAAATTCCTTGAAATTTAAAAAATACCCTAAAATCTGAAAAATTCTTTGAAATGCATTACAATTTTTTAAAGCTCTTGACAACGCTTTGAAATTTAAAAAAATACTTTGAAATCTGCAAAATTCTTTGAAATCCTTTCAAATTATTTAAATCTACGGAAAATTCCTCATAATCTTGTAAAATATTCTATAAGCTTTAAAATCTTTGAAAAATTCCGTGAAATTACATGAAATCTGACCCTTTGAATTATTGGAATTATTAAATTATTAATTTAATTTAAATTATAATATTAGTAAATTATTTAAATTATTGGAAATATATTAAAAGTTTCTTGGAATCTTTTAAAATATTTCAACAAATGCAGCAAAATTCAAAAATATGTATATGTATATCTAAATTCGATACTAATTAACACATTGGTTAATTTATTGAAAGAAAAACCTCTTAAAGTAATATTTTCATTAAAAAAAATAATTTTAGCACAAAAAAGTGAGTTTGAAGTAGTAATTCGGACCTTGCTGTTCAAAAAACTGTTAAGCGCTAGAGTTAAAAAAATGTCTTTAATTAACACTTAGCAATCACTTAGTTTTAAACCTGAGCAACCAGTTGAACCTGTTATTAAAAATTATCTTTATGTTCAGAAAACTTCATGGAAATGAACTATATTGTGATAAGACTTCAAGGATGATAAACTATATTCATATTTCAGGTTATATTCAATAACTTTCAGTCGCAAAGATAATAATTCTCTACCAAATTTTTATTTCGTGTTTTATAATAAAATATGGTTTTATAGAAAGTGAATTGAGTCGACTGGATTAGCAATTAAAGGCAAGGTGAATGGATTGGCCTCGTTTGATCATTCTACTCTTTCCTAAGTTGAACCCATCATTTGCACTTCGATTTAAAACAAACAATCCATTGTAACAAAATTATTTTAAAAATCCGCATAAAAATATAAAAATTCGTTTCTACGAGCATAAATTTTTCTTAAAAGCAAGTTAATTTAAAAATTGACCTATAATAAAAAGCGAAATTCATTGCCTAGTAAAGCAATCTTTACGAGATAATAAATTTTTGTTTAACTGCAAACTTATTCTTTACGATTCATGAAAATTAGGTAAATGAGTCAAATGTTGAAAAAGAGGAATAAGAATTATATCTTTCGCCGGTTTTTATAACTTTTAAGTTTATCAATTTAATTTCTGCAAACGAGATCTAGAGGCACAGGCACCACGTGTTTTAAAATAAGAGTTGCTCTCCTATGGTTATTTGTTACGTCACGTCCATTCACACGACGAAACACGCCTCCAGGATTTATGAAGATTAAAAAAAAAAGTTCACCATTGTCACTATAATAAATTTATACCCTAGTATCAAGAAGACCGGAAAGATCATTTCTAAGTGAGGAAGACGGAGCAAAAAACGAAGTTAGTACCGCCGCTACTATTTTGCTACTACTTCTGCTGCTTCTGTCGAAGCGCAGTGCCGTATCAAGTTGAAATCGTCTCAAAAAAATTCTTTGAAGATCGAAATAAAATCTACTTTCTCATGAACCACTTTCTGTACCGAAATCAGAACATAAAAAAAGTTCACCAATCAAAATTTGATTAGCAAATACAGGGTTGCGACAAAATCTAAATTTCGAAATTACCTGACTTTTCTCTGAAGAATTTTTTATTTTTCCTGGCAGTTTTATTCTTTTCTTTTAGGTATAAAAACAACCTTAAGACTAAGAGATCAATAATTTAAATAAAAAAAGGTTTGTTTCTATTTGAATTTTCAGCAAAACGTAGAATGCTTAACCTAAAAACATAAATTTTTTATGAAAACAATTTACTTTCAAACCATAAAGACGAATTTTCAATCAAATTAATGAATGTTCAAATAAAGAGATAAATTTTAAAGCAAAAATTTAATACTTATTAATTTTTAACTGAAGAAAATAAATGTTTATAAGACTATTTTCAAATGTTGAATTTTTAACACCGAAAATACGAATTGTCTAAAAAAAAATAATATTCAGCCAAAGAAGACGAATTTTAAATCAAATTAATGAATTTTCTACTAAAAAAGATACATTTGAAAGGAAAAACGGAATAGTTACATTCTCAGTATAAAAAAATAATTTTCAATTACAAAAAACAAACACAAATTTTGAAATAAGGAAATTATTTTTTTTAATAAAATAAATTATAACAAAATAGTTCGATTTTGAACAGAGGACAGTGGAATTAAACCAAAAATTAAGAATTTGAAACAAATTACTTGAAGAGGCAGCCAAAACAGACTAATTTTAAAACTAAAAAAAAGAATTTTCAACAAGACTGAAATTTTCAACCAAGAACATTTTTCAATCAATTAGGAAAAAAATCTCATTCAAAATGTTGAATTTTTAAAAGAAATTGAATTTTCAACCTAAAAATATAATTTTCCTACAAAAACAATAATTTTCAGCCCAAAGAGACAAATTTTCAATAAAATTAATGAATTTTCAACCAAAAAAAGATCATTTTTGAAGTAAAATACGAACAAAAAAATTAATTTTTAACAAAATAGTTGAAATTTCAACCAAAAAATGCTATTTTTTAAATAAAGATATGCATTTTGAACTGAATAAAATGAATTGCAACGAAATAGTTCGATTTTTAACAACAATAAAATTGAATGAAACCAAAAACTGATTTTTAAACAAATTTACTGAATCTTGAATCAAAAAAGACTGATTTTCAACCCAAAAAATACGAATTTTAATTAAAATGAACGAATTTCAACTAAAAAATATCAATTTTCAAGAATTATAAAGCAAAAACAGATTTGTTGAATTTTCAGCAAAAAAAAAATTAATTTTCAATCGAATAAAATAAATATCAAAGAAATGGCTAAATTTTGAAAATAAACCGATGGATTTTGAACCAAGAAGATTAAATTTCTATACAAAAGGTCAAACTTCCACAAAAACAGGAGGAATAGGATGATTTTTTTAAAGAAAATAGAAGAATATCAGATAAAAAAATTCTTTATAATAACATTAGTCTAGGCAATATATTACCAAGACTTCAAACAGAAATATATTGCATTTTCACAAAAATAGTGGAATTTTTAATAAAAAAAAGGACAAATTTTTAACAAAAGCGTTAAATTTTCTATAGCTGAAAAGTTCATTTTTTGAACAGAAATTTTCAACAAAAAAAGGCAATTTTCTACCAAACCATTATATTTTCAACCAAATAGTTTAACTTTAAGCAAAAGAAATTAATTTTCAACCAAATAAAATATATTACAAATGGAATAAAACGATTTTAGATTTAAATTTACATGTTTTTAATTTATTTTCAACAGTTACTTAGTTGTTTCTTACAGAATTTCCCTAATTTTTCTTTGGATTTTAAACTTTTAAAATTGAAATTAAAACTTTTTAATTCAATAATTTTGTATTCAAATCCGATTCAAATGCTCAATAATTTACACGTATAAAATGGAAGCTCCTAAAAATTTTCAACTGAAATTTTTTAGTTAACTGCAGTTAATTTGCCAACTAAAAAAATTGTTAACTTTGATAAATTGTAGAATTAAAAGATTCAGATTCAGTTTCAAAAATATAAATCCACGTTATTACTTTCATTGCTCTTAATTTAATAATCAATCAATAAATTAAATTTTTTTAAATTATACCATTCAGAGCAATTTTAAGCTAGAAACATTAAAAATTGAGCGACTAAATTGTTTTATAAAATGGACACTTCTTAAATTAAAAGATCAATTATTTTCATTTTAAAGTTTTAAAATCCTTAAAATTCTTCGAAATTTGATTTCAAAATCTTGAAACCTCTACATGCTGTTTTACATTCTTTCAAATTTTAAATTATTTTTGAATTTTTTTCAGAACTTCTAAACATCCTTTAAAATAATTGGAATTTTTCCGACATTTTTTTTTAATTCTGCCGAATGAACCAAATTTCCCTCAAATCTTCCACAATAATTGTTAATAATTTTTTTAATCTTTCTAAATCTTTTTGAGCATTCACTTAAAATTAAATTTGCAAAATAAAGAATCATTTTCAATTTTCGTAGGAAATATTTTTTAATCTTCTAAAGTCTTTCAAAATTCTTAAAAAGCTTCTAAATATTTTGTCTAAAATCTATATTTTTTAGATGAGGCCGATTTGACTTAAAGATTAATTTTTTTTAACAATTCAATTCAACAATTCAATTAAATATTAACTTATTGTCATCTTTTTTAATTAAAAATTTTCAAAATGAATGGTTTAAAAATGGAATATTTTAGACTGAAATAATGTTTAATATAATACAATGTTTAATATTTTTAAAATAAGATTGATTAAAAACGGAATACGACAATATTTGAGATACAAATTACACATTTTATCCATTTATTTTAAACAAAACAGGAAAAGAAAGTTTTCGACCATAGAAGATGAATTTTCAACAACGAAGTGTAATAGTTTATATTCCAGCCAAAAATATGAAATTTCGTCCAAAAATACTAGATTTAATTTTGAACAAATAAAGATTTTTCATTCATGAAAGAAAAAAATTTCACCTAAAATGTTAAACCTCCGAGCCATACGAATTTTCTGTGAAAAATTAAATTATCAACTAAAAAATATGAATGAAAAAAAATTGTTTTCAAACAAAAAACATAAATATTCATCCGTTGTCTTTAAAGTACCAAAATACGAATTTTAAACAACAAATAAATTTCATACGAAATCGTTCAATTTTTAACTAAACAGGATGACTTTTTCAAAAATTCTTGAATTTTAAAGCGAAAAATTGCATTTTTATTCAAGAAAGGTGAAAATTCTACTGAAAAAGATTTTTTTCAAATAAAAAGAGAAATTACAAAAAATGCTTAAATGTTCATTTGCCACTTGCCACTTGTTTCAAAGCACATTTTATTGGCTCAAAAATTCTCGAAAATTCCATCGCACATTTTTGTGAGAAACATTTCGATTTTTCAATTGTTAAAAAATTCAAGATAGTATAAAACTAATAACGCTATTCGATTAAACATTTAAAAAATCATTTCCCAGCGGGCACAAAAGGAGATATTTATTCAGAAAAATATTTTAACTTAAAAAATTAAAAATGAATGTTTTTATTGAAAATTTAGTGATTAGTTTTTGCCCTATAAGTTTCACAATGATTTTATAAGAAAAAAATTGTCTTTAATTTTTACAAATTATTAAAACTGTAAATAGAAAGGTCCAACTTTATTTTAAATTAACGGTTTTATTAAAATTATAATTTATAAAGTGTTTAAATCATATAACTATAAAGGCAATCAATAAAAAAGCTGTTCCTACTAATTTTGATATGAATGTTTATCCACCTGTTTCTATCATAATAGCTGAAAGTTATTTTTTTTATTTCCCTATCGACGTTTTTACGAGCAACGATCGACCACCCGTGCGGTGCATAAATTCTATTTTATTGTCGTGTTTAACGATTTGTCATGAGAGAGTTCAACGGTCTGAACAAGTATAATAATCGCATTTCTAATCCTCTTCAAGTAATTCGAAGCTTTTACGCACATTTGACCATTTTTCTTCTTCTATGAATTAAATTCTTAAAAGATTTCTAAAATTTCCATAAAATAATCTGGAAGATTTTAAGGTATTTTTTTTTTTAATTTTCTAGAATTTAGAACATTTTTGGAGAAAAATTAGATTAATTGAATTTGTGGTGCTACAGGGCAATTTTAAATATACATCCGCCTAAATTAGAATAATTTTAAAAGGTATTTAAATGTTCCTAAAAAATTGTAAACAAAATGTAGATTTTTGAAGATTTGGAAATAAAATTTTAACGGATGTTAAGAATTTTCTGCAGATTCACGGACAAATTTAAAATAAATTTTGATTAATAAAAATAAAGAGAATATTTAGAAAGATTTTATATCATTTAAAAAAATGGATGAAAAATTAGAATAATTTTAAAACATATTTCAAAGTTCCTAAAAAATGTAGAAGAAAATGCCGATTTTTGAAAATATCGAAATAAAATTTTGAAGGTTTTTAACAACTTTGAAACGATTGAATACAATAAGAAAATTTCTTAAGATTCCTCAATTATTTTGAAATTAACTTTTATTTAGACAAATTAATTAGAAAAAAATATTAAAATTTTTTTCAAAATTCTCAAAAAATAATCTCGAATATTTTAAGATTTTTTTTTTATTTCGTAGAATTTAAAAAAGTTGTAAAGAAAAATAATAGTCATTTAAAAAAATTTTAACTGACAGAAATATCAAAAAATTTAGAAAAAATGTAGATTTTTAAAGATTGTTTATTTATTTTATAAAATTAATTTAATGAAAATATTATAAAATATTTACAAAATTGTCAAAAAATAATCTCGAAGATTTTAATTCAATTTTTTAGAATTTAAAAATGTTTGAGGAAAAATTAGAATCATTTTAAAAGGTATTTAGAAGTTCTGAAAAATTTTCAAAAGATTTAAAACAAAATGTAGATTTTTGAAGATTTGGCAATAAAATTTTAACGGATATTAAGAATTTTTGAAGGATTTAAGATTTAAAAAAATTTCAAGAGAATATTTAGAAAGATTTTCAATCATTTAAAAAAAATGGAGGAGAAATTAGAATAATTTTAAAACATATTTCAATGTTCCTAAAAAATGTAGAAGAAAATGTCGATTTTTGAAAATATCGAAATAAAATTTGGAAGGTTTTTAACAACTTTGAAGCGATTGAATACAATAAGAAAATTTCTTAAGATTCATCAACTATTTTGAAATTAACTTTTATTTTGAAAAATTAATTAGAAGAAAATATTAAAAATTATTCCAAAAATGTCAAAAAATAATCTCGAAGATTTTAAGACAATTTTTTTTATTTCGTAGAATTAAAAAAATTGTAATGAAAAATAATAGTCATTTAAAAAAAATTTTAACTGACAGAAATATCAAAAAATTGAGAAAAAATGTAGATTTTTGAAGATTATTTATTTATTTTAAAAATTAATTTAATGCAAATATTTTTAAATAATTACAAAATTGTCAAAAAATAATATCGAAGCTTTTAATGCAATTTTTTAGAATATAAAAATGTTTGAGGAAAAATTAGAATCATTTTAAAAGATATTTAGAAGTTCTGAAAAATTTTCAAAAGATTTAAAACAAAATGTAGTTTTTTGAAGATTTGGAAATAAAATTGTTGTAGCTTTTTAACAACTGTGAAAGGATTCAATATAATAAAAAAAGTCTTAACATTCCCGAACACTTTTGAAATTAATTTTTATTTTAAAAAATTAATTTTAAGAAAACAGTTTTAAAAATGTAAAAGTGTCAAAAAATGATCGCGAAGATTTAAGGGCAATTATTTACTTTGTAGAGTTTACAAAAATCTGAGAAAAACTGATAATAATTCTAAAAAATATTTAAGAGTTCTGAAAAAAATTTAAATCTAAAATAAATCTAGATTTTTGATGATTCTGAAATAAAATTTTAGTATTTTTTTTAGAATTTTGAAAGGATTGAATATAATAATACATTTTTCTTAAGATCCCCTGACAAATTTAAACTTATTATTTTTTTGTTGGCATAAAAGAAGCTCGACGATTTTTGACAAGATATCAACAAAATTCAAACCAAATTTTAAAACGAACAATTATATTTTCAAATATCGTATATGTAAAAAAAATATATATATAATATTGTCAAAATAATAAGAATATTTTGGTGGTTACTGTCGAAGCACGAACTCGAGTTAAAAACGGTTGTTAGCTGGTATTATTTTCATGAAAACACTACTGACAGTAACAAAATATTGTCTCTCTAATTCGCGTATTTTGATAGAAGACTCACAACACGTGCCATCAGTGATACGAAAATCTCCCATCAAAGTCTGGAGTTTATCTCTTAAAGTCGAAAGTACCCAAAGAGCCAGATTTCATAAATAAAAAACAAGTGGAAAAAACTCGCACCGGAAATCGACCGGTTCCAAAATTGACAAGGTTTCCCCCACCGGTCATGACCGGGTTCAGGGAGGAGAGGGAAAGGTGGTATCTCAAAGATAAGGAAGAAGAGAAGAAAGGAAAATGATGCGGAAAAAGATAATTCGTGAAGCCTCTCGCAGGACCCTTGACAATATCGATCGCATCAATCTGCAATTCTGTCAACCCACACCATCAGAAATGGACTGGGCGTTCACTGGAGTCAGTGCGCACAAAATAAATTTTTCGTACAAAGTGGCGCAAGGGATTCGCGAGACATAACCTCAATATTTGAGTTTTAAAGAGTTTTTTTTAGAGATTAATGCAGCAAGTACCTGTCGTGGGCAAAGGTCGAGGCCGATTGGCAATGAACTTGTTTTGCCTTACCTTAGAAAAGAGGTGGATGTTTCGGAGGTTTTTTCAGAGGATTAAAACACGCCTCCACTTGTTTTATTTTTGAAGATTTTCGTTGATACACCCGTGAAGAAGTTAAAAAGGCATCACCGCGGTTGAGTGTCCACGTGTTCGGGCGAAACTCTGTGTACCGACACACGGCAAACGTTTCGGTCTCACGTCAACATTTTCCAGACACGCGCTCGTCTATTTATGCCGACTGCAAATTAAAATAATCGGACATTTTTCAACGCACTGTCTATACCCGTCTACCCTTCCACTGTCTCGTCTTTTGTGACGTCACTGATTCAATACTTTTCGCGATGCTCATTTCTCCGGCGCGCTATCAGTCGGTAATAGAGAGGGCAGCACCTTCATGAGTCAAAGTGAAAAATTCACGACGCGCCAAATTTGAATTTTATCGGCGTTTTTTTTAATTTTCTCATGCAATTAAAAAAAGCGCATGGCGCCACTTTCGATTAATTCTCGAAACTATCTCGAAACTACTCGAAAAAATTTTCAAACCAATTTTGTCGAGAAACCCTTTGTCCGTGATTGGAGGAAGTTTTCAATTTTTTGCCGCTTGAAAAAGGTCTGAAAAGCTTTAGGTTTATGAAAAACGTAAGGTTATCTAAATCATATATTCAAAAATAATAATCAGTGTAAGAGAGGTGTCCATCATTTGGATATACAAAATTTATTTAGTAGATTTCTGTAGATCTCCAAAATAGAAAAGCTTTTTAAGAACTTAAAAAAAATTCAAGAAAAAAAATGTTTTTTGTTAAATTCCCGGGAAATTGTAAACTGAGTTTTCTTTTTGAAAATACATTTTAAGAGAAAAATGAAAAATATTTCAAAAGATTTCAAATTATTTTCTAAAACATCGAAAAAGAATGGGAAAGATTTTTTAAAAAATCTTTCAATAAGCAAGAATACACAAATTTATGAAAAATGTGAGTAAGATAAAACAATTAAAATTTTAAAAAGATTCAAAATTAATTAAAAATTTAAAAATATTCCAAGAGAATATTTGAAAATATTTTGAAAGATTACAAGATCATGAAAGATAATAAAAATTTTTCTTTAACAAAATCTAAATTTTTAAAGATTTCGAAAAAATGTTCGAAGCTTTTTAAGAAATTTAAATTCCTGCGAGAATTTAAACTGCTTTTTTATTTTTAAAGAAATTTTAAGAGAAAATAATTAAAGATTTTGTATTATTTTCTAAAATTTCGAAAAAATGGGAAAGATTTGCAAGGAAAATCTTCCTATTAACAAGATTATAAAGATCTATAAAAAATGCGAGTAAGATAAAGAAATTTCGAAATTTTAAGAAGATTCAAAATTAATCTAAAATTTAAAAATATTTCAAACAAATGTTTCAAAATGTACTCTTCAAATTCACGGGAAAATTTAAACAGATTATTTATTTTCAAAATTTAATTTCAAGAGAATATTTAAAAATATTTTGACAGTTTAAAAAGGTTTAAAAAAATAAGAAAGGATTTCTAAACTCGTCATAACACATTCTGTAATATCTTAAGACAATTTTTCAAAATTTTAAGAATTTTTTTTAATTCGGTTTTTAGTTATTTTCTAAAATTTCGTAAGGAATTTGAAAGATTTTGAAACAAAATCTTTCAATAAGCAAGAATACAAAAATTTATGAAAAATGTGAGTAAGATAAGACAAATAAAATTTTAAAAAGATTAAAAATTAATTAAAAATTTTAAAATATTCCAAAAAGTGTTTAAAACTGCACTTTTTTTAATATTTGGAAATTAAAATTTGGAAGTTTCTTCAGGTTTTTGAAAGATTAAAAATAATAAAAAAATAAAAAAATCTTTCTATTAACAAGATTATAAAGATTTATAAAAAAATCGAGTAAGTAAAGAAATTTCGAAATTTTAAGAAGATTCAGAATTAATCTAAAATTTAAAAATATTTCAAAAAAATGTTTAAAAATGTACTTTTTTCAAATATTTGGAAATAAAAATTTTAAAGCCTCTTTAGTTTTTCGGCACGATTCAAGATAAAAGAAGAGTCATCTTCGAATTCACGGGAAATTTAAACTGATTCTTTATTTTCAAAACTTAATTTCAAGAGAATATTTAAAAATATTTTGACAGATTAAAAAGATTTTTAAAAATAGCAAAGGATTTCTAAAGTCGTCATAACACATTCTGTAAGATCTTAAGACAATTTTTGTAATTTTTCAAAATTTCAGGAATTTTTTTTTGGAAAAATTCGAATAATTTTAAAAGATATTTAGTAGGTTTAAAGATTCAAAAGTGTTCAAAAAGTTCAAAAGGTTCAAAGTTTTTGGAAATAGTAAAAAAAACTATTTGAAATTTAAAAATATTTCAAAATTTTTTCTAACAAACTGAGTTTTTTAAGATTTCGAAAAAATTTCTAAGCTTTTTAAGAAGTTTAAAGGGTTTCAAGAAAAAAAATTAAACTATCTTAAAATTCCTAAGAAAATTTAAACTAATTTTTTAGTTCATCAGAAATTTTAAAAGGAAATAAACAAAAATTTCAAAAGATTTTTAATTATTGTCTAAAATTTCGAAAAAGAATGTGAAAGATTTTTGAACAAAATCTTTCAATTAGCACGATTACAAAGATTTATAAAAATATGCGTAAGCTAAAGACATTTGAAATTTTAAAAAGGTTCCAAATTAAGTTAAAATTTGGAAAATATTTTTAAAAAATATTTAAAGATGTACCTTTTTTAATATTTTGAAATAAAAATTTTGAAGCTTTTTTTAGGATTTTGAAACGATTCAAAAGAATAAAAAAGTTATCTTAAAATTCGTGGAAAAATTTAAATTGATTTTTTATTTTCAAAAATTAATGTCAAGAAGATATTTAAAAACATTTTGAAAGATTGCAAAATATTTTTAAAGATTATATAAGATTTCTAAAATCGTCAGAATACATTCCGTAAGGCGTTAAGATAATTTTTGTAATTTTTCGGAATTTTAAGAAAATAGTAAAAAAATTAGAATAATTTTAAAAGATATTGAGAGGGTTTAAAATTTTGGGAAATAGTTGAAAAAATTATTTTAAATTTAAAAATATTTTGAGATTTTTTTACCAAAATGTACATTTTTAAAGATTTTGAAAAAATGTTTGAAACTTTTTAAAACGATTAAAGGGCTTCGCGAAAATAAAAAATTGATCTTAGAATTCCTGCCAAAATTTAAACTGATTTTTTATTCCTAAAATAAATTTTAATACATAATTGACAAAGATTTCATAAGACTTTGAATTATTTTCTAAAATTTGGAAAAAGAATGGGAAAGATTTTCAAGCAAAATGTTTTAATTAGAAAGATAACAAAATTTTATAATAAAATTGAAAAAAGAATTTAAAAGGTTTCAAGATACCTAATAAAAAAAATATTTTAAAATTCCTCGGAAAATTTGAACTGTGTTAATTTTTAAACAATTCAAGAGAAAATTGACAAAGATTTCGAAGCATTTTAAATTATTTTGTAAAGTTTCGTTAAATAATATGGACGGTTTTAAATGCTAATTTTTCAATTAGTAAGATTACGAAGTTTTATACAAAATTCGATCAATATGAAGGACATTTAGAAGTTTTAAAAAGATTCAAAATTAATTTCAAACTTGAAAACCATTTTTAAGAAGTTAGAAAAACATATATTTTTAAATATTTGAACATAAAATTTTTGAAACTTCTTAAAGATTTTGAAGGTTTTCATGATTATAAAAAAATTTTACTAAAATTCCTAAAAAAAATAATAAAAAAAAAATTTTAAGATGAAATTCACAACAAATTTTCAACATTTTTAATGATTACCTAAAATGTCGAAAAAAATGTGGACGATTTCTCTCTGTTTTAAATAAAAAATGTTCAATTATCAAGATTACGAAGTTTCATAAAAAAGTAATATGAAGAGAAATTTATCAGTTTGAAAAAGATTCAAAATTAATTTAAAAGTTAAAAAAAGTTTTTAAAAATGTACATTTTAGAATATTTGGAAACCAAAATTCTGAAGCTTCTTAAGCAGTTTGAAAAGTTTTACGATAAAAAAAAAATATTTCTTCAAATTCATGAAATAATTTAAACTGGTTTTTTATTTTGAAGAATTAATTTTAAGAGAATAATGAAAAAGATTTAAAAATATTTCAAAAGGTTTACAAAATCGTCAGAACAGAATCTGGAAGATTTGAAAGAAATTTTTTATTTATTTTTTGTTACAATTTTAGGAAAACTTTTAGAAAAATTCGTATAATTTTTAAAGATATTTAAATGCTTAAAAGAATAATTTTAAAATTGTAAATATTGGCTTTTCTGAAAAATTAAAATAAATAAATAAAATTCCTGAAATGTAAAATTCTCGAAAAATAAAATATATGAAATAGAAAATTTCCAACAGCAAATGGCAGAAGTATAAAGTATTCGAATTAACAAATGGTTTCATAATAAATATAATTTATTTACATTATCGTCGGAAATTGTCGGTAGGAGCAGCGAAAGTACTATTAAAATTATTTACTGACTTTGAAACGTGATTACACGTTTCAAAATTGAGCGAAAAACTTTGTAAAAAAAACCTTTAGAAAGCTTACGAAATTACGTTAAAAACACTTAAGCTACAAAGGCTCGTTAAAAAATAACTTTTTGTAAGTTTCATAATTTTATTTGAAAATTAATATTTTTTTGTTGAGGATTTAACTCTTTTTTGAAAATTTTTCTTTTTCCGATCGATTCAATGGACTTTGAGTAAAAATAAAAATCTGACTAAGATATAAAATATTACGTTTTTCGTTGAGAATTCTTTTTTTTAATTTTTTGGTTGAAAATTTTTTTTGACATATCAGAAATACTCAAAAATCTTTTTGAATTTTCTCAAGAATGTTAGTAACTTTATATTTATTTAATTAAAAAATAATCTTTCTCTGGAAACAGGTGTGTGAATAAAATATCAAAATCATTGTTGCCGCTTTTCCTCAATACCGAACGGGTAATTTAAAAATTTTGAAGAAACATGGACAAAGAACGTTACATTTGTATGCTGAATTGAATTTAAAATCTGGATTGAAATTTATATTTGACATGAGCAAAATTAACTTTATTATAAAAAACAATCAACAGTTTTTTTTGCAACAGTTGAAAAATTATACATTTTTAAACTTCCATTGCGTTATTTCAGTTAAAATAATTATTTTTCAAAACTAAAATTTACTCAAAAAGACACATTTTGAACAAAAAAGGGAAGAATTACATTTTCAGTTAAAATAATTGGTTTTCATCAAAGAAAAAAAGGAATTTTCAACAGAATAGTTAAAATTCCTACCAAAGTGATAAATTTTTGATACAAAAAATTAATTCTCAACAAAAATGTAATTGTTGATATTTCTACCAAAAAATTTTTAATTTTCAATCAAAAAGCAGTTGAATTAAAACAAAAAATACGAGCAGACTAATTTTCAAACCGAAAAAATTAATTTTTGACCAAAAATAGTAATTTTGGACAGAAAAGTTGAATTTAAGACCCGAAAATATCCATTCTCTACAACAATAATTGAATTTTCAAATAAAAAAGAATCAATTTTGTAACAAAAATGAAACAGCTAAATTTTCAGTCAAAAAATTAAGTTGCAACAAAAGCAAAAAATGTTTTTCAACAACATAATATAGTTAAATTTTTATGTAAAGAAATTAAATTTTAACTAAAATAATGAATCTGTAACCAAGGAAAAAATTAATTTTCAAACCATTTGTTGAATTTCATACCCAAAAGATGAGTTTTCAACAAAAATATGAGTTTTCTACAAAATAATTAAATATTTCAAAAATTAAAAAAAAAAACTCAATCAAAGATATGAATTTTTATCCAAAAGATGAATTTCGTACTAAGAAAAGACAACATTTTCAACAAAACAGATGAATTTTCTGCAACATTAAATTTCTAAACAAGAAGATGAATCTTTAGCCAAGAAGTTTAAATCTCCATAAAAAAATGTTCACAAAAATTGAAATTTTAGTTTTAAAAAATAATCAAAATACATAATTTTCAAACAAAATTTGAATTTTGAAAAGGATTTTCAACCTAATAGTTAAATTTTCAACAGAAGAAATATTTTTTCAATGAAAAAGGTGAATTAATCACCAATAATATTAATATTCTGCCAGGCAAGACAAGGTTTCAAGAAAATACAGACATTTTACACCAAATATCTAAACTTTCAAGAGAAGAAGATAAATGTTAAATCAAAAAGAATAGTTAAATTTTAGTTGCAAAAAAAAATTAATTTTCAACAAAAACTAAACTAAAATAATTAATCTTCAACCAAAAAAAAGAATTTTTAAAGAATCAGAAGAATTTTCAACCCAGAAGATTAAATTTCTGTATTAAAAGATAGATTTTTGAATAAAAGTTTTTAATCATGACATATTAAATTTCTGTCAAAATAAATTTTTTCTGAATAAAAGTGGTATAGTTAAGATTTTAGTTCAAATACAAATGTTTCAGAAAAAATAAAAAATTTTCAATCAAAAAATAAATTTTCAATCAAAACTTGAATGTGTACAGGAATTTTTAACCTAATAGTTAGATTTTTAACCGAAAACGTGAACTAAACACTAATAAGTTTCAATAATATTAATTAAAATATTTAAAATGTTAGTTGACAAAAATAATAATAAATAATAATAATAATAAACCAATAATTAAAAAAGATAGTTAATTTTTGAACAAGAGAAAGGTTTTCAACTAAAATAATGTATCATCAACAAATAAAAAAAGGATTTAGAACAAGGTGGTTTCACTTTAAATTAAGTAGTGGTAGAATAATTCCCATTTTAAACACTCATTCGATTTTATTCCGTATCATCATTTTACTATGTCACAGTTTTTCTACAGAATGAAAATATCAAGTAAGAAATCGATCCGATAGTAATCTCACAGAGATAATAGCCACCTTCCGCGAATTTAAAAATCGTAACATCAAATGCCTTCATTTATTATGAGGTCACTTGAACAAAACCATTTATAGAAATCGATAATTCTCATTTATTTTATCTTTCCTCATTAACAGTGGTGTAGTCCTAAAAGAAAAAGTAGCCTGGCTGTACTTTCCATAAACGTTACGATCTTAGATAACATTTAGAACTTAACACCAATAAGAATACCAACTATATTTTTTGGTAAAATTTAATTATTTTATTGGAAAACTGACTAGGACAGAGCGGTGCTAACTCGACAGTGAGGCTAAGTTGACAATGGGGGCTAAGTCGAAAGTGGGGCTAAGTGCACAGCTTGTTGAAAATTGTGTTCTTCAATTGTCAGACACTTTTGTAAAAATCGTTTTTTCTGACTCAGGGTGTTTGAAACGTAAAGATTTAATGAAAACTGAGCAGGTCAAATTATTTTAGATAAAACTAATAGCTTCTCATTATGGTATGAGAATGTAAAAAAATTAGTTTGATAACGTATTAGGTATTGGCGGGTCGAGAATTTAGTTGAATGCAATATTAAACATTAAAAAAATAAGTCCTCTTCTTTCTTAAAACATGATAGTTAAATGTCGACTAAGCCCCAGGGGGTGTCGACTTAGCCCTACGATTTTTCGCTCAACAGATTTTCCATCATATCACTTTTCTTATAATGATTGATAAACAAATAATTGCATTTCAAAATCAAATCAGACATTTTGCAGCTAATTTAATTCTCGATCCAAACATTACCTTATAGTTTTATAACCAATTTTTTTCAATTAAAAAACGAGTTGACAGAAAAAGTGAAGGTTTAGCTCAACTCTCCCCTATACTATTATATTTTTAGTTCGGGATTCATCTTTTTTAGTTACAAATTCTATTATTTGGTTGAAAATTAAACTATTTCATTATAAATGCAACTATATTATTAAAAAATCATCTTTTTATCAAAAATTCAACTGCTTTGTTAAAAAAAATGTTGAGTTGGAGGTTTATCTCTTGTTGAAAATTTAACTATTTTGATGAAAATTCGTTTCACTTTTTGATGTAAATACATTTTTTAAACTGAAAAACTATTCAGTTGAACTTCTTTGGGAAAAAATTAATTTTTTACAAAAATTCATTTTTTCAGGTGGTAATATTGATTTTAGTTAAAAAATTCAATTTTGGGCTTCAAAATTTAACAATTTGGTAGAAAATTAAAATAATTGGTTGAAAATTAAACATTTTGGTTGAAAAATCAAATTTTTTGTTTGAAAATTCAACTTTTTATAGATAGGTCGTCTTTTTGGCTTTGAAATTAAATAACTGTTCAAACTCCATGTATTTGGTTCAAAATTCGTCCTTTTTGGTTCAATGATAATTTTATTGGTAGAAAATTAATCTTTTGAGTTTGAAGTTTAAAAACTTAGTTGAAACTTCATTTTTTTTGTTACATTTTTTTTTTATTTGTAAATTTAACTATTCCATTTTTGGTTGAAAATGTATCTCTTTCAGTTAAAAATTTATATATTTGATTCAAAATGTATCCTTTTTACATGAAAGCTCCACTTTTTGTTTGAAAATTCATGTAATTAGTTAAAAGTTCGTTTTTCTTGGTACAAATTTAATTTTCTTGGTTTAAAATGTAGACTTTTCGGTTGAGAATGCAATTTTTTGTTGAAATATAAACTATTACATGCTTCTTTAAAAAATTATATTTTTTTGTTCAAAATTAATTTTTTTCTGATTTAACAGTCCACTGTTTTCTAAAATATTAGCATTTTTGCTCAAAAACTTTACTGTTTTGTTGAAAATTCATCTTTCATTGCAGAAAAGTCACCTTTTTGGTAGAAACTGAACTTTTTTTAATGAAAATTCAACTGTCTTCTAAAAAAATGGTCTTTTTGTTTAAAAATTTCAATCCTTCTTTCAAAATTTTAGAAAAAAAGGGAGTAATTTTAAAAGATATTTAGAAGTTTTTTTTCAAAAATAATGAAGAATTTGAGAAGATATAAAAAAATGATATTTTTACGCTTTCGAAATAAGATTTTAAAATAACAAAATTTCTTAAGATTTCCGAACAAAATATAAAATTCATTTTCATTTTGAAAAATGTGTCCATTAAAATTTAAGATTTGAATGTTAATAATTAATTATATAAACAAATATACATTGTAGATATTTATAGATAGAAAGAAATAGTTTTTCTTTTATTATTTTAAAACTATATTGACAGTTAATTGTCTAGATTAAATTTTGCCATGTCTTACTATTTGTTTATTTTATAAACAAATAGTTTATTTATGTTTATTTTATAAACAAATTAGGTAAGCAAATGCACACTCTAGGCGCTTGTAGGCAGAAAAAATCCTCCTTTCATCAATTCTTGTTAAAATTAAATCGCAAATGATTATCTTTGATAAAATGTTATCATAAAACGGAACTCGTAAAATTTATAAACAAATCATATCAAAATATACAACGCAGGCGTTTATAAGCAGAAAAAACAATGTTATTTATTTAGATATGTTTCAATTAGGTTGGCTATGTTTTTACATTGATTCTTACCAAACAGTGGAATTTATAAAATAAATAAACAATTTAAATACAAGAATACTTCCTAAAATTTAAATTTGTTCATACAATTTTTTATAAAAAGAACGAACAGCAAAAAATGGCAATATAATTTGAGCAAAGACAAAAGAAAAACGATTTATTTTCTCTGAAAACGCCTAAAATGTGTATTTGTTTATAATTTTTAAATTTACTGGAAAGTGTTAAAAATTTTCAGAAATAAAATTTAGATTTTTGAAGTTTTCGAAATACAATATTTAGGTTTTTTTTCAAAATTGTGAAAAATTTCAAGATAATAGACAAATTTTCTTCATATTCGTGTGATTATTTAGAGTTATCCTGCATTTAAAAAAATGAATTTTAAGAAAATATTTAAATATATTTTAAAACATTACGAAAGATTTGCAAAAGGATCAAAAACGAATCTGGAAGATTTCAAGACATTTTTAGGTATAATTAGAGTAACTTCAAGTGACATTTAAGAATTTTTCAAAGTTTTCAAGAGATTAAAAATATTTTTAAACTTTAAAAAATGTATAAACTATTGATAAATTTTTTCCTAGTGTCATACGTCGTAAAATATCTTTTAAATTCAAATTTTCCCTACAACTTCCTACATTCTTGTAAAATCCTGAAAATAAAAGTTCACCGAAATTTTCTAGATACAGTTCCGACAGATATAAAATGTTTAAAAATCTTTTTGAATTATTTAGGGATACATAGGAAAATTATGTTTATATCACTTTAAATCAAGCAAATCAAGAAACTTAAACTTAAATTATTTTTTAAAGAAATTAAAAAAAAAAATTTCTAACATTTTTTTCTCTGCCCAATAGGAACGGAGGGGGGATGCGACACTTCGTCACATGACCCTTCGCACGGGTCTGCACATCATCACAGTCTATCACTACCTGGGGGGAGGGGGTCAATTTTGAATATTTTTAGGGTCACGAGATTTTTGAAAGACCCGAATTAAAAAATATTTTGTATTATAGTTTAAAGTAATTTAAATTCTATGTATCTCTGAAATCGAAAAGTTTCTCTTCTAGTCAGCTATGCAGGTGAAAATGGTATCTTATCATCAAGTCTCGTTATCAGAGAACGTCTAGATTAGGAACCCGATTCTCTACGCCGGGAGCTTCAGAGTAACGTGGACGCGTCTAGATTCAAGACTCTATTCTCGAATCTAGAATAAAAATGTACTTTTCAAAAATAATTCTAATTCTAATTTTGTCTGCTCATTATTCGTGGTGTGAGGCTACGAAAAAAGTAGAAAGCCCAAAAATTGTCAGTGTAAACGAAACAAGACAGGTTGAAAAAAATAGTTCGATTGCAACGACTGATCCACCTGTGACAGTTCCTCTGACGAGTGTGTGTGACAAGTGTAATTGCACAGGTGCGTAATTCTTTACATTGTTATGTTACGACTTTTGATATTTGAATTAATAAAAACTGAATTTAAAAATAATTTTTATTTATTTTTTATTAGAAAATTCTATCAAATGCAAGACTTGGGATTCTTCCAAGGTTATCAAAGACTACGAGTGGCCTAATAAAACATGGGAAGTCATTTCTTTCGAAAACACATCTTTGGTTCACCTGACACCATTTCCAGCATTATCAATTAAAAAACTGGTTTTTACCGGGAATAAAATTCGAGAAATTGATAACAAAGTTTTTCTAAATATAACCGATCTTGTTGAATTGGATTTGAGTAATAACAATCTCAGTTCCAGAATTCTTCATCCCCATGTTTTCGAGGTAAAGTTCTATGGATAATTAAAAATCAAAAATTATATTTAAAAAATAATAAAAATTAATGTTTAAGATATTAATAATATAAGAATATAAGTATTCTGGAAGTCTTGTGTTATCTTTCAGATTTATGATGAATCATATTCTATCTATTCAGTCTTGCATTTAATGGTTTGATTCAATATTTATTTTTGTAAGCAATGACTGAGATTGAAATTTATTTATTGCGGGCCATTCAAGATATTTTCAACACTTTTTCTATCAATCTCTTTCTGCGTCACAGGATTTCCTTTGATAAATGTCTAAAATAAAAATAAAAAGTAAATAATATTTAGCAGACTTAGCAACACAAAATTTATAACCAAATATTCGAATTTTCAAGTGAGAAAAAAATTTGTCAATCAAATGGTCGAATATCCAAAAAAAAATTACTTTCACCACCAAAAATTGCATTTATAACTAGAACTTTTTTATTAAAATTACCAAAAATTAATTTTCAACCAAAAGTAATTGTATTTTCTACTAAAATAGATGAATATTATACCAAAAAAGAATCATTTTTAAGCGCAAAAAAATTACTTTTCAATCAAAAAAGATGAAATTTCAACAAATCCATTAAATTTTTGGAAAAAGATTACTTTTTAACAAAATAGTTGAATTTTCAACAAAATAATTAAACTTGCAGCAAAACAATTTAATTTTTAATCACTAGGTTGTATTTTCGATTAATAAAGAAAATTTTTCAACCAAAAAGTTTAATTTAAAAAAAATCATGACCCAAATAGTTGAGCTTTCAAACAAATAGGATACTTTTTTTTAGAAACTATTTAAATACTTAATTAACAAAGATGAATTTTGAACTACAAGAAAATGTATTTTCTACATAATAATTGAATTTTCAACCAAAAAAGATTAATTTTCAATCCAAAAAGATGAATTTTCCAAAAATAGTTAAATTTTCAACAATATTAATAAATAAATAAATTTTCAAAATAAAAAATTATAAACCAAATAGTTAACCTTCCAAAAAAATGGGATAATTTTTAAGAGGAAACATAAATTTTTCAGCAACAAAATTGAATTTTCAACCAAGAGCTATTGTATATTCGACAAAATAGTTGAGTATTTAATAAAAAAAGAATAATTTTCCATCCAAAAAAGATTAATTAAACAAAAAAGATTAATCCTCGATCCAAAAAAGATTAATTTTCAATCGAAAAAAGATAAAATTTCAATCTAAAGAAGATTAATTTTTACTCCAAAGAAGATTAATTTTCAATAAAGAAAATTTAGTTTAAATCCAAAAAGATAAATTTTCAACAAATCAGTTAAACTTCCGAAAAAGGAGTACTTTTTAACTAAATTGTTGATTTTTCAGCAAAATAATTGTACCTTTAAAAAAATAATTGAATTTTCCACATGAAAATACAAAATTTCAACCAACTAGTATCATTTAAAAAATTATAAACAATATAGTGAAACTTTCAAAGAAATTGGATAAGGTATCAAGAAATAGTTGAAATATTAATTAGCAAAGATCAATTTTCCACAAAATGTTCGAATGTTCAGACAACAAAGATTCAACTTCAACCAAAGGCAATTGTATTTTCTACCAAATAGTTGACTTTTCAAAAAACAGTAGAATTTTTGAACCAAAAAAGATTACTTTTTAAGAAAATAATTAATTTTTGTATAAAATAATTTAATTTTAAATCAAACAAATACATTTTTTCAGAAAAGAATTAAATGTTTTAAAAAATAATTCAATTTCAAAAAACGATAAAATTTTTAACAAAATAACGAATTTTTAACGAAATAGATGAGTTTTGAACCAAAATGAATTATCATCTTTTTTGTGTATAATTTCACCAGTTTGCTTAAAAATTAATCTGTTTTGTTTGAAGATTTAACTATTTTGATTTTAGTTTAAAATTCGTCTATTATGATTTAATTCAACTGATCTTTATTTCAAATTAAATTCTCTTTTAGGAATATCTACTGTGACTTTTTTCGTTGAAATTTATTTTATTTGTTTGGAATTTAACTATTCCATTTTTAGTTAAAAATCTCTCTTTTTAGTTGAAAATTTAACTCTTTTGTTGAGAATGTACCTATTTTGTTATAATTCTTTCGTTTTCTTTTTTTTTAAATTAATCTTTTTTTACTTGAAGTTTCATCTATTCCATTTTTTGTTGAAAATTTATCTTTCTTACTTGAAAATTTTAACTGCTTGGTTCCATTTTGAATTGTGTTGAAAATTCCTTCTTAGTTTTTGGCTTAAAATGGATCTTTTTGTTTGAAAATGTAACTATTCCATTTTTTTATTAAAAACTTACGTTATTTAGCAGAAAATTCAAGAACTTTCTTTAAACTTGAACTACGTACTTAATAATTATTTGTTTGTTGTTGAGGATTCAGCATTTTAGTTGAAAATTGATCTCTTTTTGTAACAAATTCAACTATTTTATTGAAAATGCGTTTTTTTTGTCGAAACATGATCTATTACATTTTTATTTGAAAACTGATATTTTTTGGTTAAAAATTAATCTTTTTGGTGAAACATTCATATTTTTAGTTGAAAATGTAACTATTTTGTTAAAAATTGTTATTTTTCTTTTTACAATTTTTTTGTTGTTAAAAATTAGCTTGTTAACTGAATTATTGACTTTTCCAGTCTTTTAAAGAAAATTAATCTTCTTGGTTCAAAATTAGTTTTTTTCTGGTTTGATTTTGATTAATATTAATCGTTTTTTGTTGAGGATTTTAATATTTTGTTCCAAATTTCTTCTCATTTTGTTTGAAAAATTATTTTTTCAACTGGAAATTCAATTATTTTATTTTGGGTTAAACAATTAATCTTTGGGAAATTTGACTTTTTTATAGAAAATTAATCTGCTTGGTTGAAAATGTATCATTTTAGTTAAAAATAGAAATTTTTGTTTAAAAATTTATCTATTTTATTGAAAGGGAATTTTTTTACCAGAAATGTTAAAAATTGAAAGGGTTTCAAATTGTATTTAATATGCTAGGGACCTTAATTTTATTTAAACATTTTGATAAAATTTATTCCCCTGATTTTGTTGCTTCTTATAATAGCGGGAGGGGGGGGGCAAATACAAAAGGTGTAACTAAATTTGAAATATTTGATGCCTTGTTTTCATCGGTTTCAAATTATATCTTTTTGTTTGAATATTGTTTAAATGCTAAGCCGATCAAATACGGAGCACTATTTCTAATTTTTAATCGACGACATCAAAAATTTAGAAACTTGAATAAATTGTGCTTTGGAATGCGTACTTTACTGATAAAATTTGAGAAAAAATGTATTATTTAAAGGAAAATTGGGAAGCGTATTGGACTAAAATGGTAAAATATTTGGCATTTACCCTGGTAAACATTACAATTGGACTTTTCTGTGATAGGGAAAATGGGCATCGGAAAGCTACGAGCCTCTGAAAACACTCAAAGTCTTGAATTTGAGTCATAATCATCTTCACACGTTAAATCAAGGAATTTTCCAGCACACTAAAGAAATAAAAGTACTAAGTCTCAGAGGAAATCCATTTACTATGCTTGATACGCCTACAAGAAATGCATTATCCGATATTCCACTTTTGGAAGAGCTTGACATGAGCTATTGTGGCTTACAGAGTTT
>JAWWLR010000155.1:16667164-16678449 GCA_035041075.1 Acraspis erinacei | reverse complement strand
ATGAGAGAAATGATGGTTGGGGACTAGGGAAAGTGAGGGTTAATTTACGGGGTAGTATGGAAAGTGGGAAAGGCGCAAGTATACCAGGAAGAAGTTGGGTAGGCAGGGGAAGAGAAGTTTGATGTTTGGGGAAGAGAGGGTAATTAGGGGAATGAAGGGAAATCGTAATAGGCTCAACTACAGGAAAGTACATCGAAATCCATTAGTAGATATTTTTAGGGAAAGTGAGGGGAAATTAAATAGGGGAAAGAAGATGAAAAAGTGCGTCATCGTACTTTTTTAAAAAATTGGAAATGATGAAACGGAAAGTAAGTAAAATGATTTGAAGTTGGGAGAAATGAGGGGAACCAGGTAAAGGGGAAATAATGGTGGGGAAGTAAGGGAAGTGGCGTCAAATAAAGGATGTAAGTAGAGGAAATAAGGGGGGAGGTAAAAGAGGTGTGAAGGGAAATTACTGAAGGGGGAGTAGGAGATATCCGGCAAGAAAGATAAGAGACTTGGGGAAATAAGAAAGTGTAGGTTAGGGAAATGATGGTTGGGGACTAGGGAAAGTGAGGGTAAATGTACGGGGTCGTATAGAAAGTGGAGAAAGTCGCAAGTAGATGAGGAAGAAGTTGGGTAGGCAGGGGAAGAGAAGCTTGATGGTTGGGAAGGAGGGGGTAATTAGGGGAATGAAAGAAAGTCTTAATAGGCTCACATACATGAAAGTAAATCGAAATCCATTGGTAGACATTTTTCAAGCGAATTGAGGAAAATAAGGAGCAGGGATATTCGGAACATGATGAGAAATAAGGAGAGGGGAAGTAGAAGAAGTGGGAAAATAAGGGGTGGGTAAGTGGATAAATGGCAGTTTGGAAAATAGGGGAAATGAGAAGAGGAGGAAGTACATGAGGCAGAAGAACCTCTCGTACTTTCTTCCAAGAATTGAAAATGATGGGAGGGGAAGTAGGGGAACTGTTGGGGAGTAAGAGGAAATGAGGACTGGTGAATTTTCGAAAGTTAGATGAAATGCGGAGAGGAAAAGTAGGAAAGGTGATGGGCGGAGAACTAGGGAACTAAGGAGAAATTATATGGTATGGTGAGTGATGGGAAATGAGGAGAGTGGGAAATAGATGGGGAAGAAGTCTGTCCGTCGTACTTTTTTCCAAGAATTGGAAATTATGGTAGGGGAAGTAAGGGAAATGATAGGGAGGAGGGTGAGGGGAGGGAATGTTGGAAAAGTAGGAGGGAATGAGGGTTAGAAAAGTAGGGGAAGAGGAAGGGGAAGTACACTACTGCCATACATTTTCGGTATGAAGAGTCCGAGTGCTATGAAAAATTTTTGCTCACTTTGAAACGTGATTACTCGTTCATTTCAAAAATAATAAAAAAATTTAAAAGATTAACATTTTCTTTAACAAAGTCTAGGTTCAAAAACATTTTAGAAGCTTGGTTTCAACATTCAAATATTTTGGTTGAAATTCAATTATATTGTTGAAAAATTTTCTTTTTGGGTAGAAAATTAAAATATTTTGCTGAGAGTGAACTTTTTGTGTGAAAAATTGATACGTTTCGATGAAAAAATTACCTGTTTATTGGGGAATTAACTCTTTGATTAAAAATTAACTTTTTTGTTAAATGTTTATATTTTTGAGTTGTAAATTCAACTGCTTTGTATAAAGTTCGTATTTTTGGCTTAAAAATTCAAATTTTGGTTGAAAACTAACTTTTTTGTTAAAAATTTATATTTTTGGTTTAAAAATTCGAATGTTTTGTAGAAAATTAATCTTTTGAAACAAAGATTTTTCACAGTTTGTTGAAAGATTTAAATATTTTATTGTAAATTAATCTCGAAATTAACTTTTTTGTTGAAAATTAAGATTTTCGGGGTTGAAATTTCAAATATTCTGTAAAAAATTCATCTTCTTGGGATGAAAATTAAATTATTTGACCGACAGTGAAATTTTTTGTTAAAAATTCATAACTTTTTGTTGGAAAATTAACTTTTTGGTTGGGACTAACGATTTCGTTAGAAATCAATTTTAAAATTAACTTTTTGGTTTCAAAATTTTAATATTTTGCTATGAAAATTAACTATTTAATTGAACATTCAAATTTTTGTTGAAAATTCGTGTTTTTTAGTCAGAAATTAAATTGTTTGGTAGAAAAATCGCATTCCTGGGTCAAATATTCAACTATTTTGGTCGAAAATTAAATTATTATTATTGGTTGAAATGTCAACTGTTTTTTTTTTCTACCTAAAAATTAACATTTTCAAAAACAAAAATTTTTTTTCAACCAAATATTAGCATTTTTAACAACCAGGATGAAATTTCAACCAAGAAGATTAATTTTCAACCAAAAAAGGAATTTTCAACATTTAAGTATATAAATTTTGAACTAGAAAATATCAATTTTTAATTAAACGTATCAATCTTAAACCAAAATTCAATAGTTAAATTTTCAGTTAAAAAATCATTTTAAAAAAAAATTAATTTTTAACAAAATAGATACATTTGTCAACCAAAGAAATCAATTTTCAACGAAAAGGTGCATTGTTATAGGAAAAAAGGAATTTTCAACAAATTAAAGTTGTGATGAAAAACAAAAAGGAAGGTTAAAACAATTTTTCGAAAAATCGGTAAGATAGGTTCTAAACTCTTTAATTCGATTTTAAAAACAACATATTTGAGTGCTGAATAATTCTTACTCACTTCATTCTTAATCAATGTATGAAGTCTGGAAATTCCGAATCGTAATAATATATAATCCATGATCCATTGCTATATATTTCGATAACACATTGCTTATTTAAAGTGGGTTCAATGCTGTTTCAAAAGCGATTTCCTATGAAACAGTATTTTGAACATTATAAAACAGCATTTTCTAGTGTTCAAGAGAATAACAAAATTCTTATTGAAGTTCCTAGGAAAATTTTTAATGATTTTTTATTTTGAAAAAATAGTTTGTAGAAAAAATTTAAATAATTTTAATAGATAGTTTTAAAAATTTCAAAAATAATTTCAAATTTGAAAATATTTCAATTTTTGTTTTAAAGTCTACTTATTTTAAATGTTTGAAATGGGTTAGGAAGTCTTAAAAATAAGATTCCTAAAAAAATTAAAAATGATTTTTGATTTTGAAAAATGGATTTGAAGAGAATATTTACGAGTAAAAAAAGTTTTTTTTTAATATTTTAAGATTATAATGAAATATAATTTTAATTTTTTAAAATTTCAAAAAATGAAGGACAAAATGTAGATTTTTGAACATTTAAAAATAAAATTTTAGAACTTCTTCCAAAATGTTGGAAAAAGAATCTAGAAAATCTTTAAGCAATTTCTTTGCAGGGTCAAAACCATTGAATAATTTAAAACGATGTTTAGAAGTTTAAAAAGTATGTCAAAAATAATTTTAAATTTGAAAAGGTTTCAAAAACTGGAAAAAATACATGTTTGAAGATTTCGAAATAAAATTTTAAGGGTTTAAAGCATTTTTTTTACTTAAAAATGTATTTAAAAAACTTGTGAGATTCCTGGAATACTTAATTAGAAGAGAATATTTAAAAACATTTCAAAACATTTCAAAAGATTTCCCAGATTGTCAAGAAAAAATCTGAAATATTCTAAGGCAATTTTTAAAATTATGCATAGATTTTTAAACATCTCAAACAAAAAATTAAAGTTTTCAAGAATTTTCAAAGGTTTTACGGGATAAATTTAAAATGATTTTTATTTCTTAAATTTATTAACAAAATGCGAATCATTTTAAAGATTTTTCGAAGTATACAAACAATTTCAAAAAATAATATTAATAAAAAAAAATTAAAATGAAATGTAGATTTTTGAAAATTGTAAGATAAAATTTTAAAGCTTTTAAGAATTTTGGGGGGTTTCAAGAAATTAATGAAAATTTCTTAAGATTCAACGGAAAATTTTTAATAATTTTTTATTTTGAAAAATTAATTTTGAAAGAAAAATTTTAAATATTAAATTTTTTTTAATTCTAAAAATGGGACGACTGACAAATTCTAAAAAATAAAATTAGGAATATTATATTTATACATTAATAATGGATTTCGATATACTTTCACATATTTGAAGATCATCTTGTTTAAAAAAATGTAGTAACCTTAATTATTTCTATTAATTTTTATGTGCTCATATACCCACCAGTATTAATAATGATTTGTTCCAGGAGTTTGGTAAAACTTGACCTAAGTGGAAATAAATTTACGACGCCTCCTCTGGCTTTCGAATATGCAAAGTCATTAAAAGTACTTACGATGGACAATAATCCAATTGAATTTATAGGACCAGCTAATGCATTTCCCGAATTAGCATTACTTGAGGAACTCAATTTGCGAAACATGTCGAATTTAAAAAGAATCGGGGAAGGGGCCTTTTCAAAATTGAAAAATTTGAGAATTTTGAGGATTCTAAACTGCTCAAATTTCACAGAAATTAATGATAAAGCTCTATTTCCAAATGTAAGTAATTTTTTCAAGCTTCTTTCTTAAATTAAAAAAATATATTTTTGTGAATTTTTGAAAACTAAATTCCAATTCTATTATTACATTTATCAAGAAATCTGTATTATCATCAGGAAATAACAGAAATTCCTAACGTCTTATCAGACTAGATCGAAATATGAATTAAAAAATTTTCTAAACTAAATGATAATAAAGATCCTTAAAAAATTTGACTTAGAACACCTGGCAAAATAATGCGTGTATTTCTGAAAAAGGATTTTACTGTCGATCTTTATGGTAGCTTAAGGGGAAAGCACTCGACCGACAATCGGAAGTTCTGTGGTTCCATTTCGAGCGGAGCGAAGGACAAGATATTTTTTCACTAAAAATCTAGTTTAAACATTTTTTAAATTCATAATTCCATCTAGGCTGAAAAAATTAAGAATTTTTATTATTCTCTGACACCTGGCAAAATAATGCGTGTATTTCTGAAAAATGATTGTTTATTCGGTCTTTCTGGTAGCTTAAGGGGAAAGCACCCGGCCGACAATCGTAAGTTTTGTGGTTCGATTTCGAGCGGAGCGAAGAAGATATTTTTTCACCAAAAATTTACTTTAAACATTTTTTAAATTCATAATTCCATCTAGTCTGAAAAAATTAAGAATTTCTGTTATTCTCTGATGATAATACAGATCTTTCTGGTAGCTTAAGGGGAACAGACCCGACCGACTCAAGCCCCATGAAGCCGCCGGGCCAACATGAAACTTTACGCCCGCTACAAAAAAAAGTTTACGCTCGCTGTACATGTACTCAGTACTGCACTACGCAAGTGGGACGCCCGGCAGAAGTAATAATATCATATGATGTAATCTGAAGTGCTTTTTCTTTTAATTTTCATATAAAATATTTTTTTCATCATAAAATATTTACGAAAGCGAAAAGGGGAAAAGGAGAAAAGAGTAAAGAGAAAAGGGAGAGAGGGGAAAAGAATAAAGAAAAGTGGGAAATGGGAAAAAGAGAAAAAAAGTGAAGGGAACAGGGATAGGTTGAAAAGGGAAAGATTAAAAGAGGAAGGGGAAAGTGAAACAGAAGAATGAAACTGGGAAAAGGAAAAGGGAAGAAGAAAGGGTGAAAAGGGAGAAATAGGAAAAGTGGAAAAGAGAAAAATAAAAGGGGAAAGGTAAGAATAGGGAAAAGAACAAGGGCGAAGGAAACGGAGAAATAGAGAGAGCAGAAAGGGTGAAAAAGGGAAAGAAGGAAATGGGAAAAAGAGAAAAATGTTGACAGGAACAGGAAAAGGATGAAAAGGGAGAGGAAAATGGTAATGCGAAACAGCAAAAGGGAATGGGGGAAAGGAAAAGGGAAGGAAAAAGAGAGAAACCGGAAAGGATGAAAAGGGAAATAGAAAAGGACAAAGCGGAAATGGCAAAAATAAAAGGAGAAAGGGGAGAATAGGATAAAGAAAGAGGATAAAGGGAACGGGGAAATGGTGGAAAGGGAAAGGTAAAATGCTAAAGAGGAATAGGGAAAAGGGAAGGGGAAAAGAAAACGGTAATTGGGATTTGGAAACGGGAAAGGAAAATTTAAAGGGGGAAATGAGAAAGGGGTAACTGGAAAGGGAACTGGTAAAGGGAAAATAGTGAAAAGGGAAAGAATGCGGGGCGGGAAACCGAGAAAGGAGAACGGCTGAAAATGGAAAAGTTAGAAGGTAATGAGAAAGGGAAATGGGACAGGGAAAATGCTGAAAGGGAAAATTAAGAGAGATTTGTCGATCCAAACCCTATCTGTTCGTGCGCACCAAACTTCCTTTCTCTGCTTCACATGCTTGTTTTCAAGGAGGGTAGGAAAAAAAGTATACTATGTATCAAGGGTGTAAGACTATTTTGCCTCGCGTGACTTCCGCCCTCGCTTTGCTCGGGCAGCAAGCACTCACTCACCAAAATAACTTTCCTTACGCCCTCGATACAAAATGTATTACTTTATACTGATAATTATATGTTTAAATGGATTATTCAAACAATGTAATATTATATAATAGTTTTAGCTATTTTTTCTAAGAATAAAGTTATAAAGTCGCGGGTTTTTCCAATCAATTTATTATTTTCTTTAATAATATGCTCTTCAAATAATTCTAGAAAATGTCAGGTTTTTTTTAGATTTTCCTCTTTTCGTCCACTTTTCAATTAGAGTGAAGTAATGATGAATTGAAATTAACAAAAATAATTGTTTAAAAAATGTATTATTATTGTTAATAATTACTGTTTGCCCACTGATAGAAAGTTGTGTTTTTTTCTAAAAATTTTAACTAGTTATCTATTTTTCACTTGAAGTAACTTAAAATGAATTTAACTTAGCAAAATAATTGCATAGACAAATTATTATTATTGATAACTATCATCGTCTATATTAATGCCAGATAATTGCGGTTTTCTTCTTCAAACTTTTTCCCATTTTTCACTTAGTTAGGTAATAATTAATGCAACTTAACAAAAATATTTGTAAAACAATTTGTAATTATTTGCCTTTTTAATTATTAACAAATAAGGAATAAACAATTGACAGGATCGTTTTTTAAACATTCTTTTTAATTTTTTTTCAAACAGAACAAGTAATTTTGTTAACTATAATTAATTATTTACCTCACTCTAATTGAAAATTGGACAAGAACGGAAAATTTTTGAAAAAACTGCAATTTTGTAGCATTATTCTAAGAAAATATTATTTGTATAATAATAAATTGTTTAAACAAATGTTTCTTTAAATCAGTTAAGTCTAAAAGTATAATGAAGCGAAGCGCGCGCTTAGGATCCCAAATTTTTTCCTAATATTAAAAATATAAACAATTAAAAATCTATTTTTAAACAAAATTTCAAATATTAAGAGTTCTCTAAATTTTGGAAACAAGAATTAATAATTTCGAATTGGAAAGGACAATATTTTTAATAGAATTCAATTTGTATCACTTGCAAATAAAATAGTAGGAAATTGAATAATCTAAAAATTAAAGTGTTTAAAACAATTTTATTTTGAACTGAAGAATCTCGAAATTAAAAATAGGATAATTTCAAAATTTTCAAAATTGAATAATTCCAGATTAGAATTTAGAAAATTGTATCGTTTGAAATGAAAAGGAATTGAAATTGTATTATTTCTAATTAAAAGCGTTCCAAATTGAATAATTTAACATTTAAAAATTGTGAATCAAAGCTTTTGAAATTCCTTAATTTTAAGATATAATTACATAAAAAATTATGATTTAAAATTAAATTTGATACAATAAATTTTTCAAAGATTAAAAAATAAATTCGCGGACTTTTGCGCCGTTCAAAATGCTATAAGTTTTTATTATAAACATTCCAAATTGAATTTAAAAAAACATTCTGAATTAGGTAATTTTAATGGGAAGTAAGTTAATTATACTTCTAAAAAGGCATCCATTTCAATTATAATTGAAAAATTAACATTTAAACACAATACCGAATTGAAAGCGCTTGAAATAAAAATAATTTCTAATTCAAAGCCCCTGAGATTAAAAAAAATAATATTTAACGTTGTTGAATTGAAAATGTTCAAAATAAGACAGTTTTAGCTTAGGTAAAATTCGAAAAATGGCAATTTTTCAAATCAAATGAAAAGCAGTTCAATTTGACTATTATTTCTAAATAAAAACGTTTCGAATTCAATAATGTGGGAATTAAAGTGTTTGAAATTAAATGGTATTATTTCTAATAAAAAACGTTCAAAATTGAATATTTTTAAATTGACATCTTTTGAATTAAAATAATTTTTAATTTGCAGCAATTCAAACTTGACGTTTTGGAATGGCAAACTAAATTAAATGTTTCAAAATCAAAGCTGCTGAAATTCTAGAATTTTAACCTTTTATTACATAAACTATCAAGTGTGAACTATCAAGTTTATCATAAACTGTCAAATCTGAATTTTTGAAAAAGAAGAAAATGTGGCTTGATAAAGTAATTGTGTGAAATAAATTGTTTTTTATTTAGTTACAGGACTCAAAAGTGTTCCCCCCATTGAAAAAACTAATAATATCAAATAACGGCTTACGCTATTTGCCGGATGATTTACTAGGAAGGTGGGACGGACTCGAGGAATTGGATTTGACGAACAACCCATGGAGCTGCGATTGCGATAATCAATATTTAGTACGTACTGCAATCACGCTAAATCTAATTATTTTCATCTGATTATATTCGATCCTATCCTATCGTATACTGTCCTATCATTACCTATACTAACATATCCTATCTTATCCTATCCTGTCACGTCCTTTCCTATAATATTACTTCCTATCAAATCATGTCATGTCATATTATGTCATGACATGCCCTGTAATGGCATATCTGATTCTTTTCTGCCCTATCGTATTCTTTCCTATCCTATCATATCCTATATTACCCTATTCTATCATCTCCTTTGATTTCTTATCATATTCTTTTGCATAAAATCATGCCATGTCATGTTGTCCTATCATATCATATTTTTCCTATTCTATTATATCCTACCCTGTCCTAGCATATCCTTTAATTTCCTAATCTATTCTTTCCTATAAAATAATATCATGTCATATTATGTCATGCCATGTAATTTCATGATCTGCCCTATTTCATAATGTCCAATCGTATTCTTTCCTATCCTATCCTTTCCGATCATATCCTATCCAATTCAACCCTATCTTATATTATCATATCCTATCCCATCTTATTTCCTATTTCATTTCCTGTCCTATTATTTCCCATCAAATCATTTGATGCCATGTCATGCCTAGTCATATCTGATCCGATCCAATCCTATCATGTATTCTCATAGCCTATCCTATCTTATTTTCTATATATTTTACATTATTATTATTATTTTACATTTCCTATCTTATCCTGTCCCTCCCTATTATTTTCTATCCTATCCTATTATATCCTATCGTATTCCAACCTATCCTATTCTATCCTATATTATAATATCTTATCATGTATAATCCTATTCTATCATGCCCTGTCCTGACCTATCTGATCCTATCTTACCCTATCATATAAAATTATATCATATTCTTTCCTGTCCTACCCTATTCTTTCCTATCAAATCATATAATATCATTCCATGCCGTGTCATGTCATACCCTGTCCTATCTTATCCTGTCCTATCTTATCCTGTCCTATCCTATCGATTCATTTTTTAAGAATCATAAACAGAAGTTCAAGTCATTAGAAAACTAAGCTCTTTGAAAGAGATTGTTTTTGATTATGAAAATTAAAAATATTTTATATATGATTATATTTTGGTATAATAGGGGCATTAATGCATTTCAATAAAAATAACCTAGTTCCTGTTATTTATTTCAAATTGAAACAATTCTAACGAAAATTTAGTAGTTGATGCTTCAACAACAACAAAACTTTTTTATTTGAAATAAAAAATATTTGAATTCATAGAAAAGAGGAATTTTTAACAAATTGCTCGATTTGTCCAAAAATTTATTGAATTTTCAAGCTAAAAAGCCAAATTTTCTACAAAGAAGTAAAATTTTCCAACAAAACAGTTAAAGTTTTACTCAAAAACGATCAATTGTCAACGATAAATGTAATATTTGATGTTTCAACCATAAAGATTTTAATTTTCAATTAGAAACACTTACATTCAGGTTTAATTTTCAACAAGAAAGTTAATTTTCAATCCAAAAAAGGCAAATTTTCAACAAAATAGGTACATTCTCTACAAAAGTAATTACATTTGCAACTAAAATCATGAATCACAAAAAAAATATGTTTTTAAGAAAGTAGTTCAACTTTTAGCCTACTACTTCTGTTTTTAGCCAGGAAAACTTTAATCTTGATATTGATATTTGATATTTCAACTAAACACGATTTTAATTTAAATAATGAATTCATGAAAAAAAGATTAATTTTTAACCAAATAGTTAGAATTTCTACAAAAGGAGATGGTTTTTTAATCCATAAGCTTCATTTTTTACTAAAAATGTTGATTTCTTAACAAAATACATAAATTTTAAACAAATAATTGAATTTTCTACCAAAAGAGAAAAATTTCCAATAAAAAACATACATCTTTAATCAAATAATTGAATATTCTACAAAAAGACCAATTTTCAACAAAAAATTAAGAATTTTTAGCAAAACAGTTGGATTTTTCAAGTCGGAAATTTCAACAAAATACTTGAATTTTCAACAAAAGAGTAACATTTTCTAAGAAAAAAAGGTTTTAAACTAAAATAATTAATCTTCTACCAAAAAAAATGTTTATCAATATAGTTCAAATAATTGATGTTACAGCCAAAATGACGATTTTTTAAAAACAAGGTTGACTTTTGTACAAAAAAGTTTATTTTTAACTAAATCGACGAATCTTCCACCAAAAAAATATATTGTTCACAAAGTAGTTCAACTTTAAGCCAAGTAGTTGAATTTTTTACCCAAAAAGATGGATTCCTAATTAAAAATAGATGATTTAATATTTCAAACAAAAAAAGTTTTTAATATTTAATGGCAACTAAACAGTTGAATTTTTCACAAAAAATGATTAACTTTCCAGCAAAACTAATACATTTTCAAACCAATACTAACAAAAAGTTATACTTTCAACAATAGAGTTAATTTTAAAGTAAATATTTGAATTGTGTACCAAAATAATTTAATTTTCAATCAAAAACCATGATATTAAAAGTTTTAAATGATACATAAAATTTCGTTGGTATGCTCTTCTCTATCTATAAAATTGAACTACTGAATTTCATCCCATCCCATCCCATCCCATCCCATCCCATCCCATCCCATCCCATCCCATCCCATCCCATCCCATCCCA
>JAWWLR010000155.1:16592692-16606196 GCA_035041075.1 Acraspis erinacei | reverse complement strand
CAAATATTCCCTATTGTTGAAATCTTCGACAAAATTCATGGGCAAATTTTCACTCGAATTAGTTCTTTGATTCGAAGCTCGAACTATCCTCAAACGAGTCTCTGTAATCAGCTGATGAATTTGAGCCTCGAGCTCCAAAGCATTTTCAATAGGCAAACGTTGCAACTGTATTGCGACGTATTTTCCAAAAACATCAAATTCGTTCTCATCCCGAGTTTGTGAAGAGTCTGGAGATCTCACAACTTCCGAAACTCTTGAATCTTCTTCGACGACTTTTCTTCTTTTCTGGGGAATATCTTCTGGAGGATGAGCTTGGGGTTGAGCTTGAGACTGAGGATGTTTCGCGAAGTTGGCGACATCTATGTTTGATCTAGTTTGCGATATTTGACATGATATTTGAGATATATTATTAGAAGGGGGAGCCGAAACTGGTATGTAGATATTTTCTTGAATTTCATAGGGTTCCCCGTCGTCTGAGTCTTCCAAATGGGCCAGGGTGTCGAGTCTTATTGCTTCCAACTTTTCCAGCTGAAAAATATTTTAAGGGATATTAAGTCATGAGAAGAAGTTTGAATTTAACCCTCTGATGGCGCCCCTGGTTCCGTAGGTACCCAGAGGTAGTATGAAAGTTAAAATTGTGGAAAAGTTACGAAGGGGGGAGCGCGGATAGGGGTCGGTAAATTAGGAGAAAAATAGGGCCTACGTGACTCTCAGTGAGTAGTTACAGCTGTTCGAGTGAAAAGCATTTGAAGCGCTTTGTCAGTCTATATTCACAAAAATCAGATTTGAAAAATAAGTATAATTTTTTATGACAAAAAAACTGATAACACTACCTTAAAGATGAAAGCGTAAACTTTACGAATTACTACGATTTTTTAATTTCACACAATTTTAAGGAAATACTCGAAAAAACGCGATTTTGGCCATTTTCGATCATTTTCGTAAATTTTTTTTGTTTAAAATTTTACTACCTTTTGCCTAATTAAAATATCAATACCAAACACATACAGCTGTATTCCTGACATTCTAAAGATTTTATTTCATTCCTGAAAAGTTGAAAAATATGTATTCTAAACAGTTTCCATCTCTGAAATATGTTCTGGGTACCAACATACCCACGTGCGCCATGAACGGAACGCCAGAAAATGTGCGCCATCAGAAGTTTAAATATATCAAATTGCTGGGCAATTTAATCATAATCAAAGTAGAATTAAATACGTTGTGAATTTTATTAAAATTTTCTATAAGATTCAATTTATATTCAATGTATATTCACAAACTTCAGATTTGAAAAATAATTATAATTTTTTTATGACAAAAGAACTGATAAGACTACCTTAAAGTTGGAAGCGTACACTTTACGAATCACCAGGATTTTTTAATTTCACACCATTTTAAGGAAATACTCGAAAAAACGCGATTTTGGCCATTTTCGATCAATTTCGTAAATTTGTTTTGTTTAAAATTTTACAATCTTTTGCCTAATTACAATATCAATACCAAACCCATACAGCTGTATTCCTGACATTCTAAATATTTTATTTCATTCCTGAAAAGTTGATAAATATGTATTCTAAACACTTTTCATATCTGAAATATGTTCTGGGTACCTACATACCCAGGTGCGCCACGAACGGGACGCAAGAAAATGGGCGCCATCAGAGGTTTAAATATATCAAATTGATGGGCAATTTAATCATAATCAAAGTAGAATTAAATACGTTGTCAATTTTATTAAATTTTCTATAAGATTCAATTTATATTCAATGTATATTCACAAACTTCAGATTTGAAAAATAAGAATAATTTTTTTATGACAAAAGAACTGATAACACTAACTTAAATTTGTAAGCGTACACTTTACGAATCATTACGATTCTTTAATTTCACACCATTTTAAGGAAATACTCGAAAAAACGCGATTTTGGCCATTTTCGATCATTTTCGTAAATTTGTTTTGTTTAAAATTTTACTACCTTTTGCCTAATTAAAATATCAATACCAAACACATACAGCTGTATTCCTGACATTCTAAAGATTTTATTTCATTCCTGAAAAGTTGAAAAATATGTATTCTAAACAGTTTCCATCTCTGAGATATGTTCTGGGTACCTACGTACTCAGGTGCGCTATGAGCGGGACGAGAGAAAATGTGCGCCATCAGAGGGTTAAATTTGCCTCTAAAGTACCAAATAATTGATTTACCACCAGAAAAAGAAAATTTTCAAACCAAAAAGATGATATTTTAACAAAAGAGTTCAACTTCCAACCTAGTAGTTTTATTTTCCACGAAAAAATGAATTTTCAAACATAAACATTGATTTTTTTTACCAAAAAAAAACGACTTTTCAACCAAATATATCCATTTTTAACTAAACAGTTGAAGTTTTAACTAAAAAAGAAAAATTTTCAACCACAGAGTTAAATTTAACACTAAAAATATTATTGGATTAGTTAAATTTTTAACCAATTTTTAAACAAAATTATGAATCTTTCACTTTAATAGTTTAATTTTCAACATAAAAGATCAATTTCCAATCAAATAGTTAAAATTTTAACTAAAAAACTTCAATTTTCAACCGAAAATGGAATAGCAAAGACTTTTTTTAATAGGTACATGTTCAAACAAATTTTTAATACAAGAAAATTAATTTCGACCAAAAAATACGAATTTGTAACAAAAAATATAATTTTCCAAACAAAAATGGAATAGTTCAATTTTCAGCAATAAAATTTTTAAGTTAGAGATGAATTTTTAACTATAGTGATGGAATATCAATTCAAATGATGAACCTTAAAAAAATAGTTTAAATTTTAACTAAGTAATAAAATGTGCCTTCTAAAAAAGAAAAAAGAAATTATTTTACTGAAAATTTGTTTATTTTAAGCTAATTTTTGACCTTCAAAATTGTTTATTTTATTGAAAATTTGACTATTTCGTTTAAATGCAACCGCTTTTTATTTAATATTTTTAAAAAGTTGGAAAATCAACTATTTAATTTTTCGTTGAAAATTCATCTTTTTTGGTTCGAAATTATACCTTTTTGTTCAAAAGTAATTTTTTTAAAGATTCATTATTTAAATTTAGTTTTTTTTAAATAATTACCCGCTCACACAAATTTAAACGCAGAAAATTAATTTCTACCAAAAAATACCATTTATTTAACTAGAAAAGATAATTTTCAGTAAGAAAAAATGTAAGCTAAAGAGATAAAATTTTAACTAACCTGATTGAATTTAAATTCAAATAATTAACCTTAAAAAAATAGATTTTAACAAAAGTGTTTTACTTTTAACCAAGTAATATAAATTTGACTTCCAAAATAGAAAAAAAGAATTATTTTATTGAAAATTTGTTTATTTTTTATTGTAAACTAATTTTTGAATTTTAAAATTGAATATTTTAGTGATTTTTTTTAATTCAACTGTTTTGTATTTAATATTGAAAAAAAAATTTGTTGGAATATCAACTATTGAATGTTTCGCTGAAAATTCATCTTTTTTCATTCGAAGTTATACTTATTTGTTCAAGAGTAATTTTTTCAAAGATTCATTACTTAAAATCAGTTTTTTTAAATAGTTACATTATCAAACAAATTTTTCACAAAAAAATTAATTTCTACCAAACAAATATGAATTCTGAACAAAAAATGTAGTAGCTGATATTGAATTTAAAAAAATTTAATTTTCAATCATTAACATTTTAATTTAACCAAAAAAAGACGAATTTTCCAAACGAGTGGAATTTTTAACTATGAACGATTTTTCTGTCAACGAAATACTTGAATTTTCAACCAAAAATGATCAATTTTCAACCAAAAATATATTTAAATTTTCAGTAAAAAAACTGAATTTCAAACAGAAAAAAAACCGAGTTTTAAACGAAATAATAAAAATACAACAATATCAAAGCTACCTTTCCAAATGAAGGACCAATTTTTATTGAATTTTATATTGTAATTAAAAAAAAATTAAACACGCTCGCGAAAAAATTACCCGACTTTAAAAAAAAATCCCTGACATTTACAGGCTCATCCGGATACATAAAAATTCCCTAAGAAATTCCAGATTTTCCAGGTTCTCCAGGTAGGGTAGACACCCCTGCCAATGATTATCCACTGTAGGGAGGTTCCCCCTAATTCTCGCTTTATACTTTAATCAAACAGACTCGAACAGAAGTTTCTTGCATTTTTTCATTTTCATTTTCTTTTTGTTACAAGGGCACGTGATCTTCTCTTGCCTTGGTCGAATTTACATTGAAAATGTATTTTCCAAAATATTTTCCAAAATTCTCATCACTTACAAATTGTACCGAGATAAAATGTTTTTTTTTTGTTTGTTTTCATCGATTGCGTAGGACGAAATATTCTCGCGTCCTATAAATTTCGAACATCTAAAGACTTTGGAACTTGGAGAGAGTGGGTGCAATGACCTGCGGGATTCTTTAATTTATTCTTGCTGCCTTTTGTGAACATAAAAAGCCTATTTATTCCTAAGGCACAGCTTATTCATTAAAGTCCGTGTGCGAGCACTTTCATAAATGAATTAATTCAAGATATTAAAAAAAACACTGCAAAAAAAAAAAGAAAAAAGAAAACGAATTAAAACTGGAAATATTCAATCTCTAGCTAGAATTATAAAAAAGATGGAGCAAAAACGAGAACTCAGTGGACAATTAAAAAAAAACCTCAAAATCACCAAAAACGTCCTTGGTGCGTTCCTAGGACGTCCTATGTCGGCACAGGGTGCGTTCCTAGGACGTCCTATGTCGGCCCACGGTGCGTTTCTAGGGCGTCCTATGTCGGCCCTTGGTGCATTCATAGGACATCATGTGTCGGCACTTGGTTCGTTCCTAGGGCGCCCTATGTCGGCCCATGGTGCGTTCCTAGGACGTCCTATTTCGGCCCATGGCGCGTTTCTAGGGCATCCTATGTCGGCCCTTGGTGCGTTCATAGGACGTCCTATGTCGGCCCAATCAACAAACTCGCCAGGATTATTTTTGAGCCGATATATCTCGTGAAAATGTGAGAAAATAAATCCAAGATCACGCGAGAAAGAAAGCCAGGACGATATTGTGAAGAAAAAAGAAATTGTGCAATAATTGGCTCTCTTTGCACAGGCCTTTCTCTCTCTCTCTCTCTCTCTCTCAAAATAATAGTACCAACAAAAGTCCAGTATTTGTGTTGAGATAGGATAAAGTAAAGTAACGTTAAAGTTTCAGTGATGGAGATGGAGCAAACGTAAATGACTGTTTAAAGTAGGTAGTTGGAGTAGTTTTCCTTGGTTCCAGGCCCAACCGAAGTCAAGTGTCTTTTAATTCGTCTCATTTTGTTGCGTGCGTCCAGCTTGTGTATACCAGTCAGTCTGTGAAGACAAATAGAAAAATTACATTTTTTCCTCATTTCTGATGACAGGGATCACAGCCGTTTTTAATAGGACGAAACCCTATAGAGTTCTTAAATGCCCGAGAATTTATGTTGAGCAAAATTCTCAGCATTTAAAGGGACCAAACTTAAATTACGTAATTTTTCCAAACCCGTTTATATTGCGTCTCACTTAGATAAAAATTCCACTGTTTTGTTAAAAATTCAAACCTTTCCTAGAAAATTTATCTTTTTCATTTGAAAATTCACCTGTTTTTGTAGAATTTTTATTTCACTTGGACAAAAAGGAAACTGTATGGTTGAAAATATCTTGTTAAAAAAAAATCTTGTTAGAAAGTCATACTTTTTTGTAAAAAATCGAATATTCAGCAGATTTTGGATGAAAATTTAATTATTTTTTTAAGGTTTTTTTGTTTTTAAATTCACCTGTTCAGAAGAAATTCCATCTTTCTCAAATAAGAATACAACTGCTCGTTTAAAAATTCAACGCTTTTTTGAAAGATTGCCTTTTTTATTTTAAAATTCACCCACTTTAGCAGAAATTACATCTTTCTTGAATAAAAATAAAACTATTTTGTTTCATTTAAAAATTCATCTGTTATGAGAGTAATTTCATCTTTCTTGGATAAAAATTCAACTGTTTGGTCGAAAATTCAACCATTTTGTTAAAAATTTATCCTTTGTGATTACAAAAAATTCGTCTGTTTGGATTGGAAATTAAATTTCTTTTTTTACAAAGTTATTTTTGTTTGAAAATTTATATTTTGATCTTGAAAAATTAACTGGAATCTTTTTGGATGAAAATTTTGCTTTTTCATTTTAAAATTCACCTGTTTTAGTAGAATTTTTATTTTACTTGGACAAAAATGCAACTGTATGGTTGAAAATATAACAATCTTGTTTAAAAGTCATACTTTTTGGTAAAAATTCGAATGTTCAGCAGATTTTGGATGAAAATTTAACTATTTTTTAAAGGTTTTTCTTAATTCATCTGTTTCTAAAGAAATTTCATCTTTTTCAAATAAAAATGCAACTGCTCGTTTGAAAATACAACTCTTTTTTGAAAGATTGCCTTTTTGATTTTAAAATTCACCTGCCTTAGCAGAAACTACATCTTTCTTGGATAAAAATACAACTATTTGGTTGAAAATCCAAAAATTTTGTTGAAAAGCCATACTTTTTGATTGACAGTTTTGCTGTTTCTTTGGAAATTTAACTATTTCGTAGAAAAATTCCTTGTTTAAATTTAATATTTTGGTATTGAAAAGAGAAATAAAATCCTTTCTGGATGCAAAATTTCACTATTTGAAAACAAATTTTATTTAATTTAAAAATTCATCTGTTTTGAGAATAACTTCATCTTTCTTGGATAAAATATCAGCTGTTAGGTCGAAAATTCAACCATTTTGTTCAAAATTCATCCTTTTTGGATACAAAAAATTCGTCTGTTTTGATTGGAAATTCAATTCCTTTTGTACAAAGTTATTTTTGTTTGAAAATTAGTATTTTGATCTTGAAAAATTAACTGGAATCTTTTTGAATGAAATTTTAACTATTTTTTTCTGAAAATTTATCTTTTTCATTTGAAAATTCACCTGTTTTAGTAGAATTTTTATTTTACTTGGACAAAAATGCAACTGTATGGTTGAAAATATATAAAGTCATACTTTTTGGTAAAAAATCGACTATTCAGCAGATTTTGGATGAAAATTTAACTATTTTTTTAAAGTTTTTTTTTTGTTTTTAAATTAACCTGTTCAGAAGAAATTTCATTTTTCTCAAATAAAAATGCAACTGCTCGTTTGAAAATTCAACTCTTTTTTGAAAGACTGCCTTTTTGATTTTAAAATTTACCTGCTTTAGCAAAAATTACATCTTTCTTGGTTGAAAATCTAACAATTTTGTTGAAAAGTCATACTTGTTTATTGACAGTTTTGCTGTTTTGTGGTAAATTTAACTATTTCGCAGAAAAATTCCTTGTTTAAATTTAATATTTTCGTAATGAAAAGAGAAATAAAATTCTTTCTGGATGAAAATTTCACAATCTTAAAGCAAATTTTGTTTAAATTAAAAATTCATTTAAAAAGTAAAAAATTCATCTGATTTTTATTTCTAAATTGTTGAAAAAAATGCTAAAAAAAGAAACATCAAGTTATTTGAAACATTTTATCTGGTCAAAATCATAATATAAAAAAATATAAAAACATTCTAAGTTTTGAAAAATTAATTTTCAACAAAGAACAGTAACGTTTACCAAAGAAGACAAATTTGATAAAAAGTAGTAAAAGTACTAAAATGATGTAATTTCCTCATAGAATAGTTGCATTGTCCGGAAAAAGAACAAATTCACAACAAAAAAGAAAAAATGTCAAAAAAAAGAAACATTTCCAAACGAAATGATGAATTTTAAAGTAAAATGGTAAATCTAAAACTGGTATAGTTGAATTTAAACCCAAAAACATGAATTTTCAACTAAAATGATGAGTCTTGAACTATTTCCACCAAAAAAAGTCAAAATATTCAACTAAAAAAGATTGATGTTCAGTCAACGAAAATACGATTTTTCGGCAAAACAGCTCATTTTCAAACAAGGAGATAAATTTTCCAAAATAATATTATGAATCTCCAATGATAACAAATGAATTTTTAACAAAAGAATATCACTGAAGCAAGTTATGAAAGCTTCATTCGAAGAAAGACGAATTCGGAACAAACAATCTAATATTTGATAATTAAACCAAACAACAAGATTTAAATTTTTAATAAAAAACGATGGAATTCAACAAAAAAAGAACGAATTTCCAACAAAGTACATGAATTTTCAACTAAAACTTTTTGTTGCAATAATTCATCTTTTTTAGCAGAATTCAACTATTTTTGGTGTAAAATTAAAATACTTTTTGGTTGGCATATCAAATATCACGACTATCGTTGAGAATTCATCCTTTTTGGTTGAAAAATCAACTACTTAGTTGAAATTGGAACTACTTTGTTAAACATTCATTTATTCGCTTTATGATTTATCATTTTAATTTAACAAACCTTTTTTTGTACAAAATTTAATAATTTGTTGAAAATTCAAGTACATGTTTGATTTACAATTCCTGTATTTTATTGAAAATTCAAATTTGTAGGAGAATATTTAAACTTCTTGATGACTAATTCATCTTTTTGGTTGAAAATTCATTTAGTTTGTTAACATTTTTGTCTATTTTGGTAGAAAATTCATCTTATTGATTGATTTCAAATTAAGTTTCTTACTGAAATGTTAATTATCCTATTTTTAGTTAAAAATCTATCTGTTTTAGGTGAAAAGGTAAAAATTAATTTCTGTGGTTGAAAAATTATTTTACTAATTGGTAATTTAAGTATTTTATTTTTGGTAGTAAATGCATTTTTTGTTGTTGAAAATTCATGTATTTAGTTAAAAATATATTTTTTTTTAGTTGGAGATTTATCAGATTAGTTGCAAATGTACTTTACCTATTCCATTTTTTATGGAAAATTTACCTTTTTCGATTAGCTGAAGCGGTAACTATTCAATTTTTGCTTGAAAACTTATATTTTTTAGTTGAAAATTAATTGATTTTGCTGAACTCTATTTTCTTTGTTTGTTTAAAATTTACTTTTCTAACTGCAAATTGAACTATTCTAGGTTTGGTTTGTAAATTTACATATTTTTAAAAATTTTTTAGTTGAAAATTTATATCTTTTATTGAAACTGTATGTTTTTGGTAGAAAATGCATCTTTTGGGTTAAAAATTTAATTATTTTATTTTTGTTTAAAAATAATTAACCTTAACCAGTTAAGGTTTCATAAAAAAAATGATCAGTAAAAAAACGAATTTTCAACAAAATAATAAAATTTTAAGCCGGGGATGAATCATCAACAAAAACATGAATTTTCAACAAATAAGTTCAACTTCAACCAATAAAGTTTCATTCTCAATGAAAAATGTAATAGTTAAAATAGAAAAAATATTTTTATTTTAAGTCAAAATAAGTTGAATTCAGCCCAAAAAGTCACATTTTCAAAAAAAGAGTTGATTTTTCAATCTAAAAAATGGACTTTTATTTAGAACAGAATTTAATTTTAAGCCCGAAAATATGAATTTTCAACATTCAGCTAGAAAAATAAATCATCAAAAAAATTTAGGAGTTGACATTTCAATCAAAAAATGTTTTTATTTTAAGTTAAAAAAAGAAGAAACTACTTTAGAACAGCATATGTCAATTCGCAACCAAATCAGATTGATTTTTGATTAAACAGTTGAATGTTTAACCAAAAAGATCAAAAATTTTACTAAAGAAGATGAATTTACAAACAAAAAAAGCAAATTTGAAATTTCCCACCCGAAAATATGAATTTTCAACCCAGACAAAAAAACATCAATAATTAACATAATTACTTATATAAATTTGGAAAATACTATATCATGAAATATTAATTACATCTAGGTTAAAAATGTTAATACTTTGTGTTAAAAATGCATTTGTTTTCAGGTTGAAGATTTTTAATTTTTGTTCAAAATGATCTCTGTGGTTGCAAATTCGTCTCTTTTTGGATGAAGATTTATTATTTTAGTTGAAAATTAATCTTTTTGGTTGAAAAATAACATTTAATAAAAATTGTAATAGTTGGTCATTTAACAAACAAAAATTGAATTTCTACAAACATGAATTTTTAAATCTGAAAAACGAATTTTCAACCAAGAACCCAAAGAAATGAATTTTCAACCAAGAAGAAGAATTTTTGATAAATACTTGAGTTTTCAACAACAAAAAAGTGCCCTTTATAAACAAGTAGTTTGAATTTTAAGGCCAAAAAGATGAATTTTGAACTAAACAGTTGAATTTTCCACCCAAAAAAATCATTTTTCTACAAAAAAAAAAAGAATTTCCAACAAATACTTGAGTTTTTTGTTAAACAGATAAATTTTCAACCAAATAGTTGTATTCTTAACAAAAAAAAAGGAAATTTCAAAACAAGAAAGTTAGTTTTGCACGAAAAAAGCCAAACTATCAATTAAAAAAAAATTTTAACAAAAAAATGGAAAGCTTACATATTCAGATAATTTTTTTAACGAAAATAAACGAATTTTCAACAGAATACAAATAAAGTTGAATTTTGAACCCGAAAATATTAATTTTCAACCAAAAAATGAATGGAAAACAATCGAAAAAGCTAATTTTCAACAAAATCGTCATTTTTCAAATTTTTAATTTAATTTAAAATAAAAAACAGTTCAATTCAACCAAAAAAGACCTAAGTAGTTGAATTTTCAATTAAAAAAGAAAACAGATAATTTTTTTATCTAAAATGATCTTTAACAAAACAATTATTTTTTAATAAACTGATTCAACCTTTAAACAATTTTTAGGGTTGAAACATCTACTTTGTTGTAGAAAGTTAAACAATTTATTTAAGATTTTTTTCTTCCTTGTCCTAAAAATCCTTTTTGGTTAAAAAACCAACTGTTTTTAATTCGTTTTTTGGGTGAATTCAACTGTTTTTTTTTTAATTTAAACTTAAAATCTTTGTTGGCTGAAACATCCACTATTAAACTTTTCATGGAAATATCATAATTTTGTTAGAAAATTAAAATTTTCTTGTTTAAAAATGAACTTTTCCCTTTAAAAATTAATGAATTTTCTTGAAAATGAAATATTTCTCCTTATTTCCCCTATTCAGGGAATCTTTGAAATTCCCACCATCAAATCGAATCTCTTTCAACAAGTCTTGTTTTCAAACGTCTTGAATTTTTTGTTTGTGATTCCTAAAAGATGAATCGAAACTTTGTAAACAAAAAAAAATGGGGGTAGAAAATAGAGTAAAAATTCTCGATTTTAGGTTTTTCAGAGAATTTTTCAAAAATACGGGATAAAAAGGGGAAAAGGGGGGCCAAGGTAAGTAAAAAAGGGGACGAACTGTGATCCCTGCAATCAAGGCAAAACTTCCAAGATTAAAAAGTCCAGTATTTATTTAGAGCAAAGAAATAGAATTAAATCATTCTACTTTCGTTCGTCTGTTTTTTTTTAATTTTTTAATTTTTTTTTTATTTACTTACGTTACACGCAAAGGCAAATTAATGCTCATCCTCATCCATCCTCAATCGCTTCCTCCTATCCTCGCCCACGTTTCTTTCTTCAGCCTCCAGAACCTTCAAACGAGATCCACAAATTTCCTGTCCATGAAGAACCTGAAAATAATCCATTTTATTGCTTAGATATTTCACTTTATAAGCAATAAAAAAATTAGTAAAATTACTGGGACAACGTAAAAAGTATGTCTAATAATGGGACAATAATAAATATCGTTGAGTATCTTTTATATTTCATCATAAATCATATTTGTAAATATTTTATAGTATTTTTTAAGTTCTTTTAATATTAATTCAAAAAAATCTTCTTTCTAAATATATTTTAAACACTTTTTAGTTCAGTTTAGAAAAAAATTAATTTTAAAGAGAAACATTCAATTTAAAACCCAAAAGATGAATTTCCGATTGAAAAAAAAAAAAATTTTTAACCAAAAACATGAATTTTCAACTGAAAAGATCAAATTTCTACCAAAACTAGAACACTTACATTTTAAGATAGAAAACCAAAAATTTAAACTAAAAAAGAAACGAATTTTAAACAAAATAGTTAAATTTTCAACCACAGAAGTTTATTTTTAACAAAAAAAATATGAACTTTCAACTAATGTGAGTACTCTTTTACAACAAAAAAGATGGATTTTCAACAAATAAATTACTTGTCACCTAAAACAGATACATTTTAAACTAAAAATAGATTCATTAAATTTTCAGTAAAAAAACTTCATTTTCAATCAAATCAATGTAAATTTTTAACTAAACATTATAAAAAAGATAAATTTTGAACCTAGGAAATGAATTTTTAACTAAAATTATGAATCTTTAACCAAAAATATGAATTTATAACCGACACGATGAATTTTCTCTAAAAAAAGATACAGTTTTAATAAAATATATAAATTATCTACTAAGAACGATAAATTTACGAACCAATACTAATAATGGTTCATTTTTCAGTTAGAAAAATAAATTTCCAACTAAAATGAAACGAATTTTCAGTCAAAGAAATAAATTTTTAATTACAGTGATGAATTTTTGACCAAATAGTGGAATTTTTAACCCAAAAGATGAATTTTCTATTGAACAAAAAAATTAATTTTGAACCAAAAACATGAATTTTCAACTGAAAAGATCGAATTTCTACCAAAACTAGAACACTTAAATTTTAAGTTAGAAAAACCACAATTTTCAACCAAAAAAGAAACGAATTTTAAACAAAATAGTTAAATTTTCAACCACAGAAGTTGATTTTTAACAAAGAAAAAGATGAAGTTTCAACTAATGAGAGTACTCTTTTACAAAAACAAAAAAAAGATAGATTTTCAACAAATAAATTACTTGTCACCTAAACCACATACATTTTTATCTATTCATTTTCAATCAAATCAATGTAAATTTTTAACTAAACAGTACAGTTTTCAACCAAAAAGATCAATTTTCAACTAATAAGATGAATTTTCTAACAAAATAGACGGATTTTCGACAAAAAACATGAATTTTCAACCAAATATAAACAGTTTTAAAAGAATTTTTAACCAAAAAAAGGTCAATTCTTATCAAGAAATATACTAGTTGATATTATAAACTTATATATTATATATTATTTTATTTTTATAAATTATTTTTATTTATTATATATTATTAACCAAAAAAGATTTTAATTACAAATTGAAAGCAGTTGATTTTTTTTTTTTTTAACAAAGAAATTTAAATAAAGACATTGAAGCCTCAACCTAAACAGATTCATTTTCAGATTTTTCAGCCACTGCAATTCTTAACCAAAAGATACTTCCAATTTTTTGAATACCTTTTAAAATTTTTGTATTATTTTAATTAAGATGAATTATAAATTAAAATTTATGACCAAACAGTTGAATTTACAAGTAAATCGAATTTTTAATGAAAAACAGATAAACTGCAAAATTTAGAATTTTTAACTTTTATCACTATGCACGCAAGGAAACTAGATATTCTATGTGTGCCGGAAACAAAGAAAAAGGGATGCGAAAGTAGGGACATAGA
>JAWWLR010000155.1:16541813-16568553 GCA_035041075.1 Acraspis erinacei | reverse complement strand
CTTAAAATAATGTTTTCGAAATAAAAAATAATAAAAAATTTCCCAAGAATATCAATTTTTTTTATCTTAAAACCTTTGAAAATATTTAAATAGCTTCAAAAATCTATTTCTATACTTCTAAATATCTTTTAAAGTATAATTATAATTTTTCCTAAAATTTAAAAGAAATCCTGCAAAATTAAGGAATTGAATCTTCCCGATTATTTTTTGACGATTAAAAAAATATATTTTCAATTTTCTTGGAAATCATCAGAATTTTTTTTATTTTTTAAAAATCTTTTATAATTCTTAAAAAGTTTAGATTTTTTTGTTCGAAATGTGCAAAAATCGACATTTTGTTTCAAATTATTTGAGATAATTCAAAGTTTTAAATTGTTAATAATTAAATCATTTATATTTTTCTTAATTAAAAAATTTCAAATTGAATGGGTCAAAAATGAAATATTTTAGTTTAAAACAATATTTGGATATAATTTTAAATATGGTAAAAGCCTTTAATTATGAATTGATTAATTTGAAGTTATTTAACATTTGTTAATAATGTATAAAGTTAAAAGCTATACATTTTTTTTATTTTGATTAAAAAAATGATTTAATTAAGTCTCCGAAACTGCATTTTGAAATTCTTTCAATTAAAAATTTACGCTTCACAATAATATCTAAAATAGAAATTTATTTTAGCAAGTGGTTTTAGAATTTCAATTAATTGAATTACTTTAATTAATTAAAATTTTCTCTAAAATAAAAAAAAAACCTGAAAAATTAAGAAATTCATTAAAAATCTTCCTGAATCTTTTTTGAAAATCTTTTCAAATAGTCTCGCAAAATTAATTTTTCAAAATAAAAAAACATTTTCAATTGTTTTCTCAAAATTTTGCGAAATATGCCAAAATCGACATTGTGTTTCAAAATATTTGAAATAATTTCAAGTTTTAAATTAATTATGAATATTTTTAAAAATAAAAACAATTAAAATTGCAGCGTTCAAAGTTGAAATTTAGGTCTTTGAATCGTTAACGATTCAAGGCATTCTATTATAAATAATGAAATTTTTAATATTTGTTTTCTTTCTTATTTGATCAATTTTTAACTTTTTCTAGTTTTTAATTGTTTAAGTCTTCAGAAATACATTTTAAAATTCTTTAAATTAAAAATGTACGCTTAAAAATAAGATCTAGAATAGAAAATGTTTAAAGTAAAAGGGTATGAAATTATAATTAATTGAACTAATTGAAATTTGTTTCAATTTCTGTAAATTTACTAATTTTCTCAATTGTTTCCATTTTTTTTTTATTTAAAACTTTTTAAATTAGAAGTTGAATTCTTTTTATTTTAGGTCGTTTCATATAAAAAAGTGGTTTACTCGATACTTATACATCAAAGTTCGTTTTCGTTTTGAAATATTCTCTTAAAATAATGTTTTCAAAATACAAAATAATAAAAAATGTTTTCAGGAATATAAATATTTTTTTATCTTAAAACCTTTTAAAATCTTTGAATAGCTTCATAAATCTATTGCTATAATTCTAAATATCTTTTAAAGTATAATTATAATTTTTCCTAAAATTTAAAAGAAATCCTGTAAAATTAAGGAATTGAATCTTCCCGATTATTTTTTGACAATTAAAAAACATATATTTTCAATTTTCTTGGAAATCATCAGAATTTTTTTTTTCTTTTAAAATCTTTTATAATTCTTGAAAAAGCTTAGATTTTTTGTTCGAAATTTGCAAAAATCTACATTTTGTTTCAAATTATTTGTGATGATTCCAATTTTTAAATTGTTAATAATTAAATCATTTTTCTTTTTCTTAATTAAAAAATTTCAAAATGAATGGGTCAAAAATGGAATATTTTAGTTTAAAACAATATCCAAATAGATTTTTAAATATAATAAAAGTTTTGTTCCATTAAAAAGGTTTTCAGAAAAAAATCAATTTCTAACTTTTTTTAATTGTTTAAGTCTTCAGAAATACATTCTAAAATTATTTAAATTAAAAATGTACGCTTCAAAAAAAGATCTAAAATAGAAAATGTTTAAAGTAAAAGGGGTTTGAATGTTAATTAATTGAATTAATTGTAATTTGTTTCAATTTCTGCAAATTTACTAATTTTCTCAATTGTTTCAATCTTTTTATTTAAAACTTTTTAAATTAGAAGTTGAATTATTTTTATTTTAGGTAGTTTCATATAAAAAAAGTGGTATACTAGATATTTATACATCAAAGTTCTTTTTTGTTTAGAAATATTCTCTTAAAATAATGTTTTCAAAATAAAAAAAAATTTATTCAGGAATCTCAATATAGTTCTACATATCTTTTAAATTAATTAAATTTTTTCCTAAAATTAAAAAAGAAATCCTGCTAAATAAAAAAATAATTCTCTTCAAATTAATTTGTTTAAATAAAAAATCATTTTCAATTTTCTTATCTGGAAAAATCTAATTTTGTTTAAAATTATTTGAAATCATTTCATGATCTAAATTAATTATTAATCTTTTTTGAAATAAGAGCAATTAAAATTTTAACGTTCAATGTTAAAATTAATTCAATATTAAAATTAATTAAATCTATTAATTCTTTAATTTTAAACGGATTCAGAGTCGTCTTGTAAAATTAATTATTGTTCAATTTTTAATACCCAAAGTTAATTTAATCAAATTTATTTAAATTTATAAATCTTTAAATTAAAAATGACGCTTAAAAATGAAGATCTGAAATAGAACATTTTAAAAAAAGATTAAAATGTTAAAAATTGAACTAAACATTACAAAAATTAAAACTAAACTTTTTTAAAATTTGTAAATAATTTCTCAAAAAAAAAAAGATTATTGGATAGATTGGATGGTGATTAAATAGATTTTTCATAAAAAAATGTGTGACCACCCTGAAAATAAACGTGACTAAAAAAAAATGATTTAAAAATTTTGAACGCATTGCAGTGTTCTTCAGAATTGAGGTTCATTCTTTCAGAAACTTTCTCTTTTGCTTTTACTTTCGATGAGCGCTCAATATATTCGAGTACTCGCGTGCGTAAAATGACATGTCATTAACTAAGTTTGTCTCCTAATAATTTCTTTCTAGAAAAAATCCAGGACAAGTAATCGAGATTTTTCTACACAGAATAAAGAATCACTTCGAGGTCGAAAAATTATTTAAAATTGAAGCTTTCTAAACATTCGTTCCACTTAAAAAAAAAAGGTCAAGCCCAATTCAATAACACTTTCATTGAATATTCAACATTTTTTATTCAATTCTCGTTTGCTTCTATCAAAATATAATTTAAGTAACCAAAAAATATACAAAATCGCAATCTTGATAGAAAATCTTGAGTAAATTTTATTTTTTTTTAAGAACATCTATATTATTCTTAATTATATTGTCGTGATAACTTGATAATGTTTATTACCGGAATAACTTTTCTCATGCATTATCAGTTTCCTCAGACTCGAATCGTATAAAAAATAATTTAGTGGAATATATTACAGATCCTGTTACTCTCGTACAAAAATCAAAAATCGAGGCCTGGCGGGGCCTTTTATACCGAAAAAAGATTTTCTACCCAAAGAGATTAATTTTCAACAACAAAAAAACGAATTAAAAAAAGAGTTTCAACCAAATAGTTGCATTAACAACCAAATATATGAACTTTACTGTAAAAGAAAACAAATTTATAAAAAAATAGTAAAATTTTCAAGTCTAAAAGACGACTTTTTTCGAAGGCAGTTGAATTTTAGCAAAAATGTTAATTTTCAACCAAGAAACATAAATTTATAGTCAAGAAGGATGACTTTTGTACTTAAAAGATGATTTTTCAATCCGAGAGGTTTTTAATAAGGTTTTAAAGTTCTAATAAAGTTTTTAATAAAGTAGTTCAATTTTCGACCAAAAATGATGACTTTTACTAAATAGATAAATTAATTTTCAAACAAAAAAGATAAAAATTCTGTCACTTATTTGAATTTTTAAGACAAAAGACAAGTTTTTTATAAGACAGTTGAATTTTTATTCAAATAGTTAATTTTTAACCAGAAAGATCACTTTTAAATCGAAAAAGATGAATTTTGAACAAATTATATGAATTTTCAGCCAAAGAGTTTAATTTCTAACAAAATAAATTAATCTTCTTTCAAATAGTAAAAAATCATTACTTTGAAAAAGAAAAAAAAATAATTTTCAACGAAAAAGACCAAAAAGATTAATGTTCTCTAAAAAAAAGGAATTTCAAACTTATCAAATATATACACAATAAATTTTTAACCAATCTTACAATGGTTACATTTTAGGATAAAGAAAAATAATTTTTAACAGAAAAAATTAATTTTCAACAAAGATGTTAAATTTTCAACTAAAAAGATGAATTTTTGACCAAAAAAGTTCTACCAAAAAAGATGAATTTTAAACAAAATACATGAATTTTCAACGAAATTTTTTTAGTTTTTAAGTCAAAAAGACGAAAAATTTACAAAAAGTTGAATTTTCAAGCCAAAGATATGATTTTTCAATCAAAAAGTTCAATTTTCAACCAAATAATTTAATTTTATACTGTTTAAAAGCAAATAGTTATATTTTCAACACAAAGTATAAAATACATGAAATTTTAACAAAATTATTTAATATTAAAGTCAAAAAGAGTATTATCTACAAAAAAGTTGGATTTTAAACCCAAAAACTATGAGTTTTCAACCAAAAATTTAATTTCAACCAAATAGTTTAACTTTCTATCAAATTGTTGAATTTTAACGCCAAAAAGTTGCATTTTTTACAAAACAGTAAATATTTTAACAAAAAAATTAATTTACAAGCAATTAGTTAAATTTTCAACTATAATTATGAATCATTAATGAGAAAAAACTATTTTTTTTTACAAAGCAGTTCAACTTTAAGTCAAAAAATCGACTTTTCAACCAAAAAAGATGTACAGTTGTATATTTCCAACAAACAATTTCATTTTTAACCAAAAAGGATAAATTTCAACCAAGAAGATTAAATTTCTACCGAAGAAGACAAATTTTCAAGAAAATACATGAATGTTAAACAAAATTATTTAATTTTAAAGCCAAAAAGACGAATTTCCTACAACAAAGTAGAATTTTTCAACCAAACAGTGTAATTTTCGACCAGAGATAAACTTTCTACTAAAAAAATAATAATTTTTAACAAACTAGTTAAACTTTTGATAAAAAAAAAGATTTACAACAAAACAATTGACATTCCGACCACAAAAATATTTACAGTTGATGTTTCAACCGAAAAATTTGATTTTTAACCAAAAAGGATCAATTTTCCGTAAAACAAATTTAATTTCTACAAAGAAAGATTTTTTTAACCAAAAATGGTAATTGAGCTTTAAAAAAGAGGCCTTTTTAAAATATGTACATTTTATAATAATTAACTTTTTCAATAAAATAATTAAATTTTCAACCAAATAATTGAGTTTTTATCCAAACGAGATTAATTCCTAATCAAAAATACAACAGTAGGTTTTTCAATAAAAAAATGAATTTTTGTCTCAAAATATAGTTGAATTTTTAACAATATACTCGAATTCACGACCAAAAATTATTACTTAATGAAAATAGTTAAGTTTTTCAAAAATAATTAGATTTTTAACAAAATAGTTGAGATCAATTTTCAATAACATTTTGTAGAAATTGTTGATATTGTTAAATTTTGAAACAAAAACATTATTAATTCCATTACTTTTTATAGTTTTTAAACAGACAAATTTTTTAAAATACAGTTGCATTCGCATCCAAAAAGGTGAATTTTCGAGCAATCCGATTAATTTTATATACAAAAAAATGAAATAAATAGTTATATTTGCAGATAAAGAAAAATAATTTTTAACAGAAAAAATGAATTTTCCACAGAGTTTTTAAATTCTCAACCAAAAACATGAAATTTCAACAAAATTATTTAATTTTTGAAGCCAAAAAGACGATTATCTATATAAAAAAAGTTGAATTTTCAAACAAAAAATATGAGTTTTCTACAAAACAGTAGAATTTTTAACATAAATGTTAATTTAAAAGCATATAGTTTAATTTTCAACTGATATAGTTGAATTTTTTTCTATCACTTAGTTGAATTTTCAAGACAAAAAGACCAATTTTGAAAAATACTAAAAATACTAAAATAATAAAATTTAAAAAAATATTTCAGCCACAAAGTTCATTTTCAACCAAGAAAGATGACTTTTCCACAAGTAACGATGAAGTGTCGACAAAAGAGTAAAGTTTTTAAACTAAAAAGTCAAATTTGTTAGAAAACAGTGGACTTTTAAATCGAAAAAGATACATTTTTAACAAAAAAGATCATTTCCAATCAAGAATTATGAATTTTTAACAAAACAATTGAATTCTCAACTAAAAAAGTTGAACTTTCAACAAACCAAAATAATTTTCTACCCAAAATAAGAAGGCTTTATAACAAAATATATGCATTTTCTACCAAATAATTGAATTTTCAACCAAAAACTTGAATTTTAAATAAACAAGATTAATTTTCTACTAAAAAATATGAATTTTGAACAAAATATGTGCATTTTCTAACGAAATTATTTCATTTTAAAGCCAAAAAGGCGAATTATATGCAAAAAAGTTGAATTTTCAAGCTAAAAATATGATTTTTTCATCAAAAAGTTTAATTTTCGACCAAAAAGATGGAACTTTCAACTAAAAAAATGAATTTTTATCAAAGTAGTGGAACTTTTGATAAAAAAAATACTTTTTAACAATATAGTTGCATTTTCAACAAAATAATTGTTACTTTTCAACCTTATAAGGTTTACAGTTCATATTTCAACCAAACAATTGCATTTTCAACAAAATTATTTAATTTTAATGCAAACGTTAGGATTGTCTATACAGAAAAGTTGAATTTTCAACCCAAAAATATGATTTTTCAACAAAAAAGATGAACTTTCAACTAAAAAAATGAATTTATAACAAAATAATTGACTGTTCAATCAAAAAAGATTTCCAGTTAATATTTTAACCGAAAAATACCATTTTTAAGCAAAAGGATACATTTTCAACCATGGAGATTAAATTTTTACCAAAGAAGACGAATTTTCAACAAAATAGATGATTTTTCAACAAATATATTTAACTTTAAAGACAAAAAGACGAATTATCTACAAAAAAAGTTGAGTTTCCAACCCAAAAATAGGATTTTTCAATCAAAAACTTTAATTTTCAAGCAAAAAGATTAACCTTCAACTAAAAATATGAATTCTCCATTAGGTAGTTGAATTTTTGATTTAAAAAATTACTTTTTAAGAATATATTTGCAATTTCAACAAAATAATGGATTTTTCAGTTAAAAAATATTTCCAGTTGATATTTTAACCGCAAAATTTCCTTTTTAACCAAAAATGATACATTTTCAACCATGGAGATTAAATTTTTACCAAAGAAGACGAATTTTCAACAAAATACATGATTTTTCAACAAATATATTTAATTTTGAAGATGAATTATCTAAAAAAAATTGAATTTTCAACCCAAAAATAGGATTTTTTAATCAAAAAGTTTCATTTTCGCCCTAAAAGACGGATTTTTCAACTAAAAAACTGAATTTTTATCAAAGTAGTTGAACTTTTGATAAAAAAAAGATGACTTTTTAATAATATAGTTGCATTTTTAACAAAATAATTGTTACTTTTCAACCTAAAAAGGTTTACAGTTCATATTTCAACCAAACAATAACATTTTCAACAAAATTATTTAATTTTAATGCAAACGTTAGGATTATCTATAGAAAAAAGTTTAATTTTCAATCAAAAAGATGAACTTTCAACTAAAAAAATGAATTTTTAACAAAATAATTGACTGTTCAATCAAAAAAGATTTACAGTTGATATTTTAACCGAAAAATTCAATTTTTAACCGAAATGGATAAATTTTCAACCGTGGAGATTAAATTTTTACCAAAGAAGACAAATTGTCAACAAAATAGATGATTTTTCAACAAATATGTTTAATTTCAAAGCCAAAAAGACGAATTATCTACAAAAAAGTAGAATTTTCAAACCAAAAAATATGATTTTTCAATCAAAAAGTTTTACTTTTCAACCAAAAAGATGAACCTCCAACGATAAATTTGAATTTTCAATAAGAAAGTGGAATTTTTGATTTAAAAAATTGACTTTTTAACAATATATTTGCAATTTCAACAAAATAATTGACTTTTCATCCAAATAATAGAATTTTTAACCAAACGATATGAATTTTGAACCAAAAGTATGATTTTTCAATCAAAAAGTTTAATTATCAGCCAAAAAGATGAACCTTCAACTAAAAATATGAATTTTACATTAGGTAGTTGAATTTTCGATTTAAAAAATTACTTTTCAAGAATATATTTGCAATTTCAACAAAATAATTGACTTTTCATAAAAATAATAGAATTTTTAACCAAACTGTATATGAATTCCGAACCAAAAATACAACAATATCCTTGAAAATTAAAAAAATAAATGACTTTTACCAAAAATATAGTTGTATTTCCTTCCTAGTTTTAAGATTTTAGCCCCCTCTTCTCCCTTAAACTGATAACCTAATTTATTAAAATTACCGCCAGGCCACGTTTTCTTTTAGGACTACACCACTCCTCCCATCTGTTTAAAACAGAAAAATAAGTATATTTTTTTCTTCCAAAACCATCCATCATTTTAATTTCAAGCACGGTCCTTTCTCGCTCGTATCTTGAATTAAATTTCGAGTTCATAAATTAATTTAAATTCTAGGCATCGTAGGTAGAAGCGGAAACATTGCCTCCGTGGCCGGTCCAGTTAGTGTGGACGAATTTTCCCTCTTCGCCGAGAAGTTCATAAGTATGTGCCCCAAAGTAGTCACGCTGTGCCTGGAGTAAATTGGCCGGGAGTCGAGCTGTTCGGTAGCCATCGTAAAAAGCAAGAGCAGTCGACATTGCTGGCGTTGGAATGCCTAAAGTCACGGCATTCGACACCACAACTCGGACACTTTCTTGGCACTCTTTCATGGCTTTGGCGAAGAAATCATCAAGCAGCAAATTCGTCAGTTTTGGATTCTTGTCGAAGGCTTGCTTGATGTTTCCCAAAAAGGCACTACAATTAAAAATTCCATTTTAAATTGAAAATTTGCTATATAACGCTTTCCAGAAATAATGTTTTAAAATTTCAGAAATCTGTTGTATTTAGGATAATAGCAGCATTTTAATGTTTAATATTTTTTTTCTTAAGATAGGATCTTTTAGAAACAGAATAGATATATATTTCAGATACAAAATTTAAAATTTGCAAATTTATCTATAAGAAAATGCTTGAATTTTCAAAAAATAATTAAATTTTCAAAAAAAAAAAAATAATTTACCAGAACAACCAAATATGACATTTCATAAAACAATGCATTTTAAAACCAAAAAGACGCATTTTTTCAACAAATAAAGATTTTTCAGCCACGAAAAAAAATAGTTCACCTAAAATTTTGATCCTTTAAGCCAAAATACGAATTTTCTCTACAAAAGTGGAATATTAAACCAGAAAAAATGAATTTTCAGTAAAAATATAAATTAATTTTCAACCAAGTAGGTCAACTTTTTACCCACGCAGTTGAATTTTCAATGAATAAAAATCAGTTTTCAGCAAAATAGTAAAAAATGTTTACCAAAATTAATTGTCAAGCAAAGAAGATTGATTTGCAACCAAAAAAGATTTCAGTTTGACTTTTCAACATCAAAATATGAGTTTTTAACCAGAAGTAAATTTCACACGACGATATTTTGAAGTTTCAACCAAAAAAGACAAATTTTCAACAAAACAATTAAATTTTTTAATCAAAAGGGCAAATTAAAAAAAAAAAGTAGTTGAATTTTCACCCAAAAAACAATTATTTGACCTCTCAACACCAAAATATGAATTTTAAACTTCAAGCAAGTTTTCTACGAAATAGTTCAATTTTCAATAAAATAAGTATATTTTTTTAACAAAAAGGAAGACTTCTTAACAAAAAGAATGACTTTTGAACAAAATTGTTGAATTTTCAACTAAACAATTGAATTTTTATCAAAAAAGATGCAATTTTTATTAAAATAAATAAAATTTTAAATTGAAAAAAATGAATTTTCAAAGAAATATTTTAATTTTCATCCAAAAAAGATTTCAGTTTTGACTTTTCAACATAAAAATATGAGCTTAAAATAAGAAGAACATTTTATACAAAAAAGATACTTAAATTTTCAACCCCAAAAGAAAATTTTTTCAATAAAACAGTTGAATTTTCAACCAAAATGGGTGAATTGTTAACAAAACTGTTGAATTTTCAAACAAAAAGGTTGTATTTTCATCCAAGAAAGATGCAATTTCTATTAAAATAGAGGAATTTCTAAATTAAAAAATCAAATTTTGAAATCTGTAAAAATTTTGGTAAAATCTTTGTAATCCTTAAAATATTTGTGAAATTTTTTTTAAAATTTAAGAAATCTTTTAAATATTTCTAAAATCTTTTGTGTTTCTTTGAAATTAATGAAATATTTTGAAATCACAAATTTAGCGAAACCTTTTGAAATTGCATAAAATGTTTGAAATTCTTGAAATCTTGTGAAATCCTTATAAATTTTTTGCAATATTTGTAAAATCTTTCTGAAATATTTTGTATTAATTAAAAATTATTAACCGCTTAGATGAAAATTAATGTATTTTATTTAAAACTAACTTTTTACAAATTTGTTTTTCTTTTCTCGAAAATTAATCTTTTTAACTGAAAATTGAACATTTTTATTTATGGTTACAAATTTTTTTGGTTGTAAATTAATTTTCTTCGATAAAAATCGAATTTTTTAATTAAAGTTTTTTTTTAAATTAATTTATAAACTTGTTTTTGTTGTTTTATTGAAAATATCGCTTTTTGAGTTTGAAAATTAATTTTTTTAACAGAAAATTTAACTATTTCATTCTTGGGCAATTTTTCTTTAATCTAACAATTACGCTGTAATTTTTGCTTAGAAAATTGTTATTCTTGTTTTAAATTCATTTATTTAGTTAAAAAATTAAGCATTTCATTCAAACCTTCTTTGTTTATTCAAAATTAGTTTTTTAGCTGTAAACTGAACTATTTTATTTATGGTTCCTAATTTTTTTAGTAGTATATTAATTTTCTTCGTTAAAAATCGAAATATTTAATTAATTAATTTATTTTTTTAAATTAATTTATGAACCTAAAAATAAAGTATTTTATTTTAAATTTGCCTTTGTTGTTTAAATACAACTGTATTTCATCTAATATTAAAATATTTTTAGGTAGGAATATCAAATATTCAATTTTTCGTTAAAAATGCCCATAAAGTCAAATTTTAAAAAAAGACTAAATTTTTTAATCTAAAAAATATTTTTATTTTTAATTTTAAAAAAAAGACTAATTAAGAACAAAAAAAGTGAATCCTCAACCAAACCAGATAGATTTTTAAACAAAAAGATAAAAATTGTACTATTAAATATGAATTTTCGAACCAAAAACGCGACTTCTGTAGAAAAATGTTAAATTTTCAACCCAAAAATGTGAATTTACAACCAAAATATTAATTTTCTACCATAACACATACGAATTTCCAACAAATACTTGAATTTTTGGTTAAACAGTTAAATTTTTAAACCCAACAATTGTATTTTTAACAAAGAAAGAGGAAATTTCAAATGAAGAAAGTTAGTTTTATACGAAAAAAGCCAAATTATTAATTAAAAAGATAAATTTTAAACAAAAAAAGGAAAACTTACATATTCAGACAAAATCTTTTTTAAACTAAAAAAGAACTAATTCTCAAGAGAAAAAAATTCCTCTAAATAGTGGAACTTTCAAGCGAATGGACGAATTTTCTCTTCAAAAGTTGAATTTTTATCCCGAAAATATTTATTGAAAAAATAATTAATTTTTACCCGAAAAGTTGTATTTTTGACCAAAAAATATTAAATTTACAACCAAGAAAATTAGTTTTCTACTAAAAAAAATACAAATTTTCAACTACATAAGATGAATTTTAAACCAAAAAGTTACATTTTCAGTGAAAAAAATTAATTTTAAACAACGAAAAAAGTACTTTTTAACCCAATCGTTATTTTTTCAATCAAAGATATGAAACTCCAAACAAGAAAATTAATTTTTAAGAAAGAAGTTCAACTTTTGGCCAAGGAATCACATTTATTGTTCAAAAAAATAATTTTTTACAAAGTGTTTCAATCTTTAACCAAGTAGTTTTAATTTCAACCAAAAAAGATTAATTTCCAGAGAATAATGTAATATTTTAGTAGATATTTTAACGAAAAATATTTAATTTTAAATAAAAAATTCCAATTCAACAAAAAAAGACGAATTTTCGACTTTCGATTTTCATCTTGCTTTCAAATTCATTTCTTTGGTTAAAAATGTAAGCATTTTGTTCAAATCTTATTTGCTTATTCAAAATTATTGTTTAACAGAAAATTTAACTATTTAATTTTTGGTTGCAAAGGTTTTTTTTTAGTTGAAAATTCACTTATTTTGGTGCAAATTGAAGTATATTGTCAAAAATTGATTTTTTGTATCTAAAAATCGCACTATTCTATTTTTGATTAATTTTATTTTAAATCTAACAATTCTATTAAAAATTCGTTTTCTCTTAGTAGAAAATTTACCAAAATAGTTGAGTTTTCAACACAAAAGACGATTTTTCAACCCTGAAGTTAAGCTTGCTACCAAAAGTACGATTTTTTAAACAAACTTTTCAACCAAGCAAAAAAAAATTTCTTAACGAAAGAATAGAATTTTTCAATTTGTCTTTAAGTTAAAAAGAAAAATTTTTGTTGATAATTCATTTTTATGGTTAAATTTGACTATTTTTTATTTAAAATGAAAATATTTTCTTGGTTGGAATATTATTTTTTTAACTGGAAACTTAACTACTTTCGTGAAATTTAGCTGATTGGTTGTAAATTAAGTTTTTTGTTGAAAATTCATCTTTTCGGGCTTAAAGGCAGAATATTTTCTATCGAAAAGTCCATTTATTAGATTGAAAAATGTAGTCTTTTTTGAGAATTGGACTTGTTGGACTGAATTCAACTCTTCTTGATTTAAAATAAAATCACTTTTTCGTAAAGGTAACAACTATTATATTTTTCGCTGAGAATTAAACTTTATTGTTTGAAAATTAATTTTTTTATTGATGATTCATCTCTGTTTTATAAAATATTATCCATTTTTTGTTCAAAGTTGATCTTTTATTTAGTTGGAAAAATATTTATATGCTAAAATCTCGTAATTTCTGGTAGAAAACTATTATTTTTGGTTGAAAGTTCCTCTTTTTTGTTGAAAATTAATTTTTTCGGGATTGAAAGTAAATGGTTTAGAAAAAAATTCTCCTTTCCTTAAAAATTCAACAATTTGGTTAAGTTTCTATTTTCATTACTGAGAAATCTATGATAGTGGAAAATTCAACTCTCTCGTTGAATATTTGTCTTTTTTAGTTAAAAATTGTAGTTTAAACAAAATAATATCTGCTTGATTGAAAATTCTTTTTTTTTGCTGAAAACTTTTTTTAATTAAAAAATCATAGTTTTGGTTTGAAAATTCTTCTTTTTAACTCAAAGATGACTGAAAAATCTTACTTTTACTGGAAAATTAAATTCTTTCGTTCAAAAATAGTTGAATATTCAAATAAAAAAGACAAATTTACAACGAAAAACTTGGATTTTCCATCAAGAAAGATTTTTCCGTGAAAAAAAGAAAGAAAAAATCAAACTAAACTGTCGAATTTTCAAGCCAAATTTAATTCTCCTGTAACTTGAAGTGATACCTCACCTTCTGATGATGCAGCCGCCTCGCCACATGAGCGCAATTCCACCATAATTCAAATTCCATCCATGAATCTTGGCAGCTTCCCTCAGAAGCATAAAGCCCTGGGCGTAGGAGATAATTTTCGAGGCATAGAGGGCCTTTCCAAGCTGTTCCAAAAAGACTTGCTTATCGCCCTTGAAAATGCCACTCGGTCCCGTTAAAACCGAGCTCGCTTCCACTCTCTCATTTTTTAAAGCCGAGAGACATCTCGCAAAAACAGATTCTCCAATTAGAGTCACAGGAACGCCGTAATCGAGAGCTGAAATTGCAGTCCATTTTCCCGTTCCCTTTTGCCCCGCAGTATCTCGAATTCTTTCCAGAAGATGGCCCTTTCCATCCTTGTATTTTAAAATATCGCGAGTAATTTCAATTAGGAAGGAATCGAGCTCGCCTTTGTTCCACTCATCGAAAGTTTTGCTCATCTCCTCGGGTTTCAGGGCCAAACCATCACGCATTATGTGATAGGCCTCGCAAATTAACTGCATGTCCCCGTACTCAATCCCGTTGTGGACCATTTTTACAAAGTGTCCGGCTCCATTTTCTCCCACCCAATCGCAACATGGTTCCCCGTCAACTTTGGCGCAAATCGCCTGGAAAAATCGTGCAAATTTACAACATTATTTCGCTGTTTTTTTTTTTTAATTTAAAAAGGTCACATTTTTTTATTTGGACCATAAATCAAATCAAATTAAAGAAATTTATATTCTAAAGCTAGACATTTTCCCATTTAAAGTAATAAAAAATGGATTAAAAAATCCATCAATGAAATTTAAAATTTTCAAAATTATTTCATTTCAAGGAATTTCAAGCTAGAATTATATTATGATTAAAAAAAATTAACTGGACACTTCCTAAATTAGAAGTTAAGAAATTTTCATTTTAAATAGTTTAAACATTCTTGAAAAGCTTTAAAATTTTATCTCGAAATCTTGAGAAATCTAAACCTTATTTTACATTATTTCAAATTTAATATTATTTTTCAAACTTTTTTAAGAACTTCTAAATATATTTTAGAATTATAAATATAAAAAAAATTTCTTTAAAATTTGCATGTATGAAAAACAATTGGACACGTATTATTTAAATTTAAGAGATAGTAACATTGAGAATGATTTTTAATATTAAAAAATGATTTGAAGAGAATATTTAAAAAGATTTTAAAAGATATTTATCGAATTTTTCATACAATTTTTAGAAAATCCTGAAAATTTTGCAAAATTTCCTTAAAATCTTGCAGATCTTTGATCTTTGATCAAGAAAAGATAAAATTTTTACTAAAACAGATCCATTTTTAACCAAAAAGGTGAATTTAAAAAAAAATTTAATTTTTATCCAAGAAATTTTCAACGGCAACATATAAATTTTCAACAAAAAAATAATTTTCAACCAAACAGTTTATTTTCTAACAAAATAATAAAATTTTCAACAAAATACTTGCATCTTTCACCAAATATAGTTAAATTTCCTAATAAAAAATAAAATAGTTCATATTTGAACGAAAAGGATGAAATTTCTACCCAAAGATGAATTTTAAAACTTGAGAAACGAATTTTCAACAAAATCCATTAATTTTTATCTAAAAAAGACCAAATTAACAGTAAAAAAATTAATTTTTAACAGAAAAAAAACGAATTTTCAACAAAATAGTCCAAATTTAATTACCTTTATAACTAAATAATTGAATTTTAAAGCCTAAAAGATAAATTTTGGACAAAATAGTTGAATTTTCAACCGCAAAGATCAATTTTCTACCAAAACATTTTCTTAATATATTTATGGAATTTTTCACCCAATTTTTAGAAACTCCAGCAAATTTGACAAAATTTCCTTAAAATCTTCCAGATCTTTAGATATTATCATCTAAAAAGTATTTTTAATCAAAAAGAGTTAAGTTAAACAAAAGAAAGGACGAATTTTGAACAAAAATAGTTAAATTCTCAACAACAAACAAAAAAAAAACATTAATTTTCAACTAAACAGTTGCAGTTTGATCAAGAAAAGATCTAATTTTTACTAAAACAGATCCATTTTTAAATCAAAAAGGCGACTTAAAAAAAAAATTAATTTTTATCCAAGAAATTTTCAACGCCAAAATATAAATTTACAAAAAAAAATCATTTATACCCCAAGATGAATGTTAAAACTTGAAAAAAGCATTTTCAAAAAAAAATCCATGAATTTTCAAACAAATACTTGCATTTTTATCTAAAAAAAGGCCAAATTTACAATAAAAAATTAATTTTTAACAGAAAAAAAACGAATTTTGAACAAAATAGTCCAAATTTAAACCAAAGAAATGAATTTTCAACTAATAAGTTGAATTTTCCAGACAAAAAGACGAATTTTCAACCTTTATAACTAAATATTTGAATTTTAAAGCCTAAAAGATAAATTTTGGACAAAATAGTTAAACTTTCTACCAAAACATACATTTTTTCAGTGAAATAAATGAATTTTTAACGAAATAGTTGAATTTTAAATTGAAGAATCAAATCTATAACTAAACGTTGAAGTTTGAACTAAAAAAATAAATAATTTTCAACCCAGAATGGATTACTAACATTTTTAGTTTAAAAATTAATTTAAAATGAAACATAAGACTTTTTCACTAAAACCACGAATCTTCAACTTAAATAGATAAATTTGCAAACAAAAAAAGTAATTTCTACTAAAACAGATTCAGTTTTCACCAAATATAGTTAAATTTCATAATAAAAAATACAATAGTTTATATTTCAACGAAAAGGATGAAATTTATACCCAAAGATGAATTTTAAAACTTGAGAAATGAATTTCCAACAAAATCCATGAATTTTCAAACAAATACTTGAATTTTTATCTAAAAAAGGCCAAATTTACAGTAAAAATTAATTTTTAACCGAAAAAAACGAATTTTCAACAAAATAGTCCAAATTTAAACCAAAGAAATAAATTTTCAACTAATAAGTTGAATTTTCCAGACAAAAAGACGAGTTTTCAACCTTTATAGCTAAATAATTGAATTTGAAAGCCTAAAAGATAAATTTTTGACAAAATAGTTAAATTTTCTACCAAAACATACATTTTTTCAGTAAAATAAATGAATTTTTAACGAAATAGTTGAATTTTAAATTAAAGAAGTCAAATTTGTACCCAAAAGTTTAATTTTTAACTAAAAAAATAATAATTTTCAACCCACAATGGATTACTAACATTTTTAGTTTAAAAAATTAATTGGAAATCAAACATAAGACTTTTTAACTAAAACAATGAATCTTCAACTGAAATAGATAAATTTGAAAAGAAAAAAAATAATTTCTCCTAAAAAAGATAAATTGTCAACCAAAACCTAAATAATTAAATTTTAAGTTAAAAAAATCACTTGAATAAAAAAATTAACTTAAAAAAATAGCTTTGTATTTCTATTCTTTTTGCAGTTGTTTCCTCGTGAATTTTATATTTTCGTTAAATATTCTATTGTTTGGTTGAAAATTAACAATTTCGTAGAAAATTAATTTTCTGTTGAAAATTGATATTTTGGCGCTAAAAAAAATATTGCAAAATAAATTAGTTTTGAAATAAAATAATGAATCTTCAACTCTAATAGTTGAATTTTACGCCAAAAAGATGAATACTTGAATTTTGAAATAAAAATAAAAAAATAATTTTCAACCTAAAATGGAAGTCACATTTTTAGTTGGAAAAAATTAATTTTCAACCGAACTGTTGAATTTTAAACTAAAATTACGAATCTGTAACTGGAATACTTGGATTTTTAACCAAAAAGAAATTTTTTTAACAAAATAAGTGAATTTTCAATTTAAAAAACGCAAATTTTCAGCCAAATTGTTGAATCTCCAACTCGAATAGATGAATTTTATATCTACAAAAAAATGAATTTTTAATCATAAAGATTAATTTTCTACAATTATTACACTCTGAATTGCGAATTTATCTTTATGATTGAAACTTTAACTATTTTTTTCTTTAATTCCTTTGTTAAAAAGTAATTGTGTTTGTTGAGAATTAAATTATTTTGTTGAAAATTAGTTTTCTTGTTCTGTTAAAAATTAATTTCTTTCTGAAACTGAATTTTTAGTTGACAATGAAACCATTGCTAGTTGAAAATATATCGTTTTGAATTGAAAATTAAACTATTTCGTTGAAAATTCGCGTTTTTTGTTAAAAAAATCTTTTTTTTTTTGTTTTAGAAAATTATCTTTTTCTTGATAAATTAATTTTTTTGGCTAAAACTCAACTATTCTAGTTAAAAATTCCTCATTTCAGTTTACTTAGTTTTTTCAACTTTTTTTCTAGCTAAATATGTATCATTTAAGTTGAAAATTCACTTTTTAGGTTTTTCTTAAAAATAATTCTTTTTTATTAAAGTTTCATAATTTTAATAAAAAATGCATGTCTTTGGCTAAAAAATGAGTAGTTTAATTGAAAACTTGTTTTTATTTTGATGATTTTTGGTTGAAAAATTATATTTTTTATTTAAAACTTCTTCTTTTTTTGTATAAAATAATTTTCTTACTTGAAAATTATTCTTCTTGGTTAGAAATTTAATTATTTTAGGTGAAGATGCATCACTTTAATTAAAAATTCATCTTTCTGATTTCAAACTCAGCTATTCCAATTATATATTTACTATTTTATTTGAAAATTCATCACTTTTTTTGAAAATGATTTTTTTAAACTAAGTGTTTTTGTAAAAATTAATTTTTTTTAACTGAAAATTAAACCTATTTCATTTTAAAATTCTATAGTTTTTTCTAGTTCAAAATTCAACAATTTGGCTGAAAATATGTCCTTCTGAATGGAAAATTCAACTATTTCGTTGAAAAGTCACGTATTTTGTTTTAAAAAATCGACTTTTTTGTAGAAAATTAGCTTTTCTTTAAAGTTAATCTTCTTGTTTAAAAAAAATCTTCTTTTCGGTAAAAAATTAAAGTATCCCAGTTAAATATTGATCATTTTAGTTAAAAATTCATCTTTTTGGTTGGAAAGAAATTAGTTAAATATTTACAAATTTATTTGAAAATTCATCACTTTGTTTGACAATGTAACTATTTGTTTTATTTTTTGTATTGAAAGTAATTTTTTAATTGAAAATTAAACTTATTCGAATTAAAAATTTATCTTTTTTAGTGCAAAGTAATTCTTTGTTTCAAAATTTAACTATTTCAGTTCGAGATTCATTTTTTTTAGTTTTAAATTCTTATGTTTGGTTTAAAATTAATTTTTTACACTAAAAATGTTACTATTTCATTTTCGGTGGACATTTCTTAAATTTTTTTAGTTCAAAATTCAACTATTTGGTTGAAATTTTGTCATCTTTAATTTAAAATTCAACTATTTCGTTAAAAATTCATGATTTTTTGTTTTAAATTTGTGTTTTTCGGTAGAAAATTAATATTTTTAATTGAATATTAATCCTTTTCTTTAAAAATTAATCTTTTTTGTTAAAAATTCTCGTAATTCTGTTAAATATTCATCATTTCCGATGAAAATTCATCTTTTTGGTTTAATATTTAACTACTTCAGTTAAAGATTCATAATAAATTGATATTTTTTATTGACAAATTTAAGTATTTTTGTTCAAAAATCATTTATTTTACATTTTTTTTACTGAAAATTTAACGACTCTATATTCTGGTAAAATTCATTTTTTTTGCTAGTTCAAAATTCAAACGATTGGTTGAAAATTCGTCTTCTTTAAATTAAAATTCAACTATTTCGTTAAAAATGTATGTATTTTTTTGAAAAATTGTATTTTTTGTATACAATTAATATTTATCATTGGAAATTAATATTATTGTTTAAAAATGCATCTTTTTTGTTAAAAATTCTAGTATTTCTGTTAACTATTCATCATTTCCTATGAAAATTCATCTTTTTGGTTTAATATTTAACTATTCCAGTTCAAGATTCATAATAAATTATTATTTTTTATTGACAAATTTAAGTATTTTTTCTTCAAAAATCATTTATTTTGCAATATTTTGCTGTATTTTGTTAAAAGATGTTTATAATAAACGCCTGAAGATAAATGTTTGCTTTTTTCGACAAATATAATAAAAAATACATAAATCAGAAATAAAATAATTTACAAAATGTTACTTGTTTGAAAATTGAACTATTTGATTAAAAATCCGTTTTTTTCGTTGTTGAAAATTAATTTTTTCAACTGAGAGTTTAACTATTCCACTTTTTGTAATAAATTGATATTTTTTCGTGACAAATTTAAGCATTTTTTTCCAAAATAATTTATTTTGCAATATTTTGCTCTGCTCTGTTAAAGGATGTTCGAGTGAGCATCTTAAGATGAATGTTTGTTTTTTTGCGGCAAATATAATAAAAAATATGTAAATAAAATAATTTAAAAAATGTTACTTGGGTGAAAATTCAAGAAATTCTAGTTAAATATTCATAATTTTAGTTGAAAATTCATCATTTAGGCTAGAAATAAATTTAATTGGTTGAAAACCCAACACTTTCGGTTGAGAATTAATTTTTTTATTGAAGATTCATAATTTTATTTAAAAATTCATCATTTTTGGTTGAAAAATGCTCTCTTTTAGTTAAAAATTCATCTTTTTTTGGTTCAAAATTGATTTTCTTAACTTAAAACTTAATTATTTAAGTTTTGTTTGCAAATTTATCTTGTTTAGAAAAAATGATTAAAGTTTTGGTTAAAGATTTTGTAGAAAATTAATCTTTTTATTTGAAAATTAATCTTATTGTTGAAAAATTCATCACTTTGGTTAAAAATTGAACTATTTTAATAAAAATCCGTTTTTTTTTTAATTTTTTCAACTGAAATTTTACTTGTTCTACTTTTTGTAATAAATTTATATGTTTTAGTGAAAAATTTAAGTATTTTTCTCAAAATTCATTTATTTTGCAATGTTTTGACCGGGAAAAGACAGTTAATATTATTAATTATTAATTATTTGTATAATTATCAACCTGGAAAATGGGTTTAATATGAGGCCAAGCTTTCGGATTTCCTCCAGGCATCAAGGATGGTCCATGTCGTGCTCCATCTTCTCCCCCACTGACTCCACTTCCCACAAATAAAATTCCTTTCTTTTCCAATTCCTCGGTTCGTCTCTGTGTATCCTGATATTCGGAATTTCCACCATCGATGATTATGTCGCCTTCGGACAAAAGTGGGACCAATTTTGCGATAAAATCGTCCACAGCTGAACCGGCTAGAAAAATAAAACTTCCTGCTAATTTTCTTCTAAATGAAAAAGAGGCCTCGGATACACAATATTTACACGGTTTATTTTCCATTTATTTATGGATTTTACAGAAAAAATTTGTTACAGCAAAAAAAAACAAACAAAATGGTAATATAACAATTTACACTTCACAATTTTAAACTTTTTTATACTTTTCAAGATGAATACCTGATAGAAAGAAAGAAAAATCTGGAATTTACTTTGGTCCCAGGATTTTTCTTCTAATGTAACTATTTAATTAAATTTTTTACTTTGTAAAAAATTCATTTTTTGATTAATGATTCATCATTTTCACTGAAAAATCTTGTTTTTTCTTTTGTTCAAAATTTAACTAATTCTTTAAAATATTTTTTAATTATATTTTTTTAACTGGAAATTTAAATATTTCATGTTTGGTTGAAGATTTATCTTTTACAGTTAAAAATTAAAATTTTTGAATGAAAATTCATTTTTTGTCTTCAAATTATTTTTTTTCTTCTATTGAATATATTATTCTTCCTGGTGATTAACTTACCGTTTTGGTCGAAAATTCCATTAAAAATTAGAATATTTCCTTGGAAATTCATGTATTTTTGTCAAACTTATTCTTTTTTTGGTAGAATATTGATTTTTTGTTTGAAAATTCATTTAATTAGTTTTAAATTAGTTTTTTTAAAATGAAAATTAATTTTTTTAACAAAAAATTTAATTAAATTATTTGTCGAATTTTTGTTTCCTATAGAAATTTAATCTTTTTAGTTGAAAATTCATTTTATCTAGCTAAAAATTTTTCTCTGTAACTGAAAACTAATTTATTCTATTTCTTGTTTAAAATTTATCTTTTTAGTTGAAACTTCACGTATCTTGTTAAAAATTAATATTTTTTGGTTGAAAATTAATCTTGTCTGAAATTTCATTTATTTCATTTAAAATAGGTTTTTTAAAATTGAAAATTAATTTTTTTTTAACTACAAATTTAGCTACTCCACTTTTTGTCGATTTTTTTTTAAAGACATTCATTTTTTAGGCAGAGAATTCATCTATTTACTTGAAATTTTGACTTTTTCGTTTAAATTTTATTTGATTACAAACTTAATTCTTTAACTTAAAATTAGTTTTCTGTTTTTTTTAACATAAATTTTCAACTATAAAAAATTTCAACCAAAAATGGAACAGTTGAATTTTCAGTTAAAGAATGAATTTTTAACTAAAATGATCAATCTTGAAACCTAAAAAATAATTAACTACATTTTTTTTTAATCCGAAAGATTAATTTTCCACCACAAGGGCCAATTTTTACAAAAGATAAATTTTCAACAAAAAATAGAACAATTAAATTTTCAGTTAGAACAAAAAGTCACACAAAAAAATTAAAAAATAAAAATAGAATAGTTAAATTTTTAGTAACAAAATTAATTTTAAACTCAATAAATAAAAAAAAGATTTATTTGAACAAAAGACATGAATTTTCAAACCAATATTTGAATTTAGGGAAGTTTTAGCCTAATATTTAAATTTTCAACCAAAGAAATTAATTTTTAACAAAATAGTTTCATTTCTAACCAAAAAAGGGAATTTTTAACTCAAATAATGAATCATCAACCAAGCAATCCATTTTTAACTAAGTAGTAGTAATTTAATATAAAAAAAAGTAGAAATGAATAAAAAAGGGCGATTTTCTAAGAAAATAGATGATTCTTCAACTAAAACAAATCAATTTTCTATCAAAAATTTACATTTTTAACAAAAAAATTAAAGTTCTACCAAGTTATTCAATTTTCTAGCGAAAAATAGAAATTCTCTACAACAAAATGAATTCTCAACCCGAAAATGTGAATTTTAAACAAAAAAAAAAAACGTTAATTTTAAACCAAAGCAGATTAAATTTTCACCATACAATTGTATTTTTAAACTAAAAAATACGAACTTTCTACAGAAAGAGGTGAATTTTTAACAAAATAGTTACATTTTTAATACAAAAAAAAGATTCTTTTGTCAAAGAAACAAATTTCAATCAAATTAATGAAATTTAAAGCCAGAAATTTGAGTTTTGAACAAAACAGTTGAATCCTCAACCAAGAAATATGACTTTTAAACTATTTTTTAGAATTTTAAAATAAAAATAATAAGATTTTTGTATTGGGTTCTATTTAATCAATTCAAATTTAATTGGAAAAAATGAGAAAAATCCTTTGATAAATAAATACAAATTTTTATAGACTTAATAATAATACTTAAAATAAATATCTAAAGTGAGTACGAGGCCAGAAAATAATTATCAAAAATCCAAGAGACATTTTTTTCAAACTTACCCTTAACGAGTAACATTACTCTTCGTGGTTTTTTTAATTTGCTGACCATTTCCTCCAAACTGAAGGCACCAACGACTTTGGTCCCCTTAGCTTCATTCGCGAGAAACGATTTTACCTTATCCGTGGTTCGATTAAAGGCACAGACCACAAAGCCATGATCATTCATGTTTAGAATTAAATTTTGACCCATAACGGCCAAGCCGATCAGAGCGATATCCGCCACCCTGGCGACCACAAAAAAATTAAATAAGTTTGAGAAGCAATTTTAGATAATCAAACTCAATTTAGTGATCTTAGTACATTAAAGTTCTAAAATAATAATATAAATTCAAAATAAATAATGTTTATTAAATCATTATTTTAATAAATAATACAAATATTAATTTTTAACGAAAATAGGGCAATAATGTTCGAATTAATGCCAAAAGGGCGAATTATTTATAAAACACTTGTATTTTTAACCGAAAAATAACAATTTTCAACAAAAAGTTCATTTTTAACCAAATAGTTGTATTTTATACACAAAAGATGAATTTTCAAGCAAGAAATAAATTTTCTCCCAAAAAATACGAAATTGAAATAAATTCATGAATTTTTATGCAAATGAATTTTCAAGCAAGAGATAATTTTTGAACAAAAAAGTGTAATTTTTAGCCAAATAAATGGTTGAATTAAACCAAAAATTCGGCAAAATTTACATTTAAATAACAAGGAAATTAATGAAAACCTTTTTAAGAAGACCATTTTTTTAATTTATTTATTTTGATTAATTTTAATTATATTTATGTATAAGAATTTTATTAATATCTTAATTTAAACAATTTTAATGTAAAATATATTTTATTTTTTATTAATATTTTATTAATTTCAACCAAAAATTATTTTTTAACCAAACAATTGCATTTTTAAGCAAAAGAGAGGAATTTTGAAACAAACAAAAAAAACAAATTTGCAACTAAAAAAGATTTTTCAGCCAAGAAAAAATATGTCAATCAAATTTTTGAAATTTCTGAACGTTAAATAAAATTCAAGATCTTTTACAGGTTTTCCAGGACAAGAAATCCATTGAAACTTTCGAAATTTTTGTGAATTCGTTGAAATATTTTGAAGTATTTATGAAATTTCTATGAAATCTATTGAAATCTCTTACAATTTTTGTAAAATCTTTTAATTTTTTTGTAAAATCTTTGAAATCCTTGAATTATTTGAAATGTTTGTGATATTTTTTTGAAATATTTGTGAAATCTTTCTTTAATATTTCTTTGGGGAAACTTTTGTGTTCGTTTGCCATAATTTAAATTTTTTGAAATCTTTTCAAATTTTTTGAAACCTTTTGAAATTAAAAAAAAAGTTTAAATATTTTGAAATCATTATAAATTCTTTGAAACACTTGTGAAAATCTTTTCTACATCTTTTATATTTATTTGAAATCACTGGAATATTTGAAACTTTTGTGAAATATTTTGAAATTAAAAAAAACATTGTACTTGTTTAAAATAATGGAAATGTTTTTTGGTCTACTGTACCCTTTTTGAAATCTGGGATTCTTCAAATTTTTTAAATATTTAAAAACTTGTGTGCTATCTTAAAAAAATTTAATTATCGCAAATCTTTGAAATGTTCTGAAATCTTAGAAATCTGATTTAAAATTCAATTTAATTAATTTATTTATTTATTTTTTTGAATTTCATTTAATTTAATTTTTAAAATCCTTTAAATCTTCTGAAAGTTTTAAAATCTTTGTGAAATCTTCTTTAAAAAAACTAAATCCTTTAAAATCTTTCAAATGTTCTGAAAGGTTTAAAAAATTTGTGAAATATTTTGTATCTATTTGAAATCTTTTGAAATGTTTTAAAATTTTGGTAAAATCTTTGAAATCTTTTGAAATTCTTGAAATCTTCTGAAAACCTTGTGAATTCTTTGAAATATTTGTGAAATTTTTCTGAAATCTTTTATATTCATTTAAATTTTAAAATAATAAAAAAAATTGAAAGCTTTGTGAAATATTTTGGAATCTTCTGAAACCCTTTGAAATCGTTTAAAATCTTTGAAATTTTTTACATCTGGTGTACAGTACCATTTTTAATATATTTAAAATCCTTGAAATCTTTTGAAAGTTGTAAGATCTTTGTAAAATATCCGAAATCTCGTCCTTTTAAATATTATAAAAGCTTTGAAATATTTACAAATTTTTAGAATTATTTCGTAACCTTTTCAAATGTGGTATAAAAATCAAGGTTTAAAAAAATTCAAGGGGAATTCTAAATTTTCAAGGTCGCTGGACACCCTAAATATATTATAAAAAATTATACTATTATGTATAAAAGTAAGAAACTCAGATAATTTTGATCAGTTTATTCTTCTCTAATTTTTACTGAAAAATATAAAATCTACTCTTTATTAGAGAAAGATAAACCTCATGCCTTGGAAAGAAGAATATGTGCAATTAATTTTTAATATAAAATTATGAACAGAAATTCGAAAAAAATTTAATCTTGCAAACATTAAAATAAAAAATATATATATTTCGAATATTTATCGATTTTCTTTTCATCAAACTTCTAAAAGAGTTCAATTTTGAAAATTCGAAGAAAAATTGCAAAACTCATATAAACTCTATTATAATTTTTTGCTTTTGAAGATCTAGAATAAGATTATAAGACGTGGAATTTTTAGGTTATGACGCGAAATATACGTCAGAATCGTCGGAATATTCTTTTTTTTTTAACGTCACGCGAAACATTAAAATGCGCATACAGAAAATTACGATGACTAGACAAACCAGCACCTGAGGAAACCTTGCTTTCTCAACTGTAAAATCACTAAAACTTGAAATACAATCATTTGGGCCGGCTTGAAATAAATTTGCTTACGGTTTCTTACTTACGGTTCAGTCATGATGTCTGCTATTTTTTCAAAAATGTGTGAACAAGTTTGGAATAATAAATTTTTAAACTCGGTCTCAGCAACAAGTGGCCGTTAACGTCGACTTCGTATTCGAATGGATTCGGAAGTGTACTACACGTTACACGATCATGGTACTACACTATCATCATTCTCTCCTCTTGCGGTCAGCAGACCTCGGAGTAGCCAATGGCAAACCTCGCAAGGTCAAGCTTTCCATTATCAATACGACAATCAAGCTTATTATTATTCAGTTTCAGTCAGGAGTCTCGTGTCTGATATTGATAACGTCTTCAAAATCTATACCAAAACCCTGGAGAAAGTTCCGGATAGGAATTCTGAATTCATTTTCATTCCGAATCTTTCCGAATTATTCCGAAATCTGTTTCCGAACCAACCCGAATCGATCCGAACCAATCCGAACAAAGTTCTACATTTCGTTCGATCCAAATCAGTTAACAATTAATTCG
>JAWWLR010000155.1:16505795-16521146 GCA_035041075.1 Acraspis erinacei | reverse complement strand
GGTTCTTGAATATTCGTGCTTTTATTGGTACGCTAGGGTGGTCCACATTTTTTTGCTTCGAATTTTAATGCATAGGATAGAGTATGTCAAATATTTTAAAACATTTTAAACGATTTCAAAAGATTTTAGAATATTTTACAGAAATTTCAAATATTTTAATGATTTTAAATGAATACAAAAGATTTGACAAATATTTCTAAGAATTCATAAAAATTTCATGAAGATTCCAAAATGTGTCAGTAGTACATCAGATTTCAAAACATTTTAAACATTTTAAATATTTTAAACTATTTAAGATTTTTTTTAAAAGATTTCAAAATATTTAACAAAGATTTTAATGATTTTAAATAAATACAAAAGATTTCACAAATATTTCAAAGAATTGATAAAAATTTCATGAAGCTTCCAGAATCTAAGATTTCAAAAAGTTTACTGTACACCAGATTTCAAAGATTTCGAAACATTTTAAAGATTTTAAAAGATTTCACAAGAATTTAAAATCTTTTAATAATTTAAATCAATACAAAAGATTTCATAAAAATTGCATGAAGATATCGAATTCAAAGATTTCATAACAATTGTATAAATATTTAAAATTAAAAAAAATTTTAATTATTCTAGTACATCCGATTTCAAAGATTTTTAAATATTTCAAAAATTTTAAAGGATTTTAAATTCTTTTAGAAGATTTCAGAAGATTGTGCAAAGATTTTTCAAAAATTTTGAACATTGCACAAATATTTTACAACATTTTACAAAAATTTCAAGGGTTTCAAAAATTTTTACCAAAATTTTAAAAGATTTCAAAAAATTTCACCATATTTCAAGGATTTCAAATATTTTAATAATTTCAAATTAATACAAAAGATTTCAAAAAAATTTTACCAAAATTTTAAAAGATTTAAAAAGATTTCTCAACAATTTAAAATATTTTAATGATTTAAATCAATACAAAAGATTTCATAAAAATTGCATCAAGATTTCGAATTCAAAAATGGTACAGTACACCAGATTTAAAAGATTTTACCAAAATTGTAAAAGATTTTAAATATTTCAAAGATTTCATAAAAATTTTATAAAAATTTAAAATTAACAAATTTTTAAACGGTTTTAGTACACCCGATTTTTAAATATTTCAAAAATTTTAAAGGATTTTAAATTCTTTTAGAAGATTTCAGAAAATTCTACAAAGATTTTTCAAAAATTTCGAACATTGCACAAATATTTCAGAACATTTTGCAAAGATTTCATGGGTTTCAAAGATTTTAATAATTTCAAAAGATTTCAAAGATTTCATAAAAATTGCATCAAGATTTCGAATTCAAAAATTTCGAAAAGGTTACACAAAAAGGGTACAGTACACCTGATTTAAAAGATTTTACCAAAATTTTCAAAGATTTTAAATATTTTAATTATTTCAAATTAATGCAAAAGATTTCATAACAATTTGATAAAGATTTAAAATTAAAAAAATGGGGAAATACACTAGATTTTAAAGGATTTGAAATTCTTGTAGAAGATTTCAGAAAATTCCGCAAAGATTTTACAAAAATTTCGAACATTTTGCAAATATTTCAAGGCTTTCAAAGATGTTTACCAAAATTTTAAAAGACTTCCAATATTTCAAAATATTTCACCAAGATTTCAAGGATTTCAAATATTTTAATAATTTCAAATTAATGCAAAAGATTTCATAAAAATTTTATAAATATTTTAAATTTAACAATTTTAAAAATGGGTATATAACACCAGATTTCAAAGTTTTAAAAATATTTTAAAGGATTTGGCATTTTTTAGAAGATTTCAGAAAATTCCGCAAAGATCTTACAAAAATTTTGAACATTTCACAAATATTTTCGCATATTTTACAAAGATTTCAGGGGGTTTCAAAGAGGTTTACCAAAATTTTAAAGGATTTCGAATATTTCACAAATATTTCAAGGATTTTAAATATTTTAATCAGTTCAAATTAATAAAAAAAAATCACAAATTTTTCAAAGCATTTATAAGATTTCAAGGATTTTAAAGATTTTAAAAAGTGTATGGTAAATCTAATTTCTAAGATTTCAGAACATTTCTAAGCTTTGCAAAAAAAAATCCATTAGGATTTAAAAAAATTCAAGAATCTCAATGATTTCAAAAGGGATACAAAAAATTTCAAAGATTGTAAAGGAGTTCGCATATTTTTTAGAAAATTTCCAGATATTTCACAAAAGTTTAAAATATTTCAGTAATTTCAAATAAATACAAAATATATAGGAAAGATTTTACAAGTATTTCAAAGAATTTATAAAGATTTAAAAAGATTTCAAGAATTTACAAAATTTCGAAAGATATCAAAAATGTCCTAACATTTCAGAGGTTTTAAACAATTTCAAAAAGTTTCAATAAATTTGAAAAATATTTTAGTGATTTCAAATAAACACCAAAGTTTTCACAAACATTTCAAAGATTTAAAAATATTCCCAAAGATAACTTATGTTCGAAAAAAATGAAAATAGCTTTATTTATTATTCTGCTTTCTTTAGAAATTGTTAGCGAATAAAAAAATTAAATATTTCATCTTTTATAGGACATCCCCAATTTTTTTTTGCCCACTGGGTCGTAAATTTATTAGCCCCAATATGTGAAAATGGTTGTAAGACTTCCTGTCAAGATTACTCAATAAGCCAAACAGAAAACTTGAAGTCAATATGCCCTGAATGCTCTGTGATAACGAGGCTCTAACAATGAGACAGTTGTCTGTTGAAGTTATAGAAAAAATCTAATAATCAAAACTTAGGATATTATTTTAAGAGAATTCTGATCTCATTTATAAAGAAAAGAAAAAAAACTGTAGAGGCAGCTTTTATCTGATGGAAAATTGTCTTTTATTAATTATTATTTATATTTTGAGCTTAAATCCGACCGACAGCTGTCTTGTTCATCTGAATTTTAAAAATGTAATCGCTAATTGTTTAACTTGTAATTAGAAATACTCCACTAGATAATTTTTTAATTATAATTTAGTTATTATAAAAATGGTGACACAATTAACAACCGATTAAGACTAATGAAGATTTTGTTGATCGCGCTATATGAAAGGTTTGAAATACGAAATCTAGCCGAGAAACATTTATAATATTATATGAAAAATGATAGTTTTTTCTCATATTGAGAAATTCTCTCAGAGCGAAGAATCGTTCCATATTTTTCTTTGTCGCAATTTTACGGGAACAGGCCATTTTACAGCAGCTTATTTTTCCTTCTCTTGACACTCTGCATTACTTATCGCGAAGATAGTAAAAGGTCTTTTTTTTTCTAATTTTGCAATTTGTTCGGTCTTGTAAAATGCAAATTGAAAATTGTTTAAATTGAAAAGAAAGGCGACAGGGGGTTATTGCACAGAAATTTGTTGTCTGAGTTGCATTTTAAAAGAAAAATACAAATCTTAATATACAACGAATTGTGATTTTCCTTGTCTTTCTCCCGACCTATTTATTTATTTGATTTTATGCTGTAAGTTGATACATTATTTTTAAATTAAAAATTAAAAAAATGATTTTTTTGAAGTGTTAGAATTCCAATTTTAATTTTTATAGGGTTAAACATGAATAATGTTTGAAAATAATAAAAAGAGGGTGTCTGTCCTGCCTGGAGTTTTCAGAAAAGTTTTATTTATGTGGAAAAACCTGAAGATGTCTGAATTTTTTTGAAGTCAGGACATTTTTTGGAGTGTTTTTATTTAATTGTTTGTTTGAAATTAATTTTTTTTAAATTAAAATTTGACTTCTTATTTTTCATTGAAAATTGATATCTTTTAGTTGAAAATTAAAGTATTTATTTAACATTTCATGTGTTTCGTAGAAAATTGAATCTTTTTGGTAAAAAATTAATCTTTTTTCTTGAAAATTCAAGTTTGAAATTTATATCTTTCTTGAATGTGTTTTAGTTGGAAAATGAACTCTTGTTGAAAAGAGACGTTTTTTTAAGGTTGACTTAAACTGTTTTTCATTGAAAATTAGAATATTTTTGGTTGGAATATCAACTATTAAATTTTTTTAAACCCTGCAAATTAAACTATTTTGTTGAAATTTTTTGCTTAAAATTAATTAATTTAACTGAAAGTTTAAAAATGTAAAATTCATTTAATTTTGTTCGTTGAAAATTCATCTTTTTAACTGAAAATGAAAATATTCCAGTAGATTCGTAATTTTTAATTGAAAATTCATGTTTGGTAGAAAAATTAGCTACTTTGTTGAAAATTCGTTTTGTTTGTTTGAAATTATGTTGTTTTTTTTCTTTAATTAAAATTTGACTTCTGTTTTTCGTTGAAAATTCATCTTTTTTAGTTGGAAATTCGATCTTTATGGTAAAAATTAATCTTTTTTCTTGAAAATTCAAGTTTGCAATTTTTATCTTTCTTTAATTTTTCTTAGTTGAAAATTGAACTCATGTTGAAAGGAGTCGTTTTTTTTTTGTAGACTTGAACTGTTTTTCATTAAAAATAAAAATTTTTTTGGTTGGAATATCAACTATTAAATTTTTTTAAACCCTGAAAATTAAACTATTTTGTTGAAATTTTTTGCTTGAAATTAATAAATTTAACTGAAAGTTTAACAATGTAAAATTCATTTAATCTGATTGGTTGAAAATTCATCCTTTTCGCTGAAAAGTAAAATATTCCTGTAGATTCCTCATTTTTAATTGAAAATTCATGTTGTTTTTTTTTAAATAAAATTTGACTTCTATTTTTCGTTGAAAATTGATTCTTTTTAGTTGAAAATTAAAGTATTTAGTTAACATTTCATGTATTTGGTTGAATATTCAATGTTTTTAGTAAAAAATTAATCTTTTTGCTTGAAAATTCAAGTTAGAAATTTTTATCTTTAACTGTCATTAAAAATTAAAATATTTTTGGTTGGAATATCAAATATTAAATTTTTTTTAATACTGAAAATTTAACTATGTTGAACAGTTTTTTTGCTGAACGTTAATTTTTAAACTGAAAATGTAAAATTCATTTAATTTTGTTGGTTGAAAATTCATCTTTTTAACTGAAAATTAAAATATTCCAGTAGATTCCTCATTTTTAATTGAAAATTTATCTTTGGTAGAAAAGTGAGCTATTTTGTTGAAAATTAGTTTTTTCTTTAAATAAGAATTAAGTTTTTTTTACAGTAAATTTAACTATTTTGTTTAAAAAAAAAGTTATTTGCTGAAAATTAACTTTTAAACTGACAAATTTAACAATTTAAAATTAATTTGATCTTGTGGATTGAAAATTCATCTTTTTGGCTAAAAATTTAATTATTCCAGTTATAGATTCCTCATTTTAAATTTGAAAATTCATCGCTGGTAGAAAAATAAGTTTTTTTGTTCAAAATTGTTTTTTTCTTCTTTGGCTAAAAATTAATTTGTTTACAGAAAATTGTACTATTCCAGATGAAACTTTTGTTGAAAATTTCTTTTTTTTTTGTTGGAAAATTCATTTTTTGACTGAAAATGTAACTATTTCATTTGAATATTCCATTATTTCAGTTAAAAATGTATCTCTCTGGTTGAACATTAATATTTGTAAACATACATTTAACTGTTCAATTTTTGGTTTAAAAATTATATTTTTTTTCGTGAAAAATTCATCTTTTTTGGTATAAATTATTCTTCTTTCTTAAAAATTCAGTTATTCTATTACAGATTAATCATTTTAATTATAAATTCAGCTTTCTAATTTAGATTCAACTAATACCGTTAAAGATTCATAATTTAAGTTAAAAATGCCACACATTTTTGGAAATTTCTCTAAATAAATAAATAAAAATGTAACTACTTTTTTTTTTAATTTGTTGTTTTTTATCTGACAATGTAACGCTTCCAATTCAATAATCCATAATTTAAGTTGAAAATTCATCTCTTTATTTGATTTTTTATTGAAAAGTTAATTATTCAATTTTTAGTTGAAAAATTACCATTTTTAGTTGAAAATTCGTTTTGTTTTGGCTAAAATTAATCTTCGTGATTGAAAATTCAGCAATACCAGTTAAAAATAAATTATTTTAGTTAAAGATTCATTGTTTTGTTTAAAATTGAACCATTTTTATTGAAGATGCATCATTTTCGTTGAAAATTCCTAAATTTGGTTAAAAATTAATTTTTTAACTTTCATTTTTGGTAGAAAATTAATCTTTTTTATTTAAAAATTCAAAAAGTTAGTTAAAATTTTGTCCAACTATTTCGATAAAAATGAATTATTTTGTTGGAAATTCATATATTTTGTTGAAAAATCTCTCTGTTTGAAAATTCAATTATTCCAGTGGAAGATTTATAATTTTAGACCAAATTTTATCACTTTTTTTAAAAGATTTTTTGTTGTGGAAAATTAATTGTTTAACCAGGTTTAGCTAATCAATTTTTTGTTGAAAATACATGAATTATGTTGAAAAAGAGTTTTTTCTTGTAGAAAAAGAGTTTTTTCTTGTAGAAAATGAATCCTTTTCTTTGAAAATTAATATCGTTTTAGTTGAAAATTCGTCTTTTTGGTAGAAATTCATCTTTTTAGTTAAAAATTCAATTATTTAATTAAATATTAATCATTTTAGCAGAATATTCAACTATTTCATTTTTGGTTGACAATTTTTCTTTCTGTTAAAAATTCATGTATTTTGTTGAAAATTCGCCTTTTTTAGTAAAAGTTAATCTTCTTGTTTGATAATTTAACAATTTCAGTTAAAAATACATGATTTTAGTTAGAAATTCACTTTTTTTTAATTTTGAAAATTCATCATTTTTGTTGAAAAACGTTTTTTTCTTGGTAGAAAATTAATCTTGTATGCAAATTCATCTTTTTGATTGAAAATTCAATTATTCCCTTTCAAGATTCTAAAATTTTAGTAGAAAATTTACCTTTTTGTTGAAAGTTAAACTCTTTTGTTAAAAATGAATTTTTTTGGAAATAAATTATCTATTCCAGTTAAGGTTCATTATTTGAGTTGAAAATTTATCTCTTTAGTTGAACGTCAAATTTTTTTACTGAAAATTCAATTATTCAATTTTTAGTTAGAAAATTATTATTTTACTTAAAAATTAAATTTTTTGAATTTTTTTTTACAATTATTTTTTGTTGAATTTTTTTTTTTACTGTAAATGTAACTATTTCAGTAGAATATTTCATCATTTTAATTAAAAATTCATCTGTTTGGTTGAACATTAATTTGTTTGTCTAAAAATTTAAATATTCAATTTTGGGGTAAAAAATTATCTGTTTCGTTGAAAATTCGTCTTTTTTGGTAGAACATTCAATATTTTAGTCGAAAATTCATTACTTTTGTTGAAAACTTTTTTTTGTGAGGAAAATTGGTTTTTTTAACTGAACATTTAACTCTTACTCTTTTTTTGAGAATAATTAATGTATTTTTTGTTGAAAATTAATGTATTTTTTTACTCTTGCCTATTTTATTGAATTTTTTTTACAATTATTTTATTTTTTTTACTGTAAATGTAACTATTTCAGTAGAATATTCCATCATTTTAATTAAAAATTCATCTGTTTGGTTGAACATTAATTTCTTTACCTAAAAATTTAAATATTCAATTTTGGGGTAAAAAATTATCTCTTTCTTTGAAAATTCATCTTTTTTGGTAGAAATTAATCTTCTTGGTAGAGAATTTATGTATTTTTTGGATTGAATTTTAAAAATAATTTGTCGTTGAAATTTTTTACTGTAAATTTAACTATTTCATTAGAATATTCCATCATTTCAGTTAATAATTCATCTCTTTGGTTTAACATTAACTTTTTGTCTACAAATTTTAATATTAAATTTTGGGTTAAAAAAATTATCATTTTTGGTTGAAAATCCGTCGTTTTGTAGAAATTAATCTCCTTGGTAGAAAATTCACTAGTTTAGTTACAAAATTCATTACTTTGGTTGAAAACCTTTTTTTTTGTTGGAAAATTGATTTTTCAATTGAAAATTCAACTTATTCCAGTTTTGGTTGAGAATTTATGTATTTTTTGGACTGTTGCTTATTTTATTGAATTTTTTTACAATTATTTTTTGTTGAAATTTTTTTTACTGTAAATGTAACTATTTCAGTAAAATATTTCATCATTTTAGTTAAAAATTCATCTCTTTGGTGGAACATTAAGTTGTTTGTCTAAAAATTTAAATATTCAATTTTGGGGTAAAAAATGATCTGTTTCGTTGAAAATTCGTCTTTTTTGGTAGAACATTCATTATTTTAGTTAAAAATTTATTACTTTGGTTGAAAACTGTTTCTTCTTGGGAAAAATTGATTTTTTAATTGAAAATTTAAATATTCCATTTTTTGTTGAGAACTTATGTATTTTTTGTACTCTTGTATATTTTATTGAATTTTATTAATAATTTGTTCTGTGCAATTTTTTACTGTAAATTTAACTATTTCAGTAGAATATTTCATCAATTCAGTTAAAAATTCATCACTTTGGTTGAAAATTAATTTTTTTGTCTAAGAATTTAAATATTCAATTTTGGGTTAAAAAAATATCTTTTTCTTTGAAAATCCATCTTTTTGGTAGATATTAACCTCCTTGGTAGAACATTCATTACTTTATTTACAAATTCATTACTTTGGTTGAAAACTTGTTTTCTTTTTTGTTGGAAAATTGATTTTTTTTTAACTGAAAATTTAACTCTTCCATTTTTTGTTGAGAATTAATGCATTTTTTGGACTTGCCTATTTTATTGAATTTTTTTTACAATTTTTTTTTACTGTGAATGTAACCATTTCAGTAGAATATTTCATCATTTTATTTAAATATTCAATTATGGAATACAAAATTATCTGTTTCGTTGAAAATTCTTCTTTTTTGGTAGAAATTTAACTTCTTGGTTGAACATTCGTTATTTTAGTCGAAAATTCATTACTTTAGTAGAAAACTTTTTTTTTTGTGGAAAATTAGTTTTTTAACTGAAAATTTAACTCTTCCATTTTTTGAGAATTAATGTATTTTTTGAACTCTTGCCTATTTTATTGAATTTTTTTTACAATTTAAATATTCAATTTTTGTTCTAAAAATTATCTTTTTCTTTGTGAATTCGTCTTTTTTGGTAGGAATATAACTTCTTGGTTGAAATTTCACTATTTTAGTTGAAAATTCATTACTTTGATTGAAAACTTATTTCTGTTGTTCTTGAAAATTGATTTTTTTAACTGAAAATTTAACTTCCATTTTTTTAGAATCCGTGTATTTTTTGCATCGTCTTTTTCGGTACAAAATCAATCTTTTTGGTAGAGGAAATTCAACAATTGAAAATTGAATGAAATTCATAATTGGATTATGAACGGTAAAAAATCTAACTTTTGAAAATTAAAGATAATAAAGAAATGAATGAAAATTGAAGAAAATTAAACATCTATTTTTCAATAGTTGGATTTTCCTCAATGCCCAAATATTCAATTCCACATAAGAATTTAATAAATAAACATTTCGATCCATAAAACAAAAAATTGCAAAAAACTAGATTTTTTCGAAAAACGTGTAGCTACTACCAAATAATATTTATAAACAAATTAATAGTCATCCAATGCGCCTCAGTAGGGAACCTATGTGAACAAAAACGATTATTTAACATATTTAAAAATACATTTCTTATAAAAAAATCCTTTCCCTATTTCCTGAAATTTACCTTTTTTCCCTCAAAATTCCTTCTTTCTTTGAGCTCCCTGATTCCTGTGATGGTTTAAAAAAATGGTGACGAAAAAATAATAGAAATTGCTCGGAATAATTCTGGTTTCTATTTATTTTCGATTTTCATTATAAATAAAGCGCAGCACACACACATTCATACTCGTAACAGTGGATCTACCACTGGTCATTCTCCCTAATTTACAATTTAATCGTGTTGAGCCGACTCGTGCCATCGGATTGCTTCGTTAGTTATTATATTTTCGGGATTCTAAGAACAACCTGTGCATCAGCAGGCACTCTCTAACATCTCTCAAAATTAAGTAATTCTTCAGCCCTCTTTGATCTTATTTTCCTCTTCCTCGACTCTGCTACAGGTTTCTTTTTTTTTTTTATCCGAATAAAAGAGTTATTTTCCTACTGACCTCTTGAGCAATTAGCACCAAAAATACGTTTCGCATTAGTGCCGATCACTCTCACCTCTTTTCCAAAGGGCCCGAGAGCTATCTCATTTCTTTTCGCGGATTCTACAATTTACTCTAGACAACAAGTGTTAGGTTGCATTAACGAACTAAATTTGTTCCACTAATACTTATTCATACCATATTGTCTATTTCTTTTCTCTCTTCAGCACGTGCTAAAACACTACGTTAAATAATTACATAACTGTTCGACAGTTTTCTCTTCTATCTGATCAATGATTCCTTCTTTCTCTCTCTCTCTCTCTCTTTCTCTAGAAAATGAGTTTAGCAGCGCTGAAAAGAAAAGTTCTTTAATTACTGTTTTTTTTTGCTAATGAATACCCGTTCTCTGAGCAGATCTGCGGTTTTTTTTCTAGTTTCACTATATAATTTCGAACACGTGGTGATACAGCAGTTACTTTTTTGTTATTGTTGTTGTTGCTCCTAGGGCCAGGTGTTGCGATTTCTCTCTAGTTTGGATAGTGAAGCTTCTTTTCTAAAACCAGTAGAATCGAATATAAGTCGCGCTCGACGAGATTTCGCGATCTTCCAACACGTCGCGGAAGCTCGACGACTAAGAGCAACTTCCGCAAGGCCGATCTCCGAGTGAGGACGATGACGTCGCGATCTTCGATGATTTACAATGATTTCGAACGGAGATGTATAAGTTATTGTTGTTGGGGATGAGGGACAGGTGGACAGGTGGACAGGAGGCTTGGCTTAAGCGGCCTTGACAGCCTTCATGAGGAGATCAGTACTAAGGGATTTGGGCCTCTCGATTGGCAGGCCGAGGGCTCGGGACCAGACGTTGGAGGCGAGGACACCCAGGGCGCGGGAAACTCCGAAGAGGACGGTGTAATAGTTCATCTCCTTCATGCCGTAGTATTGCAAGAGAACTCCAGAGTGGGCGTCCACGTTCGGCCAGGGGTTCTTGACTTTTCCGGTTTCCAAGAGGACAGGCGGTACGACCTTGTAGACTTGCGACACCAACTGGAAACGATCAAGTCAAGTGTCAATTTCAAAAATGAGAGTGGCGATTTTCCGCGGACGATTTAAAGTTTTTTTCCATTTTTCCCGGTCAAAAAATTGCAAAATAAATTAAAAAGATTCATTTTCCAGCAAAAAAAAAAGAAAAAAAAACGATTTTTTAAGCAAATAGTTTAATTTTGAACCAAAGTGATGATTTGAAATTTCCGGTCAAGTTCTTAAATTTTTCGGGTCAAATAATTGTAAAATAAATGAAAAAGATTCATTTTCACCACACAAAAAATGGATTTTTAATCAAATAATTCAATTTTTAACCAATGTGACGATTTCAAATTCCAGGTCAAGTGTTTCAATTTTCCCGGCCAAAACATTGCAAAATAAATGAAAAAGATTAATAAAATAGTTCAATTTTTAACCAAAGTGACGATTTGAAACTTCCGGTCAAGTGTTTCAATTTTCCCTGTCAAAGCATTGCAAAATAAATAGAAAACATTCGTTTTCTACCAATAAACGTATTTTTAATCAAAGTGACGATTCCCGGTCATTTCCCGGTCAAGATTTTCAATTTTCCTGGTCAAATCATTGCAAAATAAATGAAAAAAATACATTTTCACCACAAAAAAAAACGAATTTTTAATGAAATAATTCATTCTTTAACCAATGTGACGATTTCAAATTCCCGGTCAATTGTTTCAATTTTCCCGGTGAAAACATTGCAAAATAAATGAAAAAGATTCATTTTCAACAAAAAAAAAAAACGATTTTTTAATAAAATAGTTCAATTTTTAACCAAAGTGGCGATTTAAAATTTCCGGTCAAGTTTTTAAATCTTTTCGGTCAAATAATTGTAAAATAAATGAAAAAATTCATTTTCAACAGACAAAAAACGGATTTTTAATTGAATAATTCAATTTTTAACCAAAGTCACGATTTCAAATTAACGGTAATTTTCCGGTCAAGTTTTTTGCAATCTTCCCGGTCAAAACATTGCAAAATAAATGAAAAAGATTTATTGTCAAGCCATAAAAAACAATTTTTTAATACAATAGTTCAATTTTTTAAAAAAGTGACGATTTGAAATTTCTGGTCAAGTTTTTCAATTTTTCCGGCCAAATAATTGCAAAATAAATGAAAAGGTTCATTTTCAACACACAAAAACGGATTTTTAATCAAATAATTCAATTTTTTAACCAATGTGACGATTTTAAATTAACGGTATTTTTCCCGGTCAAGTTTTTTTGCAATTTTCCCGGAAAAAATTGCAAAATAAATTAAAAAGATTCATTTTTAAGCAACAAAAAACGATATTTTAATAAAATAGTTCAATTTTGAACCAAAGTGATGATTTCCAATTCCCGGTCATTTCCCGGTGAATTGTTTCAATTTTCCCGGTCAAAACATTGCAAAATAAATTTAAAAGAATAATTTTCAACCCAAAAAAACAAACGATTTTTTAATCAAATAGTTCAATTTTTAACCAAAGTGGCGATTTGAAATTTCCGGTCAAGTTTTTCGATTTTTCCGGTGAAAATATTGCAAAATAAATAAAAAAAAATTCATTTTCAACACAAAAAAAAAACGAATTTTTAATAAAATAGTTCAATTTTTAACCAAAGTGAAGAATTTTCAAATCAAATTATTAACCTTCAACTTGCAAATTAAAACTTTTTTAATTGCGACACCAACTGGAAAAGATCAATTCAAGTGTAAATTTAACATTAGGGTGGCAATTTATGGAGTGATTTCAAATTCCCGGTCATTTCCCGGTCAAGTTTTACCATTTTCACAGTCAAAACATTGCAAAATAAATGAAAAAAGTTCATTAAAAAAAAATTTTGTTTGAAAATGTATCGTTGTTAGCTAAAAATTAACCTTTTTTGTAAATAATATACCTTTTTAGCTTGAAAATTTCACTTTTCATATTTTTCTTTCATCCCTTTTTGTGACAAATGAACTATTACATTGTTTTTTAAAAAGTTTTTTGTATTGAATTAAACTGGTTTTTATTTGATTTTTTATATTTTGCGTTCAGAATTCATAATGTTTTATTAAAAATTCAACTACTTGTCTAAAATTTGAACTCTTTTGCTATAAATTTATTTTTTGTTTCTTGAGGATTTATCATTTTGGTTGAAAATGCATCTATTTGGTTACAATTGTAACTTTTTGTTGAAGAATAATTTTTTTAACTGAAAATTTAACTCTTATAATTTTTCGTTGAAAATTTATCTTTGTTAGTTGAAATTTTTACTTTTTTTTAATCTTTTAGTCGAAAATTTAGATGTTGATCATTAATTTGATGTTTTGTTAAAATGTAAACTATTTGTTGGAAAAATCATCTTTATATATTGAATTAAACTGTTTTTGATTTGAAAATAATTTTTTTTGGGTTGAAATATCTACTATTATTCCAACTTTTCAGTTAAAAATTAAACTACTTGGTGTAAAGTTGAAGCACTTTGTTAAAAATTTGTTTTATCAGTCGAAGATTCATCTTTGGCTTGAAAAATATTTTTTTTTTAATTGAAACTCATTTTTTTGTAATTGAGAATGTAGCTGTTTCATTTTTCTTTGAAAATTTATCGTTTTGGGTTAAAAATTCAACTTTTTGTAGACAATTTGTCTTTTTGGCTTGAAAATTTAACTTTTAATCCTTTTTTTAATCTATTTTTGTTGAAACCTCAACTATTACAGTTATTGGTTAAAACTTTTTTTTCATTTCAACTGTTGAAAATGTATTTTTTGTTTCTTGAAGATTTATTATTTTAGTTGAAAATTCATCTATTTCGTTTGAAATTTAATTTTTTGTTGAAAATTACTTTTTTTAACCGTACATTTAACTATTCTATTTTTTGGTTGAAAATTAATCTTTGTTAGTTGAAAATTTTACTTTTTGCTCATCTTTTTTAGTCGAAAATTTAGATGTTGATAATTAATTTGCTTTTTTGTTGAAAATTCGTCTTTTTTGATTAAATTAAACTGTTTTTGATTTAAAATTTAATATTTTTTGGTTGATATATCTATATTTTGCGTTTGGAATCCATAATTTTTTAATTGAAAATTCAAGTACTTGGTTGATACTTGAACTCCTTTGATATAAATGTATTTTTTGTTTCTTAAAGATTTATCATTTTAGTTGAGAATTCATCTATTTGATTGGTAATTTAGCTATTTTGTTAAAAATCGACTATTTCCTTTGAAAAATTATATTTTTTAGTTTAAAATGTTACTTTTTGGTAATGCTATTTAGTCGGAATTTCAGCTGTTGACAATTAATTTTCTTTTTTGTCAAAATGTAAACTATTTGGTAGAAAATTCATCTCTGTAGATTGAAAATTCCACAATTTGGTTAAAAATTCAACTGTTTAGTTGAAGCATAATCTTTTTTTTCGTGTCTTTTGCTTGCAAGTTGTAATTTTCGACTTGAAAATGATTGAAAAGCATCTGAAAAATGGTAGAAAAAATAATCAAATTTACCTTGAACAAACTGTCGTTGGGCAGATGCTTCAGGGCAAACTCCCTCTGGCACGTATACCTCGGATCCGTCTTCCTCAGCACCGCATGTCCATACCCAGGAACGACTTGTCCACTCTTCAGTGTATTCCAGATGAATTCCTTGAGCTTCTCGTCACTCGGATTCTCGCCAACCTGGGCCTGGAGTTTCTGCAGCCAGACAAGAACCTCCTGGTTCGCGAGTCCATGAAGAGGACCCGCCAATCCATTCATACCAGCCGCGAAGGACAGATAGGGATCAGCGAGAGCCGATCCGACCAGATGAGTCGTATGAGCCGACACATTGCCACCCTCGTGGTCCGAGTGGATCGTCAGATAGAGACGCATCAGCTCGATGAATTCGGCATTGTCGTAGCCCAGCATCGTCGAGAAATTCCAGGACCAATCCTTGCCCGCGTCCACGGATCCAATTCCCTTGCCACCCTTGTAGAGGTTGCGATATATCGTCGCAGCGACCACCGGCAGCTTCGCGATCAGATTCATCGAGTCCTCGTAGACGCTCTCCCAGTACTTGCTCTTGTGCACGCCGCCAGTGTATGCCTTGACGAATTCACTCTCGCTGTTGAGGAGGGTGATGGCCGCGGAAAATTGGGTCATGGGATGGAGGTGCTTGGGGAAGTCGTTGAGCGCCTTGGTCACGTGACTGGGCAGAGCACTCCTGGTCGACCATTCCTTGGAAATGGCCTTGACCTGAGCCTCGGTGGGTACGTCCCCGGTTATTAGGAGCCAGAAGAGACCTTC
>JAWWLR010000155.1:16454374-16468322 GCA_035041075.1 Acraspis erinacei | reverse complement strand
CATTCTCATCGCGACACTCGCGCTGCGCTCTCGATTTTTGACGGACATTTTTAAATGCATATTTTCTGATCCACCTTAAAATAAATTTAAAAAACTACAACCCTTTTTTCTGACATTTTTTTCTATCTCGTGTTGTTATGCTAAGAAAAGGATTTTTGGTTTCATATTATTTTCTATGGATTAAGTAAAATATCCTCCAAGTCGTCTTTTATATTTTACATATCTCGTGTCTTTTGGCGTAATATTGGAATTTTCGATTTCCTGCATGTTACTTACGATAAATAAAAACAAAATTACGAATCCTATTGGAAAATGGTTAAAAGACATATTGTAGGATTTTTCAAAAGCTATAATTTCTCTTTGAGACTTTTTTTCGTAGTTTGCATCGTTTAGTCATTATAATGCTTTATCAATCATAATTAATGACAATATAATAAATTAGTACAAATTTGTATCCATTTTTTTGGCTGAATAAATTTTCTATCAATTTGTTTTCCTACCTTTTATCTTTTTCCACAAATTTCTATTTTTAATGCCATTTTTATGATTTATAACAAATTTGTAGCTCTTTTTCGGGCAAACAATTTTAGATAAATCTTTTTGTCTTAACTTCTGTCGTTTATCCACAAATTTTTATTTTTTTATTTTCAATTTTATTTTTCACGAATAAAACAAGAAGTACGCATCCTATCAAGAAGTGATTAATAACGAATTTGTAGATCTTTATTGGTATCACAATTTTTCTTAATTCATATTTTTTCGTATCCTGCACAATTTTACCAAAAAATTGAATTTTTGATTATTTTTTTGCCATCAAAATTTGAATTTTCGATTTTTCAAGAAAATCCAAAATGTTGTTATGATAATCTTGAAGAGCTACCAAAAAGCAATGTTTTTCTTCTCTTTACTTTTTGTCATATCAGGCGATTTTTGGCTTAAAATTTTGATTTTCGAATGATTTAAAAATGTTTGAAAATGCTATAACTCTGAGAATATTCTTTTTATCGAAAAAAGTCATGAGGATAAATTTTTCGTCTTTTCTAATATTATAAATATCCGTACATAGAATTTTCAAATTCAGAAAAAAGTGGTCTCAAAAATGTTCAAAATGCGCTCACTTTTTGAATTTTTATCGAAAATGGCTGCTTAACAAACTCGTCTCTTCTTTTAGGGCCTAAAAAAGTGTGCCAAAGATCGGTTTGATTAGTTCATTTTTTCGAGATTTATCGTGTTTACGGATGGACGGACAGACAGACAGACGCCATCGTAAACACTTGATTTTTCGGATTTCTCTTCAACAAAGCAGTTCAACTTTTGACCAAAAAAGACCAAAAAAAAAGAATTTTCTACCAAAAGCTTGAATTTTTAAACCGCAAATATTAATTTTTAACCCAAAACACAAATTTTTAACAGAAAAAAAATAATTTTGAAGCAAGCACTTACGTTTTTAACCAAAAATGAGAAAAATTAAATTAAGATAATTTCGTTTTCTACCCAAACAGACGAATTTGAAATAAAAAGATAAAGTTTCAACAAAAAATGGAAAAGACACATTTTCAGTTAAAGAAATTAATATTAAAACAAAAATTGAACAAAATAAATTTCCCGGAAAAGGGATTCATTTTTAAGAAACACAAAAAATTAATTTTCGACAAAAATTATGAATACGAAACCAAAAATACTAATAGTTTAAGCAAAATAATTGTACATTTAACCCAATAGTGGAACTTTTAACCATAAAAGATTGCAGTAGAAATTTCAATACCAATATATGAATTTTCAACAAAAAAGTACATTTTTACCAAACATCTTTTTAACAGAAAAAATATAAATTAAATATAAATAATATAAAATATAAAAAAATAAATATAAATTTTCCAAAAACCATATGAATTTTCAAACAAATCTTAAACATATTTCTAGAAAACAATTGAATTTTTGACACACAATTGTTAAATTTCTATCGAAAAGAGGAATTTTCATCCATGAACTTCATACTTTAACCAAAGAACACTAATTTTCAAACAAACGGCCGAATTTTCAACAAAAAGATGAATTCTCAACGAAAAATATAATATTTGTTATTTAAAATAAAAATTAATTTTCAACAAAATAGTTTTTATTTTCCATAAAATAATTAAATTTTAAATCAAATATAGTTACATTTGTAACAATATTGTTGAATTTTCAACATACAAAGATGAATTCTCAATCAAATAGTCGAATTTTAAAATACAGAAGATTAAACTTTATCCAAAAAACCTTTAATTTTTAGCCGGAAAAGTTGAATGAAAAAAATCTTTAAAAAACCTATAATTATAAATATTAAAAAAAGATTTTTTAATATTCTTGTAAAATTCTTAACATGGAATCTTTTATACACAAAATAAAAGAATTATCAATTTAAATGAATAAATTTAAATTCAATTCAATTTATTATGCATGTGTACACATCTTGGGTTTTCACTTATGTATATATTAAAAATTAAAAATTGATTAATTTATTTCAACCAAAAAACATGACTTTTCTATCAAAAAAGATGAATTTTCAATCCAAAAGACGAATCTTCAACAAAAAATGGGGAAGATAAATTTTCTGTCAAAAAATTCATTTTCAACAGAATAGTTTAATTTTTCCCCAAAGAGACGAATTTTCAACAAATATAAATTGTTAAGTCAAGAAAGAAAAAAGCTTCATCATAAATTTTTAATCAGAAAAGAGACAATTTTAATGAAGATAATTCGTTTTCTACCAAAAAAAGACAAATGGTAAAATAAAACATATAAATTTTCAACAAAAAAAGGAAAAGTTACATTTTCAGTCAAAGAAATCAATTTTAAACTAAAAAAGAAACAAATTTTTCAAAAAATAGAGAATTTTTGATACAATTAGATAAATCTTCAACCTGAAAATAATTATTAAATAAAGTAGTTCAACTTTTTCCCAGGTCGTTGATTTTTCATTTAAAAAAAATCGATTTTCAACCAAAAATTAAAAAAAACAATAAAACAATAAAATGTTAAAAAAAGTTTGCAACAAAGTTGTTAAACTTTCCACTAACAATGTGCATTTTTAAATAAAATGACGAATCTTCAACTGGAATAGTTACATTTTCAGTTTAAAAAATTAATTTTCGACTAAAAAAATACACTTTTCTCAACAACAAAAATTAAATTTACATTTAAAAAAATTGAATTTTAACAAAATAAAATTTTTTAACCTACATACATAGCTCAATTTTTACCCAAAAAGGTTAAATTTTAACCAAAAAGACAAATTTTCAACCGAAATATTATATGAATTTAAAAAAAGAAATTTTTTTTAACAAAATAGTTTATTTTTCAAACAAATGGACGAATCAAAGAAAATTATATTAAACTTCCACCTTTTACCGTTGCATTTTCAATCAAATAATTCAATTACTTGAGAAAAAAAATTGAATTTTCAACCTGAAAACATTAATTCTCAACAAAAACATGATTTTCTACGAAAAATATAAATGATATTTCAACAAAAAATCACATGTCACCTATTCAAAATTTGCATCTATATTCAAATTTTTCACTTATTTTCGAAATTTGTCACCTTCACCTATTTTAGAAACTTTTTAAACCTTGTTTTCAATTGACTGAGCATAATTTTATTTACAATTTTAATGTTTAAAACCTTCTTTTCCAAAACGGTTAACAATTATTTTGTCACTAAAAGATCTAACCAGCCACAGAGTGACATCATAAAATTTTATTATTTCGAAAAAAAATATTCTGTATTATTGACATTTGAGTACAAAATAAATATAAATAAAGAAATAAGTAATGAATATTTATTCAAGAAATTTTTCGACATATTTAGAAATAAAACTAAAAGTTCTAATTGTGTTTATCAATTAGGCGAAATAAGTGTCACTTAATCTTCTTTGAAATGATTCAGTAAGAATTTTCCGTATTTCATAATTACAGAATGACGTGTTCAGCAAATAAAACTACGCTGATGCTCATTGATTCACATATTTATTTAAATTACAAAACTTTTTGTCACCTATTTGGCAGTAAAAAAATAATTTCCAGTAAAAAAAATATTGTCAACAAAATAGTCAAATTTTCAACTAAAATGATGAACCTGTAATTCAAAAAATAAATTTTGAACAAACAAGTTCTCTACCAAACAGTTTAATTTTCAACCTGCAAATATTAATTTTCTACGAAAAAGACTAATTTTTAACCAAATATTCTGATTTTCAACAAAAAAGACGAATTTACAACTAAAAAGAACAATTTTCAAGAAAAAATGGAACAGAAAAACTAATTTTCAATAATTAATGTAACAGAAGATATGTCACTGCAGAAAATTTTTATTTTCAAAAAAAAAAAGTTCAATTCAAACAAATAAGACGAATTTTTAACGAAAAAATATTAAATTTATACATAAAAAAATGAATGGTTAAACCGAAAAGATGAATTTTCAAAAAACATAGTTGTATTTTTAATAAAAAAAATATTGCAGTTGAACTTTCAATTAAAAAAAGTTTGATTTCAAGTTTTTTAAATGTTAAGTTCAATTGTTAATTTTGGAATGTTTAAATCATTAAATTTACAATGCGTCATTCTAACTTTTTTACTTAAATTTTGTTCCCTTTTACGTATTTATTTTTAAGCATACATTTTAAATTTAAATAATTTTAAATTGCAGTTTTGGACTTAAAAAAAATTAAATATATATAAAAAATGTAAATTTAATAGTCAGTTATTTTATAAGACAATTCTTAATTTGTTAAAAATTAAAGAATTTACAGATTTTAACGTTAAAAATTGAACTATTTCAATTCAAAAGGCTTAATAGTTAAACAGATTTCAGTCTTAAATATTCGTTTTTTAACATATACAATTTTAAATTTTGTAATAAAAAAGAAAAGAAAATTTGTTTAATATTTAGAAATATCTCACTGTACATTTAAAATAAGCAATTATAAATCAAATATTCAAAACTAAACAATTTAAACTTGAATTGTTTGACATAGAAATCTTTTAATTGTTTAAATTAAACTTTACAATTTTAATTGTTCAATTAAAAAAATTATTAATTTGCAAGTGAAAGTTTTGAATTTTAATGTATAAATAAAAATTGAACATTTATTAATTTAAAACAACTTAAATTGAACATAATTTAACTTTAAAGAATTTATATATAAGAAACCGTTGGAATTTTACAATTATAATTTTAACTGGGAAGAAATTTTGGTACTAAATTTTTTTCGAATTGGAAGCGGAACTTGTTGTTGTTGGAAAATGTTGTTTACAGTTGTCTTAAGTTGGAGGCGGGCGAATTTGGTATATTTGCAACATTTTTTTAGTTTGAAAAGAGGAACTTTTAGTTTTTAATTTTTGTTTAACTGGAAAAGGGATATGTTATATTTTTAAGATTTTTATGGGAGTTGGTAACGAGGAAATTTTGCTTTTTAATTTTTTCTGAATTGGAAGAGGCGATTTAAAAAAATCATTTTTATTAAGTTTGAAGGCATGCAATTTTGGTTATTAATTTTTTGTTGAATAGGAAAGAGGCTAATTTTTTTCTTACATTTTTATTGAGTTGAAGGGCAGATCAGTTTATTTTAAATATTTTTTTCTGAATTGGCACAGGGTGATTTGTAAAAAATATTTTTACTGAGCTGGAAGGCATGCAATTTTGGTTATTAATTTTTTGTTGGATAGGGAAGAGGCTAATTTTTTTCTTATTAACATTTTTATTGATTTGAAGGGCGGAAAATTTTTTTAAATCTTTTTTTCTGAACTGGTATCAAGTTGGAAGGGAAGAAATTTTGATTTTTTCTGAACTGGAAGAGGCGATTTTTGTGTTTTTATCATTTTTATTAAGTTTGAAGGCATGCAATTTTAGTTATTAATTTTTTGCTGGATAGGGAAGAGGCTACTTTTTTTCTTTTTAATATTTTTATTGAGTTGAAGGGCGGAACATTTTTTTACATCTTTTTTTCTGAACTGGTATCAAGTTGGAAGGGAAGAAATTTTGATTTTTAATTTTTTCTGAACTGGAAGAGGCGATTTTTAAAAAGTCATTTTTATTAAGTTTGAAGGCATGTAATTTTGGTTATTATATCATTTTTTTTTTCAATAGGGAAGAGGCCATTTTTTTTATTTTTCACATTTTTATTGTGTTGATGACGGGTAAATTTGGTATTAAAAATTTTTTTATTTGTTATTTACATTTTTATTGAGTTGAAGGCGGGCGAATTTTGTATTTGTAACATTTTTTTTAGTTTGAAACAAGAAAACTTTATTTTTTATTTTTTTTTTGAATTGGCAAAGGGACGTTTTATATTTTATTCTGGATTGAAAGAGGCGATTTTTGTGTTTTTATCAGTTTTATTAAGTTTGAAGGCATGCAATTCTGGTTATCAATTTTTTGTTGAATAGGGAAGAGGCTAATTTTTTTCTTTTTAACATTTTTATTGAGTTGAAGGGCGGAACATTTTATTTTAAATCTTTTTTTCTGAATTGGTACAGGCAATTTTAAAAAATAAATTTTTATAAGTTTGAAAGCCTGCAATTTTGGTTATTTTTATCTTTTTTTAATTAGGAAGAGGTCATTTTTTTCACATTTTTATTGTGTTGATGACGGGTAAATTTGGAATTTTTAAAATTTTTATTGATTTTGAAAGGAGATTCCAAAATGTTTTTTTCACATTTTTATTGAGTTGAAGGCGGGCGAATTTTGTATTTGTAACATTTTTTTAGTTCGAAACAAGGAACCTTTAGTTTTGAATTTTTGTTGAATTGGAAAAGGGACGTTTTATATTTTTAAGATTTTTATCGAGTTGGAAAAGAGAAAATATTGGTTTTTATTTTTTCTGGATTGGAAAAAATTTGTTTTCTGGATTTTAACATTTTTATTGAGTTGAAAGGCGGAAAATTTTGTTTTAAATCTTTTTTTCTGAATTGATACAGGGTGGTTTATTAAAAAATATTTTTACTAAGTTGGAAGGGAAGAAATTTTGATTTTTAATTTTTTCTGAATGGAAGAGGAATATTTTAAAGATTTTTCTAGAGTTGAAAGGGACGAAAATTTGATATTTAATTTTTTTCCGAATTTAAAGAGGAACTTTTTTATTTTAGCATTTTTATTGAGTGGATGGCGGGCAAATTTAGTATTTTAAAATTTTTTATCGAGTTGGAAAGCAGAAAATTTTGATTTACAATATTTTATGAATTAAAACGATAATTTTTCATTTTAGAGGGAGTAAATTGTGGTTTTAAATTTTTTCTGATTTGAAAGAGCGACATTTCTTATCATTAGGATTTTTATAGAGTTTTTTCAAGCTTAATATAAAAAATTTTTAATTCAAAATAATTCTACTTTGAGTGATTTAATTTGCAGTTAATTTTTTATTGCTTCAAATTAAAAATTTCAGATTGAGGAATTCGAAATTTTTAATTTCCATGACCGTGACAAATTTTTGCGAACCGTGAAAAATCCGGAAAATTAAATTTGTTAATAAATGTGAAATTATACCTTGCGTAAAAGTTGTAAATAATTCCTTTATTTATTTGTAACTTTCAGTACATTTACTAAACACTCTATACACACATGGTATTACAATTTTTCTAAATTAAATATATATAACCTAATGTAAAACTGATTAAATACAAAACCAAAATATTTGTAAAATCCGTGATTTAAAACATTTTTTTATGGAAGATTCATATTTAATACTGTATTATATTATGTTAAAATTTAACAACTAATTCGAAGCTGGATGCCCACATACGTCCGATACAACCGAATGCCTGAAAATACCGATGAATAATTTTTATAATTTTCTTTTAAATTAGGGACCATGCATAAATTACGTAAAATCTTTAGGATTGGTTAAAATTCAACTTTTTGATTCAAAATTAACCTTTAGGATTGAAAATTAACTTTTTTGTAGAAAATTCATATTTTATATTTCATTATTTGAAAAGTATATATTATTTTTCATTTATTTTGAAGAAAATTCGCATTATTTTCTCGAAAATTCAACAATTTGAAAGGAAATTAAACAATTTCGTCGAAAGTTGAACTATTTTGTTAAAAATTAATTTCTTTGATTGAAAATTATTATTTTTTAACTGAATATTCAAGCTTTTTGGAAAAAATGCATTTATTATAAAGAAAATGCGTACTTTTTTCTCGAAAATTAAATAGTTTTTTTTAGAAAAATAAACTGGTCGGTCGAAAGTCAATCTAATTTGTTAAAAATTAATTTATTTGGTTTAAAATTCGTTTTTTTCTTGCATTTATTTCTTTTTATTTAAAATTTAACTATTCCATTTTTGGCGAAAATTGATCTTTTTCGCTAAAAATTAAATCTTTTTTTGATAAAAAATGCAACTGTATCAATAAAAATTAACATTTTTCGGTTGAAATTAACTGTTTCCTTAACAATTACATTTTTGGTTAAAAATAATATTTTGGGGATGAAAATGCATTTATTCCGAAAAAAATTCGTACTTTCTTTTAGAAGATTAAATAGTTTTGTAAAAAATTAAACTACTTTGTTAAAAAATATATTTTTTTTAATTCATAATTTTAGTTAAAAATTAAGTTTTTTGTTGAAAATTAAATAATTTTGTTGCAAGATTTGTTCTGTCTAAATAAAACTTACCGTGTTTCGTTTGAAAATTAACTTTTTAAATTGAAAATTCATGTCTTCTGAAGAAAATTTGTATTTTCTTTTGGAAAATTAACCAATTTAGTAGAAAATTAAACTATTTGATCGAAGGTTGAATTATTTTGTTACGAATATTTTTTTAGTTGTAGATTGAAAATTTTATTTAAAAATTCATTTCTTTGGTTGAAAGTTCCACTATTTTGTTGAATATTCGTTTTTATTTTTTGGTTAAAAATTTAACTATTCAATTTTTTTGGCGAAAATGGAAAATTATTTATATAAATTTAATATTTTTTGGATAAAAAAGAAACAGTCTAATTAAAAATTAACCATTTTTGGTTGAAAATGAACTTTTTTTATTAATAACTCATATTTTATCATTTATATATTTTATTTTTCATTTCTTTTGACGAAAATTCGTATTTTTTCTCGAAAATTAAACAATTTGGTAGAAAGTTAAGAAATTTGGTCAAATTTGAACTATTTTATTAAAAATTATTCTGTTTAGTTGAAAATTCATCATTTTAGTTTTAAAAAATCAATTACGGTTGAAAATTAACTTTTTTTGTTGAAAAATTACATTTTGGATTTGAAAATTCATTTCTTCTGAAGAAAATTCGTACTTTCTTCTCGAAAATTAAACAATTTGGTAGAAAATTAAATTATTTGGTCGAAAGTCGAATTACATTGTTAAAAATAGTTTTTTTTAAAGTTATAGATTTATCATTTTAGTTAAAAATGTAACCATTTTGTTGCAAATTCTTTTTTTGGTTGAAACTTATCTTTTCCTGGTAGAAATTTAATCTTTTATGGACAAAAATTCAACTGTCTACTTAAAAATTGCCCCTTTTCATTTGAAAATAACTTTTTTTTAAATTGAAAATTCACATTTTGGGGTTGAAAATTCGTATTTTCTTCTTGAAAATGAAATAGTTTTGTAGAAAAATAAACTATTCGGTCGAAGGTTGAATTACTTAATTAAAAATATATTTTTTTAGTTGTAGATTCTTCGTTTGCAGTTACAAATTAATTTCTTTGTTTGGAAATTTAACTAATTTGTTGCAAATTAGATTTTTTGCTTGAAAATTAATGTTTGTAACTGAAAATTTAACTACAGATTCCATTTTTTGTCAAAAATTTAACTTTTTGAAAATTAATTCATTCTTTTTTGGATAAGAATGCAACTGGAAAAATAAATTTTTGTTCAAAATTCATCTGTTCTGAAGAATATTCATACTATTTAGATGAAAATTTAAATAATTTGTTGAAAATTGGTTTATCTTTTTTAGTTTAAAATGAATTTTTTAACTGAAAATTTCATTTTTTTGTTAAAAATGTATCTTTTTTAGTTCAAAATTCAACTGTTTGTTTAAAAATGTAAATTTTTAGACTAAATTAAACTGTATTTGATTTAACTTATGATTTTTTTGATAGAAATATCAACTATTAAATTTTTTTCAAATTCATCTTTTAAGATGAAAAATTAAACTCTTTTCATAAGTTCATTTTTCGGTGTAAGAATAATACAATTTCATTCTCTTTGGTTAAAAATTAATTTTCTTAAATGAAAATTGAAGTATTTGATTAAAGAATCAATTTTTTTTTTGAAAATTAACATTTTTGTTTTAAATTTAAATTTCGGTTTAAAAATTGATTGTTTTGTAGAAAATTCGTCTTTTTTATTGAAATTTGTTTTGTGAATGAAAATTTTGTTTAAGTTTCGTCTTTTTGATTTGAAATTTTATCTTCTTTGGAGAAATATCATCTTTCTTCTTAAAAAATCCGACTCCTGGTTGAAAATGAATCTATTTTGGTTCGAGGATTCAACTATTCTGTTTAAAATTCGTATTTTTTTATTCAATTCGACTTTTTTTGTTAAAAATGGAAATATTTTTTTAGTTGAAATATAGACTATTACACTTTTGGTTGAAAATTCATCATTATTGGTTGCAAATTTCAGAAAAAAATATTTAATTTATGCATGGTCCCTTATCATATACAAATAATAATTTCTTACTATAAATAATTTAAAAATTATATTATCTTACCTATTTAATGTGAATAAATGAAATCCATTTGCAGTTCCACTTTCGAAAATTTCTTTAATAATTCGTAGGGTTAATTCAGTTCCAAATTTACGTACAGCTTCTTTATTATCTTTGATTGGTTCCAATGCTTCGAATAAAAACTTTGGAATCTGAACATTACAAATATTCGACATCCTTAACAACGAGTTGTAATCCGTGATTGGAAAAATTCCCGGGATTATCGGAATTTTAATATTTATTTTTCGACAATCTTTCACGAATTCAATGAAGGTCCGAGCCTCGAAAAATATCTGAGATATTATAAAATTCGCGCCTGCATCTACCTGAAAATAATTCAGATGAGAATTCCTTGCTAATTTTTTCATTCTCAAAATTAATTTACTTAGAGTTTTTGAAAAAAAGTCTTCATACTTTTTCTTTAAGGTAAAACAGATCCAATTCTTTCGAGGGTGATTTGGAATGCATTTCCGGATATCCGGCCACACAAATGCAGAATTTTGAACCAAATTCTTTCCTTATAAATGCAACTAAATCGGCTGCGTAAACGAAATCACTAGTTTCGCCAATTTCCAAGGAGGAATCTGTACAATGAAATTATGAAAAAATTTCAAAATTAGAATAAAAAGTGAGGCAACAAAACTTCGATTTTGGGAACCCAATAAAACAATTACAGATTACAATTAAAAAAGTTTATTTATATCAACAGAAAAATTACTTTTTAACAAAATAGTTAAATTTAAAAAAAAATAGTTAACATTTTAACGTATAAAGATGATTTTTCAAGCAAATAATTTATTTTTTCAGAAGATAGTTGAATGTTAAAAAAAAAGATTAATTTTAAATCTAAAAGTAAAAGTTTTCTTCCATATAGGTGTATTTTCGTTTGAAAAATATACATTTTCAACATAATACTTGAATTTTTAACAAAAAATTAAATTTTTAACAAAATAGTCGAATTTTCAACGAAAAAGATAAATTTTAGATCCAAAAGTACGAATTTTCTTCCAAATAGTCGAATTTTTTTACCAAAAAAGATAACTTTCAAACAAAATACTTCAATTTTGAACAACATGATTAAATTTTAAACAAAGTATTTGAATTTTTAATTAGATAATTCAATTTTCTATAAGACAGTTCAATTTTCAACAACAAAAAATGAATTTTAAATCCAAAAGTAGGAATTTTCTTCCAAATAGTCGATTTTTTTACCAAAAAAGATAAATTTCAAACAAAAGACTTCAATTTTGAACATGATTGAATTTTAAACAAAATATTTGAATTTTTAACTAGATAATTGAATTTTCTATAAGACAGTTGAATTTTCAACAACAACAAATGAATTTTAAATCCAAAAGTACGAATTTTATTCCAAATATTCGAATTTTTTACCAAAAAAGATAACTTTCCAACAAAATACTTCAATTTTGAATAACATGATTAAATTTTAAACAAAGTATTTGAATTTTTAACTAGATAATTCAATTTTATATAAGACAGTTGAATTTTCAATAACAAAAAATGAATTTCAAATCCAAAAGTACGAATTTTCGTCCAAATATTCGAATCTTTTACCAAAAAAGATAACTTTCAAACAAAATACTTCAATTTTGAACAACATATTTAATTTTTAACCAAATAGATGAATTGTTTAACCAAAAGTTGAATTATCAACCAAAGGCTAAATTTTTAATTAAAAAGATAAAGTCTAAATGAAAAATGCAGTCGTTGATATTTCAACATAAAAAAATCGAACAATTAAATTTTCAACAGAATAGTCGAATTTTCAACCAGATAATTTCATTTTTGTATAAGACAGTTGAATTTAAACAAAATGAATTTTAAATCCAAAATGATTAAATTTTCAACCAATTAGTTGAATTATCAACCAAATGGTTGAATTTTTACTCAAAAACGTGAAATCTCAACGAATAATGTAAAACTTAATACAACAAAAATTTAAATTAAAAAAATAGGTCAATTTTCAACAAAGAGTTGAATTTTCAACAAAATAGTCCAATTTTCAACCACCTTGATAAATGTTTAAAAAAATTATTAATTTCCCAAACAGTTGCATTTTAAACCGAAAATGTGGAATTTTCAAATAAAAAGATTGGTTTTCTACCAAAAAATATGTATTTTCGTATAAAAATTTAAATTTTCAACAAAAATGAAAAAGTTACATTTTCAGTTATAAGAATTATTTTTAATTCAAAAAACAACTGTTTTTCAACAAAATGGTCAAACTTTCAAGCAAGAAAATGCATTTTCAACTTGAATAAAGAAACTACTACTAAAATAGTTAAATTTTCAGATAAAAAATTTATTTTGAAACCAAAAAAAAACAAGGTTTCAACATAATAGTTGAATTTTTGAAAAAAATGACTTTTTAAGAAAATAGAGTGAAACTTCTATAATTAGAAGTGGCATGGGGCGTGGGAAAAAATTAGAATTATCGAATAATTTAATTTTTAGGCTATATCTAAATAAATACAAAAATAATAATAATACTTTAAGTTTACAATAATTATTATAAATAAATATAAATATAAATATAAATAATAATAAAATAAACAAATCATTTTTATCTTGTCACTTAAATTTAACTATTATAACGATATTTTTCAAAATTTATATTATTTTTTTTAAATCAAAATTGGAATTGATTTTTTGAAAAAACCACATTAAAAAAAATCTATTTAAATAAATAGCTTTTTTATACTCTTTGAAATCATGTAGGATAAAAAGTGGTTCAGGAATGGTTTCTTGGTCAAATTTAGGTCTTATGTCAGTGCCAGGTCTATAATGTGCCTTACAATTATATTTAACTTTTGTTAGATGATTATCTGTTTAGAAATATAAAAATTACGTTATATATTTCATCTCACACCTTTTATTTGATTCATAATGATCGTAAAAATTTTAATTTTGTTAATAAAACATTGCCGGCTCAATTTTTATTATACGTGATTTCAAAGTGTTTAAAAAAGCTATTTTTCGAAATAGAAATTTTTTTTAATGTGGTTTTTTTTCAAAAAATCAATTTTAGTTTTGATTTTCAAACAAAAATTAAAAATCGCGCTCGGTCTTTGTATTTATCCTACATTTTTGCGCAATCTTTTTTAAATTAAAGGTCAAAACATTGAAAACTTTCATTTCGCGATTGTGAATTCTCTTTAGTTAAAGCTCCTTGGGCTTTAATGAATATATTCTCATCACGTATCTCATGCTTCGCAC
>JAWWLR010000155.1:16438354-16452407 GCA_035041075.1 Acraspis erinacei | reverse complement strand
ATTAGAAAAGTTATATACTTTTGAAAATTTTGAAAATATTCAGAAAAATAGAAAAAAATATTTTTCTGATAGATTAGGAAATTTTATTTAAATCCTTCAATAGCTATCAAATATATTTAGAAACTATCTCAATTAAATTTTTCGATTAGTCAAAAATTCAAAAAGTTAGAGCTATTTCAAAATTTGAAGAAACATTTTTTTATGGGTTTTCGCAATTTTTGTCAAATTTTCTGGTACACGGCAAAAATACTTGCGAATTATCCTGATGACATTTTTAAATTCGAGATTATTAAATTAAAGAGTGATTACAAAAAACTATTTTAATAATTAATCAATAGAGAATTAAATAAAAAAATAGATCTCAATTTTTTGTTCAAAGTGTTAAAAAATATCAATTTTTCTTCATTCTAAGTATCCCTTCAACTTACTGAAATTGTTTCTAATATGTTGTAATCTTATAAAAATGAACATTTTTGCTTTTAACTCTCTTATATTATGTTTCAAAATTTTAGGAAATCATTTCAAATCATAAATTATTTTTTAGAAAAGACAGATTTTCAACAAAACAGTTCAATTTTCAACCCAAAATATTATCTTTCAACCAGTTGCATTTTTGTCCAAAAATACGACATTTTTATTAACAAAGTGACTAAACTTTCTATTTTTACGCGTACATCTTCGAGCGTTTTAACAAAAAATGTTAAGCTTTAATTTTATAAGTGTAAAATTGAAAAGTAGTTGTAAATTCTTACAGTTGTACATATTTTCTTAACAAAATACTTGAATTTTAAACAAAATAATTAAATTTTCAACAAAATAGTTAATTTTTTAACCAAATAACTGAGTTTTCAAACAAAAAATTAATTTATAACCAAAAAGTGGCATTTAGAACCAAATTCTCCAATTTTCAAACCAAAACGACGAATTTTGTAGAAGAAAGTTCAATTTTTAAAGTTAAATTTCAACCTACAAAGAGAAATTCTCAACAAAAAATGTAAGATTGTATATATAAACAAAAAAAAAAAGAAATTTCAAGTATAAAATTATGAACTTTCCAACCACAAAAACGAAATTTCAAAAATAAAATTTTGTCACCCAAGAAAGAGAACAAAGTTTATGCAAATCGAACTTTCAAACCAAAATACGAATTTTTTGTAAAAAAATTTAATTTTCAATAAAAAAGTTAATTTTCAAAGAAAAAGTTGCATTTTCAACCAAAAAGGAGGGAATGTCAAACAAAAAATTGGTTATCTATAAAAAAATACGAATGTTCAATTAAAAAAATGGATTTTCAAGAAAAAGGTCAAATTTTGGCACATTACAAATTTTTCAGTCGAATTAAAAAAAAAGTTTTGACTTGAACCAAAAACAGTTGAAACTTCAACCGAAAAAGTTAAATTTCAAATAATAAGATACATTTTGAACGAAAAATATAATAATTTATGAATCAACCAAAGAAAACGAATTTTTAACAACATATTTAATTTTTTAAATATAGTGTTGAATTCTCGACCTACAAAGATCAATTTTTAACCAATTCGTCAAGTTTTCACACAAAAAAGATTAATTTTCAACTAAATCCATAAATTGTGATACAAATAATTGAATTTTGAAATAAAAAAAAAAATTTGTAACAAAAACTGGAAAGGATTTCATTTTTCAGTGAGAAAAGGTTATTTTAAACAAAAAAACGAATTTTCAATAAAATAGTTAACTTTTTAACCATTTCATTTTCAGTTAAAATAATTAATTAAAAAACCGAATTTCCAACCACAGATGAATTAAAAAAAAATAAAGTTTCAAAATTAATGTAATTTTAGATGTTAAGAAATTAATCAAATTAAATAGTTGAATCCTTAAACAAAGAAAAAAAGCAAAGAAAAAAAACAATTTTTAAGAAAATAGTTTAATTTTCAACAAAATTATTAATTTTTTAACACAACAGTAGAATTTTTGACTAAAAAAGATGAGTTTTCATTAAAATGGTTGAATTCTCATGCTACAAAGATGAATTTTTAACCAAATCGCTGAATTTTCAAACAGAAAAGAATAAACTTCAACAAAAAAGTTACATTTTTAACCAAATAAATAATTTTTTTTAAGTCAGTTGATTTTACAACCAAATAATTGAATTTTTATATAAAAAAAAATGGAAATTACACATTTTGAGCTAAAAAAGATTATTTTAAACAAAACAAAAAACGAACTTTCAACCAAATAAATGAACCTTCAACCAACAAATAAATTTTTAACAAAGTGATTCAACTTCTGGTCAATTATTTTAATTACAAATTTTTTTAAATCAACTTTCAACCAAAAATTGGATAGTTACATTTTCAGTTACAAAAATAAATTTAAAAAAACAATTTTCAACCAAAGAGATGAATTTTTAACAAAGAAAAAAATTTATTTTCAAGTATAATGTAATAGTAGATGTTTAAACAAAAAAAATAGTTTTTAATGAAATGAAATATATGAATCCTTAACCAAAGAAGAATAATTTTCAACCAGACAGTTGAATTTTAATGAAAAAAGATTAAATTTCTATAAAAATAAATCACTTTTTCAAACCGAAAAGGCGAATTTTCTACCAAAGTAGTTAAATTTTCAACCAAATAATATAATTTTCAACTAAAAATATGATAATCAGGAGAAAGAAACTGCAAAAATAAGAAATATTTTAATCATATAACATTTTTAATATAGAATCTATTATAATCAGAATAAAACAATTTCAAATAAAAAAATGTTAATTTATCATTCTGGACAATTATGTAAAGTGACTCCCTGAAAAAAGTATAGAATTATAATAAAATAGTAATTTATTAATTTATCACTCACCACCTTGTAGTGCAAAAATATTTTTTATTCCAGACTCAAGTGCACGATTGAGAATTCTCTCAATGTTTTTCGATTTCAAGCCCTTCGCTGCCAAATGCAATAAAGTATTACATGGAAATTGTTCAGCAATTCTCAAAGGCAAAATATTTTCCAGCTCTAAGTTGTTAACATTTTCACTACAGTGCCAAGTGATCGCGTGAAATAGAGGCGAATATTTCTTCGTCTCATAAAAAAACCTGCAAGTGTTTATTTTCGTTAAAATTCGTTTTCAAACAAAAAAATTTATTTAAAAACATAAAAATTACCTTTGATACTTTTCAGCATCTCTCACAGGGAATAGTTCAAAGCTGTAGAATTTCTCATTGTTTTGATGTTTCTGTTCAATCAAATCTATTAAATGGACGCTTTGATTGGACAATCTATCAGCAGAATTTCCCCAATTAAAAATCGCATTTGATACGCCTATGTTATTAGAGGTACTCTCTGCGCCAAATATATGTTCTCTCATCGTTAAAAACCCATAGGAACTGAGTTTATTCCTCGTAGAGACGATTCTTACTCAATTTATATTACATAATCTCTATCTGCATCACATCGTAAGAGATATTGGTAACACGATTTCGTCAGAGATTTGCCAATAGAAAAGTTATAAATAAATGAAAATAAGTTACCAGGGTGTCTACTCAAATCCTGGAAAATCCTTTCTCCAATTTTATTACAATATATTCTTTAAAATATTATAACAAACGACTAATTCAATAATTAAATAATGCTAAGAACAGAATTTCTTGAATTTTTTTCTCAAACCCATGTATTTGAATAATAAAAACAAATTTTTATTTTTATTTATATTTAATAATGTGAGTACTGTATTAAATTCAATTTAAACCTCTTCAAGTTCCTAACTATTCAAGTAAAAATATTTCATTTTTAATTGGATAGATGAATTTTGAAATAAAAACGATCAGTTTTTAACCAAAAAGAAAATTGATTAATTTTTCCTTTTAAAAAATTAATTTTCTATTTAAAAAACAAATTTAAAACCAAAGTGATGATTTTTAAACTTAATTGATGAATCTTTAAGTGGAATAGATTAATTTTGAACAAAAAAGAGGAATTTATAACAAAAGATTTTAACTTTCAAACAACTAGTTTCATTTGCAAGGAAAAAATTTAATTTTCAACTAAAATTATGAACATTTAATTGGAATAGTTATATTTTCAGTAAAAATAATTTTTTTTAATCAAAATCAAGAATTCAAAAATAAAATTATAAATATTTAATGAGAATACTTGAATTTTTAAATAAAAAGATAGATTTTCAAACACAAAGAATAATTTTCAAACAAAATGATTAATTTCCAACCAAACTAATGAATTTTTAACTTAAATTATGAATCCTCAAATGGAATAGTTGAATTTTAAACAAAAAATATGATTTTTCAACCAAAAAGATTAATTTCTACAAAAAAAGACAAGATGTCAACAAAATACATGGCTTTTCAACTATTAAATATAAATTGTCAACTATAAAAGATAAAGTCTTAACTAAAAATGGAATAGTTAAATTATCAGTAAAACAAATTAATTTTCAACCAAAAATATGAATTTTCAACAAAACAAAAAATAATTTTCAACCAAATTGATGAATTTTTAACTTAAATGATGAATCTTGAATTGGAACAGTTGAATTTTAAATCAGAAAGATGAATTTTCAATCAAGAAGATTAATTTCTACCCAAAAAGAAAATTTTTTAACAAAATACATGAATTAAAAATAAATAAATAGAAAATTGAATAGTTCATGTGAAGAGATGAATTTTCAATTAACAAGATAATTTTAACAAAATAAGACGAATTTTCAACTAGAAAATATAATTTTTAAATAAAAAATTCAATATTTAATGTTTTAGTTAAAAAATTAATATTTAACCAGAGATGATTCTTAACCAAAATTATTAATCTTCAAATACAAAAATGAATTTTTAACAACAAAAAAGGCCAATTTTCTATAAAACACATACATTTTTAACTAAAGCATTATATTTTTAATAAAAAACAATATATTTTCAACAAAACAGAAAATAGTTTAATTTTCATTTGAAAAAATTAAATTTTAGTCAAAGAAAAAATGAATTTCCAACAAAAATAGATGAATCAAAAATTAATGTTCAATCAAAGAGATGATTTTTTAACTAAAATAATTAATATTAAAACAAAAAGTGAATTTTTCAAAAAAATGAGGCATTTTCAACAACAAAAAAACGCATTTTTAACCAAATAGTTAAAATTTTCAACCAAAAATCCAGAAAATTACTTTTCTACCCACTACCAAAAAAGGCCAATTTTCAACTAAAAAAAACTTCAACCAATCATTAAATATTCAAAGTTTTAGTTCAAAAATAATAATTTTCAATTTAAAAAAAAACGAATTTTTAACAATATAGGCCAATTGTCTACCAAAAAGGCGAATTTTCAAATAAATAATTTAAATTCCAACCAAGAAGATTACTTTTCTACCAGCTACCAAAAAAAGACCAATTTTTAACAACAACAAAAATAAATTTTAAACTAAAAATACATAAATTTCCACACAAAAAATAGTTAAAATATTGAATCAATTTCCGATAAAACACATAAATCTTTAACTAAAGCATTATATTTTTAATAAAAAAGAATATATTTTCAACAAAAAAATGAAATAATTACATTTTCAGTTTAAAAAAAAATGAATTATCATCCAAAGGAAAAACGAATTTTCAACAAAATATCACATTTTTCAACCACAGAGATTAATGAATTTTCAACCGAAAACATTAATTTTTAACAAAAGAATTTAGCTTTCAGTCAAGTAAATAAATTTTGATTTCCAAAACAAAAATATTTTAATTTTTAATGAAAATGAGTTGAATTCCACCAAAAATCCAGAAGATTAATTTTCTACCGAAAAGATTAATTTATAACAAAACAGCCGAATTTACAACTACAAAGGTCATTTCTCAACCAAAAATGCAGCAGTTAAATTTTGAGTAAAAAATTAATTTCTAACCAAAGACATGTTTTTTGTACTAAAATTATGGAATATTCAATTGGAACAGTTACATTTTCAGAAAAAAATTAATGTTCGACTAAAAAGCAAAATACATGAATTTCCCACAAAATAGTTTTATTTTAAACCAAAGAGATGTATTTTTAATTAATATTATGAATCTCAAACAAAAAAATTAATTTCTAAATAAAATGATGAATCTTAAAAAGAAATTAATTTTCAAGCAAACAGTTCAATTTTCAACTAACAAAAATGTTAAACCAACTAAAATAATTAAATTTTCAGAAAAAAAAATTAAGCCAAAGAAAAAAAGAATTTTTCAACAAAATAGTTAATTTTTCAACCAAACAATATTTTTCTTTCTGAATCAATATTTTTTGGAATGAAAATTTAATTACTTGATTGAAAGCTAAAGCCAAAACATTAATTTTTAACAAAATGGTTTGACTTTCAGTCAAGTAATTAAATTTTCATTACAAAAACAGTTGAAATCAACAAAAAAAAAAAACTTTTCAAGATGAGTTGAATTTTCTAATATAAAAACATTCAAGATTGACAAAAAATTGGAAAGAAACTATAATGTAATAAATATAATATAATAAAAGGAAGAATTTTTCATCAAAATAGGTAAATACATTAATACAAAGCAACTTTTACAAATAAAGAATCGCTATTTAATTTAATATTGAAATAAAAAAAGGTTCTCTCGCAAAAATTCCCAAAATTAAAACCAAATTTCCCCGACAATTCCAGGTTTTTCCGGTTTTCCAGACAGAGTAGACACCCCGGTAACATCATCTAATAATGATAAAATACGTATTTATTTTATTTCTCTCTTTTTTCCTCGTAGAACTTATTCTATTTTTTCATTCTCGGCAGATAGGTACAAAGTTCGGCAAACTTCAGTGATCGGAATATCAGAAATTGATGGCACGCCACCTGGAATGCTGTTATTTTCAGTAACGGAATATTTATCTGTAATTGTCCTAATGTCGTCAATGTCCGGTGTCAAAAGCATGTTTATCGATGGATAAATAATTGATGCAAATACAATAATCGCAGTTATAGCCCAGATGGGAATGGCGAGGGCCCAATATTTCGAGGGCCAGTAGGTCCATCCTAGATATTCGTGTAAAAATTCCTCGGGAACAAAAACCCAAATTAAATAGAGTAAAAGTAAAATATTGGAACCTATGTACAAGGTATATCCGTAAACTGATCTGGGAGTGTAAGGAGCTGGAGTATGTTCAGCCATTCCCCACTTTTTAACCCCCTAAAAGTATATAATTTTATATTGATTTTAGACTACTGAATAATAACTTCGGGTTTGAATTCTATCATTGTGTCTAGGACAAGAAGTAAACTCTCGAAATACGAGGTGAGAGCTGTACGCAATTTGCTGGCTTTCTGCCCAGTAAATTTTCTGAAATTAGGAAAAAAATTATATTTAAAAAACCACTGAAATTTGCGGTTACAGCAGGCCTCGAACTCTCGACGCTATTTATAATTTTTGATACTGTTTTTTAACGATGCAACTATTCTGCTACTATTTTGGGGAAGAATGAAAACAATTATTTATTTTTCTCAAATTTCTCGATAATACAAAGACTTCACAAAGATTTAAATAATTTCACAAATGTTAACAGATATTTAAAAAATATTCCAATATTTCGCAAAGATTTCAGAAGGATTTTAAAAAGATTTCTTAAATATTTTAATGATTTCTCAAAGATTTTTAAGGCTCCACAAACATTTCAAATATTTCGCAAAGATTTTGGATAGACTTAAAATATTTTGCAGAATTTAATTATTTCATAAAAATTTCCGATATATTTCAAAGATTACACAAATATTTTACTGATTTTCAAATTTTTTAAAAAGATTTCAAGTATTTCGAAAAGATTTTCGATAAATTAAAAAGATTTTTTCACAAATATTACCAAATATTTCAATGATTTCCCAAAGATATCGAAGGTTTTATATATTTCGCAAAAATTGTGCATAGATTTAAAAGATTTAAAAAATGTTACAAAATGTTTAAAAAATATTCCCATATTTCGCAGTTTCCAAATATTACGCAAAGATTTCAATAATTTCACAAATATTACCAAATATTTTTAATATTTCCCAGATTTCTAATGACATAAAAAAAAACAAGATTTTCAAAAGATTTCTCAAAGATTTTAATGATTTCTCAAACATTTTTAAGGTTCCACAAAGATTTCAAATATTTCGGATAGACTTAAAATATTTCACACTTTAATTATTTCATAAAAATTTCCTATATATTTCAAAGATTACACAAATATTTAATTGATTTTTAGTAATTTTACAAATATTACCAAACGTTTCAAACCTTTTTAAAAGATTTCGCAAAGATTTCCGAAGACCGCAAATATTTCGAAAAGATTTTCGACAAATTTAAAAGATTTTACAAAGACATAAATGATTTCCCAACGATTAAAAAAAATTTTGCAAAGATTTCTGATAGAATTAAATGTCAAAAAGACTTCAGTGATTTTGCAAAGATTTAAATTATTTTTACAAATATTTCGCTAAAATTTCACAAAGATTTCGGATAAATTTAGAATATTTCATCAAAGCATAAATGATTTCACAAGGATATCAAAAATCTTTCAAAGATTTTAATAATTTATTAAAGATTAAAAATATTTCACAAAGATTTCGATGATTATCTAAGGATTTGGCAAAGATTTCAAATATACAAATATAAAAATATACAAAGAATTCAATGGTTTCGCAAAGATTTCAATAACTTCATAAATATAACAAATGCTTCAAAAATATTTTCAAATGATGCCAATGATTCATCGGAGATTTCAAAGATTTTAAATATTTCGCAAAGATTTCGGATAACTTTACAACATTTCATAAATATTTCAATGATTTTCCAAAGATTTCACAAAGATTTCAATAATTTTTACAAATATTACCAAATATTAAAAAAAATATTTCAAAAATTTCATATAGATTTGAAAGATTTCAGAAAGGCATACATTATTTCTCAATGATTTCACAAAGACTTCAATAATTTTACAAATGTTTCAAAAATATTTCAAAGATTTCCGATAGATTTAAAAGATTACGCAAAGATTTCAATAATTTCACAAATATTACCAAATATTTTTAACATTTCGCAGATTTCTAAAGACTTCAAAAAAAGATTTCTCAAAGATTCTAATGATTTCTCACAGATTTTTAAGGTTCCACAAATATTTCGGATAGACTTTAAATATTTCACAGACTTTAATTATTTAATTAAAATTTCCGATATATTTCAAAGATTGCACAAAGATTTAAATGATTTCAAAAATTTCAAAAAGATTTCTCAAAGATTTCCGAAGACTTCAAATATTTCGAAAAGATTTTCGATAAATTTAAAAGATTTTTTTCTCAAATCGAAGGTTTTATATATTAAAAAAATGTTTTATGAAAAAAAGTCGCAAAGATTTCGGATAAAATTAAATGCCAAAAAGACTTCAGTGATTTCACACAGATTTCAATAATTTTTACAAATATTACCAAATATTTCAAATATTTCGCAAAGATTTCGGATAAATTTAGAATACTTCATCAAGGCATAAATTATTTCACAAGGATACCAAAAATCTTTCAAAGATTTTAATCATTTCTTCCAGATTAAAAATATTTCACAAAGATTTCGGTGATTATCTAAGGATTTGGCAAAGATTTAAAATATTTCGCAATGATTTTGGATATTTTTAAAAGGTTTCACAAGGAATTCAATGATTTCGCAAAGATTTAAATAATTTCATAAATATACCAAATACTTCAAAAATATTTTCAAACGATTCCCCGGAGATATAAAAGATTTTCAATATTTTGCAACAATTTCGGATAGCTTTACAAGATTTCATTAATATTTCAATGATTTTCCAAAGATTTCGCAAAGATTAAAAAAATTTCACAAATATTATCAAATATTTTTTAAATATTCGACAAAGATAACAGTGATTTACCAAAGATTTCCAAGATTTTATACAGATTTTAAATATTTGGAAAAGATTTCAGATAGATTAAGAAGATTTCACAATAACAGAAATTATTTCACAAAGATTTAAGTTAGATTTTTGGAAAAATTGAAACTATCTGATAAATTTAATTATTCAATTTCTTCTGATCGCAGTAAAATTCGAATTTTAATTATTTTAATAATTTAGGTCAATTTAGAAACGTGATATCTACTTTATCTACAGTCGCAGATTTGTCAGATTATCTCAGTTTGCTCTAATTAAATCATACGTTATTATTGAATTTTTATTTATTTTTATATTTACTTTGGTTGCTGGTTGAAAACTGATTTCTTCTTGTTTAAAATTCAACAGTTTGTATGAAAATGTGTCGTTTTTAATAGAAAATTCAACTATTTCGCCGAAAATTCACATCGTGTTTTTATAACTCTTTTTTTTGTAGAAAATTATCTTTTTCTTTGTGAGTTAATCTTCTTGTTTGAAAATTGTTCTTTTGGGTTAATTTATCAATTTAGATGAAAATTCATCCTTTAAGTTATAAATAAAATTACTTGTTTGAAAGCGCTTAAAATTTCAATTCTTTTGTTAAATATACATTTTTTGCCTGAAGATTCATCGTTTTCAATTTCATAATTTTAGTTAAAAATTTATCTCTTTGGTTAAACATTCATTTTTTGATTAAAAATTTATTTATTTAATTTTTGGTTGAAAAATTATCCGTTTTAGTTGAAAATTATTCTTTCTTGGTATAAAGTAATCTTTTTGGTTAGAAATTTAATTATTCTATTTAAAAATTCATCATTCCAGTTAAATATTTACAATTTTATTTGCAAATTCGTCACTTTTTTCGAAACGTAATTTTTTTTAAGTTAGTTTTTTTTAAAGTTATTTTTTAACTGAAAATTTAACTTATTCCAATTGAAAATTCATCTGTTTGGTTAAAAATTAATTTATTTAACTTGAAATTTAATTATTTAAGTTTCGGTTCACAATTTACCTTTTTCAGTAAAAAATAATTTTTTTTGTTTGAAAATTCAACTTCCTCATTTAAAGATTTATTGTTTTAGTTGAAAACTCTTATGTTTTGAAATTAATTGTTTTAACTAAAAATGTTACTATTTCATTTTCGGTTAAAAACTATTATTTTTCAAGTTAAAAATTCATCTCTTTGGTTGAACATTAATTTTTTGATTAAAATTTATTTATTCAATTTTTGGTTGAAAAATTATCCTTTCTAGTTGAAAATTCTTCTTTTTTGGTATAAATTAATCTTTTTGGTTAGAAAATTAATTATTCTAGTTAAAAATTCATCATTCCAGTTAGGTATTTACAATTTTATTTGAAAATTCGTCACTTTTTTTCGAAACGTAATTATTTTCTTCATTAATTTTTTAAAGTTTTTTTTTAACTTGAAAAATTAACTTATTCCAACTGGAAATTCATCTGTTTACCTTTTCATCTGTTCAGCTTTTTTATTAAAAAATAATTTTTGTTTGTTTGAAAATTCAACTGTCTCATTTATAGATTTATTATTTTAGTTGAAAACTCATATGTTTGGTTTGAAATTAATTTTTTTAACTAAAAATGTTACTATTTCATTTTCAGTTTAAACTATTATTTTTTTAAATTAAAAATTCAACTATTTGATTGAAAATTTGTCTTTTTTAATTAAAAATTCAAATATTTCATCCAAATTCATGTATTTTCTTAAAAAATGTGTTTTTTATAGAAAATTAATCTTTTTACTTGAAAGTTAATCTTCTTTTTTCAAAATTCTTCTTTTCGGTTAAAAATTCAAATATTGTACTTGAATATTTCTCATTTTAGTTGAAAAATATTTACATTAAAAATGTGCAATATTAGGTCTTCGTTATTAAAACTACATTTTTAATTTAAAGAATTTTAAAAAGCAGTTTTGAAGATTGAACAATTAAAAATTAAAAGAGTTTGGAATTCCAATTTTGGAGAAAAAACATTTTCAAGTTGATCAGCTGTACATGTAAATTAATTCATTATTTTTTAAATTGAACTGTAGTTCCAGTATTAAATATTAAACAATAATTGATTTTATAAAACAATTCTGAATCTGTTTAAAATTAAACAATTTACATATTTTAGAATTTTAAGTTAGTTTAAAAATTAATTTTCAACTAAAAAAAAACAAGTTCTAACAAAAAAAATGTTAACAAAAAAATGAATTTGAAACTATAATTATGAATCTTCAATAAAAAAATTAATGTTTAAATAGTTGAAATTTTGAAATTAGGAAAGATTTTTCAACCCAAAATGGTAGTTATATTTTCAGTTAAAAAATTTATTTTTAACCAGAAGAAAAATAATTTTTAACAAAATAGTTACAACTTTAACCAAAGAAATTAATTTATAACCAAAAAAAATAATTTTCAAAATAAAATTCAAATTGGCTAAATTGTTAACCGAAGAAATTAATTGTTAACAAAATACATGAATTTTCAAATAAAAAAATTAATATTCAAATTTTTTCCATGAAGGAAAAAACATTGTAACAAAAATAAGGATTTTTCATGCCAGAAGGACGAGTTTGGTAGAAAACAGTTGAATTTTCAAACCGAAAAATTTATTTTCTGCCAAAAAGACGAATTTTCAACTTAAAAAAGAGGAAATTTCAAATATAGAACATTGGCTTTCTAAAAAGAGGTTGAAAAAATATCAATTTTCAACCAAAAATGAAAAAGTTACATTTTAAATTACAACAAATTAATTTTAAATACAACAAAAAATAATTTCCAACGAAATAGTTAAGCTTTCAAACAAATAGATGAATTTTCAACCAAAAATGGGAAAGTAACATTTTCAGTTATAACAAATTATTAAAAAAAAAAAAAATGTCCACTGAAATAGTTACACTTTCAAGCAGAGATGAATTTTCAAACAAAAATTGAAGTTATTTTTTTATTTATAACCACTTAATTTTAAACAGAATATCAATAAAAAATCAGGAGACCTGGTAACCATATGCATATTTGTTTTGAATTGATACAAATTTATTTTAAAAAAAATGATTATAAAAATAGTTAATAAACCCATGAAATAATGCTACTATTAAAACTATTTTCAATTTCTTAAATGAGTCCGAGGCCTGTTATAGTAATATAGTTTATCAAGAAGAATTTGGTAATATAAATAATTACTCACACTTCAAGAAATTTATCGACAACAGTTAAATTTCTTTTGGTTCCACTTCTTCGAGGTCCTTTATCGACACTGAGAACGTCATAGGCTATTTGTGCCTCTTTAACCGAAGGGAAGCCAATTGCCACTTTTCTGTCAAATATATCAGTAATTTATTATATCAAAATCAAATTTTAATTTATTAATAAAAAATACTTTAGAAATTGTACATTTGATACTCGTCGCTCATTTCGTTCGAGAGAGGTTAGGAACTTTATCCTATTAGAAATTTCAATGAATTGATATACAGACGTTTTTCGGCTTTATCATTAATACTAAAACATATAAAAATTCGGCAAAGAAAAATAAGAAAACTTTTTCAATATTTTGATGACTTCGTCACCTTGAGACACGTGTAAAATAGGTTATGTTTTTATGTTTGCTTGTTGCTTAGCAGCCGATCTCGGCGCGAAATTCAAATCGGTATTTAAACTAACGAGTTTTCCTTCTACCAAATTTTATTCTCTACTTAAAATAATTTACAATTTTAATTCGAGCCTTTCGAAGCTGAAAAATCATAATATTTAAGAAGTTTTAAAGGTTTTGAATTATCTGATAAATAAAAAACTTGATTTCGATTTGCGATCAGTTCGCCACCTGGCGGAGAAATAGTTCCGAGTAACTAGTAAACAACGCTAACGACTGTGAACGTTCTTAACGAAAAACAAATAATTTGTTGTTTTAAATACAGAGGATCGCACTTTTTGGAAAATATGGGTCGAAGAAAGAGTAAAAGGAAGCCACCGCCAAGAAAGAAGAACATCGAACCATTGGACACGCAGTTTAACTGTCCTTTTTGCAACCACGAAAAGTCCTGCGAAGTCAAAATGTAAGTATTTGTTTTTCTGACAATTATTCAATAATTATTCAGTTTTATCATTGTTCTTAACTTTTTTCAGGGATGAGGGCCGCTCTGCAGCGCGGCTAACGTGTCGAGTGT
>JAWWLR010000155.1:16419141-16435703 GCA_035041075.1 Acraspis erinacei | reverse complement strand
AATTTAATTAATTTTAAAACTTATTTAGAAGTTCTGAAAAAATTTTTAAAATAATTTTTAATTTGAAAAAACTTAAAACAACTTCTAGATTTCTCGAGATTTTGAAATAAAATTTTCAAGGATACTTAAACTATTTAAAATGCAAATAATTTAGCTTCTAATTTAGAAATTTTAAGTTGAAAAAAATTTTCATTAAAAATTAAAAATTTTTGAACTGTATAATTTATGCATGTTAAAAATTCTGAATTTTGCAGTTTATCTGCATTTCATTTAAAACTTTTCAATTGAAAAGTGTTAGTACTTTTCGGTTTATACGTGTAAATTATGGAGAATTTGAATAAAAAATGTTTACATTGAAAAACTTTTAAACTTCAACTTAAAAATTAAGAGTTGCACTTTGAATTGTTTAATTTGCTGTTTCTTTTTTATTACTTTAAATGGAAAAAGGTTTAGTATAGAGATAGATTTTTAAAATTTTATTGACCGGGAAAAATGTTTGCGAAACGGGAAAATACCGGGAAATTTTTTTCTTCGATTAAAACGGTCACCCTGTCTTCGAAATATTTTTAAAATTCCTGGGAAATTAATAAAAATACCCGAAAAAATTTTATTCGGACCATATGGAAATGATTTTAAATGATTTAACATAATTCAAATTCTTCGAAATTGTTCGAAAATTCCTTGGAATTGATCAAAATACAAAAAAAAAAGTTTAATTGTTTGAAATAATCCCTTACAATTATTGAAATCTATAGACAAAATATTAGAATCGTGTGAAATATCCTAAAATTTAAAAAAAATTCTTTGAAATCCAATGAGATATTAGAAAATCACTTGGAATTCCTTAGAATCACATAAAAAATTATTTTAAATCCCTTAACTTCAGTTAAAATCTTCGAAATTTCTTGAAAACTTCTTGGAATTCATAAGACTACCCCAAAAAATTTGAAATCATTAAAATAATCCCTTCAAATTATTGAAATCTATTGAAAATTCTTTGGAAATGTTGAAATATCGTAAAATCGTAATAATATCGTAATTAAAACCTTATAAAATCTGTTGGAATTCTTTGAAAATCTCATGGAAATGATTTTAAATTCCTTTAAAAATTTTTAATCTCATATCTTCTTCTTTGAAATCGATTAATTGGAATATTTTGAAATATTCGAAAATCTTAAACATCATTTGGTATCAGTTTAAATTATTGGAATTTATTTAAAATACCCTAAAAGTCCCTTGAAAATTGGTAAAGCTCTTGAAAATGCCTTGGAATTTATAAAAATACCCCAAAATCTTTTTAAAGTTTTGAAATCTCCTTAAATTCTATTAAAAATTCCTTGAAGTCTTTTGCAGTATCCTAAAATCTTTAAAATCTTTGGAAATACTTTGAAATATTTGAAATTCTATGAAGTCCGTAAATTCTTGTGAATAAATTCTCTGATCTCAATTAAAATATTATAAAATGCCTTCGAATTCAATAAAACCCCATGAACAATTTTATAAATACCTTAAAATCATTCAAATTCTTAGAAATTTCTTGAAAATTTTTTCATCTCTTGAAAATTCCTTTAAATTTGAAAACATATCCAAAATCTTTCAAGTTCTGTTAAATGACTGCCCACAAATAAATTCTTTGAAATCCATTAAAATAATATATAGGATCCCGTTAAATTCTATGAAATTTGATATTTCCTGAAATTTTGGTACAATTTTTAAAGTGCCTTGGAATCTTTTTAAATATTTGGAAGCCTTATAAGTCCTGTAAAATCTTTCCATATCTTCCAAAAATCTGAAATTCGTCTCAACTACAAGAAATTTTGTTTAATCTTTTGAAATCTCTTGAAATTTTTAACGCTTTTGAATAATCCTTAGGATTAAAAAAAACTAGAATGCTTCAAATCCTTTGAAATACTTTAAAACTTTTTTTATTCTTTAAAATTCCCTGGAATTTGTTAAATTACCTTAAAATCTCTCAAATTCCTTTAAATGGCATCAAATTATTGAAATAAATTCAAAATTCTTTGGATTTTTTTTTTAAATATCTTGAAATCATTCGGTATCTTTTTAAATTATTAGAATCTCATATACTCTACGATATTTTAAATGCCTTAACATCTTTTGAGATCCCTTGAAATTTTATAAACATCGGTAATATTCCTTGGATAAAAAAAAACGAAAATATTTCAAATCAAACTAAAAATATCCTTAAATATTAAAGATTTGAGATTTAATCTTTTGGCATTACTTCAAATTATTGAAATTAATTAAAAATATATCTAAGATATTTAAAATCCTTTAAAATCTTCGTCAATCCTTTGAAAATTTGTAAACTCTTGAAATCCCTAAGAACCTATTTAAACATCCTAAAATATATCAATTTTTGGATATCCCTTGAAATGATTAAAGCTGATGAAAAGTGCTAGGATTTTTTCAAATACCCTAAAATATTTAAAAAATCAACTATAAACTTATAAATATTTTAAAAATATAATTAAAATCTATTAAAAATGCCATAAGATATTTTAAATCCTGGAAAAATAAAATCTATTCAAATCCCCTGATAGTTTTTAAAGTTCTTTAAAATTGCTTCAAAAATTTATTATATATACCCTAAGATATTTAAGATCTTTTGGAATATTCTGAAATACCCTAAAATAATCAAAATGAAATCCCTTCTAATTATTAAAATTAATCAATAATTCCTTGGAATCTTTTGAAATTTCCTAAAAGCTTTAAAACCTTTGGAAATACTTTAAAATATTCAAAAATCTTTGAAAATTTACGAAAGCTCTCATATCTTCTTCTTTGAAATCCATTACAATATTATAAAACCCATTGGAATTAATTAAAATCCTCTATACATTTTTTTTGAATCGCTTAACATCATTCAAATTCTCGAAAAAAGTTTAATTCTTTGAAATAATTTCCTAAAATTATTTTAATTTTTTGAAATATCCTTAAAGCTTTAAAATCTTTCGAAATATGTATGTACTTTTAAATACATTAAAATATTATAAAATTCGTTGGAATTCTTTAAAATCCCATGAAAATTATTTTAAATGCCTTAACATCATTCACATACCTTGTAACTTAAAAAAATCCACCAAAAAATTGTTAATTCTTTGAAATAATCCCTCAAGACTATTGAAATGTATTGAAAATTCTTCGAGTTTTTTTAAGTATCCTAAAATCTTTAAAAATTAATTTAAAATATACTAATATCTTTTCAAAAAATTTGAAATATTTGAAAATCTGGAATTTGACAAAATTCCCTAATTCTTCTCTGAAATCCATTAAAATGTTATAAAATCCCTTGGAATATTTTTAAACCCCATGGGAATTATTGTCAATCCCTTAAAATCATTCAAATTATTCGAGATTCCTTGAAAAGGTTTACATCTCTTGAAAATTCCTTGGAATTTATAAAAAATATCCAAAATCTTTTAAATTCATTGAAATCCCTTCAAATTTTTTTTATCTATTTTAAAATTCTTGAAATATTCTAAAATATCGTAAAATCTTAAGAATCCTTTGTAATCACTTCATATTATTGAAAAATATAAAATAAATAAAATACCCTAAGAAATTTTAAATCCTTTACGATTTTTTAAGATTCCTTGTAATTTCGTAAAACTCTGGAATATTCCTTAGTATTAAAAAAAAGATTTCAAATCCTTGGAAATTTCTTGAAACTGTTTAGAGGTCTTGGAACTAAAAAAATACCCTTAAATCCTTAAAATAATTGGGAATCACTACCAAATATTGAAATTAATTTAAAATATCCTAAGATATTTCAAATTCTTTAAAATCTTCTGAAAAGCCGATGATTTTTTTAAACTATTTTATCTTTTATATCCCATCATATTATGGAAATCAATTCAAAATTCTTTGGAATATTTTAAAATATTCGAAAATCTTAAAAAGCCTTTGGTATCAGTTTAAATTATTATGTATTCGAATTAAAAAAAAACTAAAATATTTAGAATTCTTCGAAGTCTCTTGAAAGTTTTTAAAGCTTTTAAAAATTCCTTGAAATCTTTGGAAGTATCCTAAAATCTTTGAAAATACTTTAAAATATTCGAAAATCTTTGACATTCTACGAAATCTCTTAATTCTTATGAATACATTCTTTTAAATTCATTAAAATATTATAAAATGTCTTGAAATTCAATAAAACCCCATGAAAATTGTTCTAAATCTTTGAAATCCATTATAATAATTTAAGATTCTGTCAAATTCTATGAAATCTGATATACAAGAAATTTCTTTAATCTTTTGAAAACTCTTGAAATCTTGTAACGATTTTGTATGATCCTTACGATTAAAAAAAAACTGAAATATTTCAAATCTTTTGAAATACTTTGAAACATTTTTTAAAAACTCTTGAAAATTCCTTTGAATATTTTAAATTACCTTAAAATCGGTAAAATTCTTTTAAATGGCATCTAATATTCCCTAAGATATTTTAAAACCCTTAACATCTTTTGAGATCCCTTGAAATTTTATAAACATCGGCAATATTCTTTGAAATTAAAAAAAATCAAATATTTCAAATCCTTTGAAATCCGTTCAAACTTTTTAAAGCACTTGAAAATTACATGATATTTATAAAAAAAAACCTTTGAGTCTTTAAAATTCTTTTAAAATAACTTCAAATTATTGGAATCTACTTAAAATAGCCGAAGATATTTTAAATACTTTAAAAACTTTTGAACTCCCTTGAAATAATTAAAGCTCTTGAATATTTTTTGGAATTAAAAACAAACTAAATTATTTAAAATCCTTGGAAATCCTTGGATTAAAAAAAAAACGAAAATATTTCAAATCAGACAAAAAATATCCTTAAATCCTAAATATTTCAGATTTAATCTTTTGGCATTACTTAAAATTATTGAAATTAATTAAAAATTACTCTAAGATGTTTAGAATCCTTTAAAATCTTCGTCAATCCTTTGCAATTTTTTAAACTCTCGAAAATCCCTTAGAACATATTAAAACATCCTAAAATATATCAATTTTTGGATAACCCTTGAAATTATTGAAGCTGATGAAAAGTACGTGGATTTTTTCAAATACCCTAAAATATTTAAAAAATCAACTATAAACTTAAAAATCATTTTAAATATATAATTAAAATCTATTAAAAATGCCATAAGATATTTCAAATCCTGTCAAAATAAAATCTCTTCAAATCCCTTGACAGTTTTCAAAGTTCTTGAAAATTGCTTCAAAAATTTATTATGTATACCCTAAGATATTTAAGATCATTTGGAATCCCATGGAATCATTTAAATTAATTGAAAACTATTTGGAATATTCTGAAATACCCTAAAATATTCAAAATCCCTTAAAATTTGGTAAAGCACTTGAAAAGTACTTTGAATTTTTGAAATACCTTAAAATCTTTTAAATCCTTTTGATTCACTTCAGATTATTGAAATCTGTTTAAAATACCCTAAGGAATTTCAATTCCTGTCAAATTTGTTGAAATCTATTCAAACATTTTAAAGCAATTGAAATTTCCGTTGAATTTTTAAAAATATCCCAAAATCATTTTAAAAAAGTGAAATTCCTTCTAATTATTAAAATTAATCGAAAATTCCTTGGAATCGTTTGAAATATCCTAAAATCTTTGAAATACTACGAAATCCCTCATTTTTGATGAATCAATTCTTTGAAATTCACTAAAATATATTATAAAATCCGGTGAAATTATAAGCAATTTGATCTTTTCCGAAATGCTGGAAACTTGATTAAAATAACTTGAGAGGTTTTAAAATCGTGGAAATCCTCAGAAATCTAATAAAAACCCTTAAAATCCCTTAAAATATCCTTTAGCATTAGAGAGTCTCTAAAATCGATCTTCATTTTCCTAAATCCTTAAAATCCCATGAAGATTTTTTTTAATCCCTTGAAACTTCCTTGGAATTTTTTCTATAATACCCCAAAATCGTTTGGAATCCTTTCAAATTATTGAGATATATTTAAAATTCCTTATAATTTTTTATAATAGCCTAAAATATTTCAATCCTGTGAAATATTTTGAAAATTCTAGAGTATATTTAAAAATTCAACGGAATTTTTAATTGATTTCAATCATTTCAATTAATTTCAATTCGCCTTAAATTTGTATTAATTCGTCCGGAATGCTTTTGAATTTTTTGGAATTCCCTTGAATTTTCCAAATTCTCCTAAAATTGTTTTCGGTTAATTTAAATTTTGTAATTCGCTATAAATTTTTCTGAATTTCATCGAATTCTTCTCATTTCCCTTCAGTTTCTCTAAATGCACTCAAATTTTAATGAAATTAAAAGAATTTATTATATTTTTTTCTAAATCATTTGAATTCCTTTGAGTTTAATTTGAATGAAGTTTTATGATTTTATACTGAATTCTTTTGAATTCATCTAAAATCACTCAACTTTACTCAATTTAATGGATTTTTTAGTTTTTGTTTATTTCATCCTTAATTCTTTTGAATTCTCAGGAATTGTGTCATGTTTAAAATTTTTTTAATTAACTTCAATTTTTTTTAATTTGCCATATTTTTAATGAATTTCTTCAGATTCTTCTCATTTCCTTTCAATTCATCGAAATCCAGGCCAATTTTACTGAAATAATTAGACATTTTGGATTTGAAAACTTTTCGAATTCTTTTGAATTTAATTTGAATAAAGCTTTATTAATGTATTCTGAATTCTTCTAAATCCACGCCAATTTCCTTAAATAAATTAACTTTTGGATTTTAACATTGTTTTCAATTCATTTAAATTCTTTTCGATTCAAATTAAATGTTTTTGAAGTAATATGAATTTATCCTGAATTAAAAATTCTTTTGAATTCTTCAGAATTTACTCGATTCAATCGATTTTTTAGATTTTCTTTTATTTATCCTGAAATATTTTGAATTCTAAGGCATTTCATCACATTCTTTTGAATTCCTTTACATTTTTCTAAAATTACTGAAAATCATTTCCTTTCAATTCCTCTAAATTCGCACCAATTCTACTGAAATGAATAGAATTTTTTGTATTAATATTTTTTATCATTTTATTTGAATTTAATTTTAATGGTTTTGAAGTATTATGAATTTATCTTCAATTCTCTGAATTCTTCGAAATTAATTCAATTCTATTCAATTCAATGGATTTTTTAGTTTTTGTTTAATTCATGATGCATAATTTTTAATTCACAGGTATTTCGTCAAATTCTTTTAAATTCCATTAAATTTTCCTTTTGTTTCAAACTTAATGAATCCAATGAATTTTTACATATGTTGCCATTTTTTTCAATTGACTTACATTTTTTAATTCTCCGCTAATTTTGATGAATTTCATCGAATTTTCAAGTTAAATTTTTTTTATTTTTAAACTCATAAAAATTAATAAAATATTATTTATTGACATAAATTTGACTTTTTGGATTTTAAAATTTTGATCAATTCATTTGATATCAAAATTTATTGAATTCTACTAAAATCACATTGCAATGAATTCATTGAATTTTATCAGTTTTTATTTCATTTGTCCTTAATTCTTTTGAATTATTTGGCATTTCATTAAATTCTTTTGAATTCCTTCTAATTTCCCTAAACTTATTTCAAACTAACTGCTTGAATTGTTTCTAATACAAAAATTTAAGTTGAGTAACAACTTTCTATTCAACTTAAATTTTTTCAATTCAGCATAATTTTTATGGAAATGATCGATTTTTTCTTATTCCTCTTCAATTTTTCTAAATTTATGCAAATTTTACTGAAATCAATCGAATTTTTAGATTTTTTCCCAATTCATTTCAATTCTTTTGAATTTAATTTGAATTTTTTATATTTTAATTCATCATGAAGTCTTTTGAACTCTCAGGTATTTCACCAAATTCTTTTGAATTCCCTTAAATTTTTCTAAAATTTTTTTAAGCTTACTGAATTCAGTGAATTTTTTCACATATTGGAATTGTTTTTAATTAACATAAATGATTTAATTCTCCAGGAATTTCTATGAATTTCACCGAATTCTTCTTAAATTTAATAACCCAAAATTTGATTAATATAAAATTAATTATTATTAATTCTATCGGATTCTTCTCATTTCCCTTCAATTCTTTTAAATTCAGTTCAATTTTACTCAAATAAATCGATTATTTTCAATTCATTTGAATTCTATTGAATTTAATTTGGAATCATATACATTTATCCTGAATTATTTTTAATTCACTTAATTCTCCGTAATTTAATGGATTTTTTTGTATCTTTTTAATTAATTGAAATCTCAGGAATTGCAGAAATTCTTCTCATTTCCTTTAAATTCTTCTAAATTTACACCAATTTTACATAAATGAATACAATTTTTTGGATTGTTTATTTTTTCCAATTCATATAAATGTTTCTTTGAATTTAATTTATTGAAGTCTGACGACGAATAATTAAAATAATTAACTTTTAAATTTAAGGGCGTGTTATGGAACCTAACCTCAAAATTGAATTTTCCCATTTTACACCATAAACACTCGAATCTATATCTAATGCACACATAAATACTAGAATTTCAATCAACGTGTTCCGATTGGAACTTTGGCTAATTTCAAATCTTTTTCTGCAAAAAGATTTGTTAATTTATTTTATTCGAAAAAACAGTTTGACACATTTATAATAGATTTCGCAATAAAATTGCTACAAGACTAGAATTTTCTTCTCTAAATATTAATAGCCAGCGAAAATGAAAAATTATTCAGGAAAACGTGATAGGGAATGTTGAAAATGAATTTTGGCGGCCACCCTCTTAATTTAAAACCCTGCAACCGGAAGCTGAGTTCTCCAGCGGAAGTACGTGAAATGGTAGACAAAATGGCGAGCGTGCGAGCGGTGGTACACTCGTTTACAAAAGTTTGCCTAAAAAAATGCCGCGGAAAGTGAGAATCAGCGACGCGTGCGAGCAATTCTGAAGAATTTCGGCAGAGTTGTCGTTGCCCCGAGGAGGAGTCCCGAGGAAAAAGGAGAACGGCATGGAGGAAAGGAGGAAATTTAGGAAAAGTAGCCCCCAGGAATCGAGCCACTTGTGATTTTCGGACATTGGGGAGTCCGCGACCGTCGCGGCGAACAACGACGCTACCGTTGTGTGTGCGTGTCATTATTTGTAATCCCTAATTAACGAGTAATTAACGGATTTCCCCCGATCCGTTGGACATTTCGCCGTTAATTTCGCGGCTTTTTATCGCCGGGCGAGGTTCACGACAAACACTTTGTGAATGTGTGTTGTGTGCTTCTACCCTCGTTTGACAGATATCGAGCAAAGAGCAGGCAAAGGAAGACGCGAGTTTATGACATTGTTCTCATTTTTTCGAGGCAGAGAGAAATTCTCCCATCATCCTTAGAACACAAAAGCTCCAAAAGTTTGCTCCTCATTTCTCGGATCAGATTCGAGATTAGTGCTCCTGCCGCTCACTCAAAATCGTCTCGTCCATCGAACAATCTCGAGAGAATTATTTCTCTTGGTTTTCGTATCGTTCGGATTTTCGCTCAAGGCTCCTTCCAGTTTTTTTTGGAGCACCTGGGGCTGAAAGTCTGGCAAAAATTGGAAAAATTATAGCAGGTATGTTCGAATTTTATTCTTCAGTAATTTCAGCAGTTTAAAGACACTTTGTTTGCCCAATCGAGGCTCTGCATTTGTTAATAGTATTGATATTATCAAATGTTTCGTTGTTTTGTTGTAATTATCCTTTATTAGAACAATCACCTCTATTGTCATTATTGTTTATATTTTATATTGGTTTAAGATAACTTATTAGACTTGAGTCCAGCGTACAAAATAGAGTGCTGATTGTGTTCCGTGTAAAATTCAATTATTTGTTCAATCATTTTTGCGAATAGTTTATCAGTTTACCACTTTTATGTTGGATACCATGGTGAGTATAATATTGTGAGAGACTCAATTCCGAGGGTTATAAAACATCTAAATTAAGATATGTAGTAATTGTTTAAAAAAAGTTATTTATTCGCGCTGGTTTGTAAAAAATGATAAAAATTGCATTCCACTCCGCTGTTTTGTTTATGTTGATAAATCAATGAATTTTCACGTGTTTATTGTCAAATCTGAAGACTTATGAAAGCAAGTTATTGCGAATTTACATTTTTTATTTAAAATTTATCAAAGTATCATCTCATATCCACTCCTTTCTGGAAAGTCAGGAATGCCATTAAAAATTGAGGAATTATAGAAAAATGGAGAATTTTAAGATTGAAATTTACTATTTTCATTTGTTTTGTGAATTATTTAATTTTGAAGGCCTATTTTCAAACTGTATATTTTATTCCAAGTACTCTAATTTAAAATGTTGGATAAGGGCCAAAAATGAAATTTTACAGGATAAAAAAAAAACAGTTTTCTGCGATAGATTTTCAAAACAGATTAATTTTCTACCAAAAGAAGGATTCTTAACAAAATACATACGTTTTTAGTCAGATAATTAAATTTGCAACATTCATTTTTTTAAACAAAAAGATTAAATTTCTAACTAAAAGACGATTTTTCAATTAAAAACATTAATTTTCAACACAAATCTCGAATTTTTAATACAATAGTTAAATTTTTAATTAAAACAAAAAATAACCAAGAAGACTAATGTTTTACCAGAAAAGTAACATTTTCGGCTCTGTATATGGTTACGGAATTTTTCTTAACGTTAGCCCTAAACGAGATGGAAAAGGGGTCAAATTTACGGAAAATTCCGTAACATTAGTCAGTGTGGGTGGCACTGTCTATGGTTACGGAATTTTCCGTAATTTTAGCCATGAACGAGCTGCAAAAGGGGATAAATTTACGGAAAATTCCGTAACCATAAACAGTGCGAAATTTTAAAATAAATTACATGGATTTCCAACTGAAAAAGATAAATCTAAACTACAAAAGTGGAATAGTTATACTTTCAGTTAAAAAAAATGAATTCTTAAACAAAGGAAACAGATTGTTCAATAAATTAGTTAAATTTTGAGCTAAAAAATAAATTTTCATTCAAAAAGATGAGTTAATAACCAAGAAGATTAATATTCTACCAAAAAAGATCAATTTTCAACCAAGAATATTAATTTTCAAAACAACGAATTTTTTGCAAAATAATTGAATTTTTTATCCGAAAATATAAATTTTCAACAAATCAGTATAAATTTGTCCAAAGTAGTTAAATTTTATGCCAAATTGTTGAATTTTCTACAAAGAAATTGAATTTTTAACCTAAAAATATGAATTTTCAATAAAAAATTTAATATTTGATATTTCAACAAAAAAAAAAGATTTTACTTAAAAAAGTAAAAATAGCTAGATTTTTTAAGTATTTAATATTGAAGGGCTGCTTTGAAATTGCATATTTTATTCCAAGTATTCCAAATTGAAAATGATGCAATTTTGACCACTTTTACTATTTTTTATTGTGAATATTTTTAGATGAACAAAAAAGTTTTCTGCGATAGATTCTTAAATAATAATATAGTTGATAAAATTGAAGCCATTTCACACAAAATTTGATAAAACAGATAAATTCTCAACAAAAAATATAATATTTGATATTTTAGCGAAGTAAACACTTAATTTAAAGTGAAAAAATACTTGACTTGAATCAAAAAGTATGAAATTCTAACAAAATATTTGAATCCTCAACCAATATGTGTTTAAATTGTGAACGTTCAAATGAACGAAATGTTTACTTATGGCTTTGTAAACTTGAAGCAGCGCTGAAATATTGATTCAATTTATATTACGAATAACAGATTATAAAATAAACTTTGAATGCATTATTTTAATTGTAGCTGGAACAATATTTTTTGATAAAACAAAAAACAAATTAATTTCGGAATCAAACAGTTGCGTTTTTTACCAAAACATATGGACTTTCTACCAGAAGAGATGAATTTCCAAATCCAAAAGATTATTTTGCTACCAAACAAGGTGAATTTTTATCAAAAACCTTAACTTTTCATCCAAATAGTTGAATTTTTAACAACAAAGAAAAGATTAATTTTCCACTAAAAATTGAATAGCTAAATGGACAGTTAAAAAAATTTATTTTAATCAGAATTTTTAAATTTTCAACCGAAAGAAATAAAGTTTCAACTAAATAGTTGAACTTTTTAGCCAAGAAGATTAAATTTCTACAAAAAAAAACAACGATTTTTCGTCACAATATCGCACAATTAAAAAAAATCATTTTCAACAATATTTAAATTATCGATTCAGGACATTAGTTTTCTACCAAAAAGTTGAATTTTTAATAAATTACATGAATTTCCGACTAAAAAAGATAAATTTACCCAACAAAAGGAGGAATAGTTATATTTTCAGTTTAAAAAATTAATGTTTAAACAAATAAAACCGAATTTTCATCCAAAAAGATGAGTAAATGACCAAGAAGATTAATATTCTGCCAAAAAAGTCGAATTTTCAACTAATGAAGATTATTTTTTAGTTAAAAAGTTGCATTTTTTACCAAATAAGATTACATTTTTTCGATAAGAGATGAATTTTTAAACCAAAAACAATTATTTCCAACCAAGATAAATGAATTTCTCAACAGAAAATATTAATTACCTACGAAACAGTTTAATTTTATTGAAATTTTCAACAAAATACTTTTGACATGTAAGATCATTTATTTTTAACAAACAAGACAAAAAAAACAAAGAAAAAGATTACAGTTTAAAATTAAAAACAGCTTGATTTTAACCACCAGAAACAAATTTTCAACCAAATTCTTGAGTCCTCTATCCAACCAGATTAAGTTTTAATTTAACAGTTCCATTTTAACCAACAAATTTGGGTTTTTACCAAAAAAGACGTGTGTTTCCAACAAAATACATACATGGTTTACAAGTTAGCTAAATATTTGACTAAATTGTTGAATTTAAAAGCCAAAAATACGAATTTTCTACAAAACAATTTAATTTTCTAACAAAATACTTAAATTTACAGTTAAAAAGATGAATGTTTAACAACAAAAATAGTTGATATTTCCTCAAAAAGAGATTTTATTTTATTTAAGAATTAAAAACAGCTAGAGTTAGCCACAAAAATCGAATTTTTGAAAAACAAATACTTGTATGATCTACTAAAACAGAATAATTTTTTACCAAAATGTTGCATTTTTAATGAAAAAATTGTTTATTTACAAAACAAGACGAATTTTCAAAGATGAATGTTTAACAAAATAGTAAAATTTTCAATTAAAAAAATGACAGTCGATAAAAATCAATGACAAGAATAACCAAAACTTTGATAGTCGACTTTTTATCCGAAAAGAATAGGGAAACGACTTCGTAGCCTGCGATAAATAAATAGGAAGTTTGATAATTTATAGACCAAAGAATAACATTTTAAATAAACGTTGAAGTTCATTTTTAATACTTTTCAAATATTTTGTTAGAAAACTGGAAGTTTTGCTTTGAAAAATAAAGTTAATTTTCCATTGCACACCTTTTGATTTTGGACTCACAATTTTGAGTGCAGGCTACACATAAATTTAATAATGGACAAATTTGATGATAAAACAAAAAATTAAAAAATTGATGACAAAGCACGATGTTTATCGAATAGGGATCTAACTAATTTTTAAAATATCGGCTGATATCAGAGGTTCAAATTTAAAATACAATTAAATAAAATGAAACTAGTTTCATTTACGTGAAAGGGCGATAATTTAATATTTTAATACATTAAAAAAAAGTAAATGAAAAACCCTTCAGTAAACACAAATACCAGCTAAGTCGTGAACTGTTATCTCATTGTCAAACACGGATCTACGTATCGTAAAAAACAAGCAATGTCGTTGAATAACACTGATGAAAGATGTTAAAAATGTACTATATTATTTAAATTTTCCTGTAAAATAAGAATTCTGATGACAAAAAAGGTTTCAGAAAAATTAAAACAATATCCAGAAATAAAGGCAAGTAGAAAATGGCTTCAATTATAAAGCACGTGTTCCCAAAAAAGGGGTGAAATGGTGGAAAATAATTTGAATTCTGATTTATAAAAAGGAAATTTAACAAGTTCCTTGTTTTAAATCAGAATTGGTTTGAATTTAAAAGTAATTTTTTTTTTCTTTTGCAAATAAAATTGCTGTATTTTGCCGGGGAATAAATCAATAAAATATGTAACAAAATTGCCGCAAGGTATTATAATTTTTATTTTGAAACGGGGAATTTTATAAGGAATTAAAATTTCGTTTTGGAAGAGGAAATTTTTTACATGGAGCAGGAGATTTTGGCAAATAATTTCTATTCTGATTTATAAAAAGCTAATCAGAATTTGGTTGAAGTTAAAAATTGTTTTTTTTCCTTAAAATAAAAATTTTCCATAATAAACTTTCAGTTCGAAAATTAATTTTTAAAAAAGAAAAACGATTGTTCAACTGAAATTATGAATCTAAAAAACAAAAAATGTATAGTTTATATTTCAACAAATTAAGATTCTAGTTTAAGATTAAAAACGCTGTAGTTTAACCACCAAAAATAAATTTTCAACAAAATACTTGAATCCTCTACTGAAATAGATTAATTTTTAACCAAATAGTTACATTTTTTAACGAAAAATTGTCCCTAAAAAAAGAGACGAGTTTTTAACAAAAATTGATAAATTTTAATTTTGTACAGGGACATTTTGGAACAGGGACAATTTTGGAAAATAATTTTAATTCTGATTTATAAAAAGGGAATCAGAATTTTATTGAATTTAAAAATTCTTTTTTTTTTCATTTTGGAACAGGAAATTTCTGTAAAGAATTATAATTTATCTGATTTTTTAACTCAAAATTATCATTCTTTTCCTCAATTCTGATTCGGTGTTTTTTAAAAATTAAAAGAAAGAATGTTGCCAAATTCTCGTAGATAATTCAATTAAGAAATTAGTTTCAGTTGAAGGGCAGTGACAAAGAATGTCACATTTGTGTGCATAATAAAACTGACAAAAATGTAAGATTGACTAATTTAAAATTTTCGTATTTAATCAAAGCCAGACATATTTCGCAGAATTAAAAGTTGTATTTGATATGAGCAAACGTAACTTTATTGCCATTTATGTCGTATTATTTAAATTGAAATAATTATTTTTGAAAACTAAAACTTACTCAAAACAAGAAGAGGAATTTTTGTCAAAAAAGTTACATTTATAACAAAAAACTATGCATTTTCTACAAAAAGAATTGAATTTTCAACCCAAAAAATACACGAGAAGGGAATTTTGTTACTAAAAAATATTAATTTTGAAAAAAAGAACTATATTTTCAGTAAAAAAAAATAATTTTCAATAAAAAACCCATGAATTCTGAACAAAATAGTTACATTTTTAGGCAAGGAATTCATTTTTAACTACAAAAATGAAACTTAACCAAAGAAAAAAATGGAACCCTGTAATCAAATTTTCAACTCAAAAGATGAATTTTATGCCACAAAAAGACAAAGTTTCAACAAAATTACAAAAAATAGTTAAATTTTTAAGCAAAGAATTAATTTTTAACTAAAATAATCAATCTTTACCCAAAAAAGTGAATTTTTATTCTTGATAGTTTAATTTTAAACCCAAAATATTAATTTGCAACCATTAAAAAAGATAAATTTTTGACAACAAATAAAATAGTTAAATTTTTAGCTAACGAACTTAATTTTTAATAACAAAAAACTAATTTTTAATCAAAGAAATGAATTTTCAACCAAAAAGATTATTTTCAAACACAAAAGATGAAAGATGATTTTTCTATCGAAAAAGAATAATTTTAACAAAAACAACCAAATTTCGAATATTTATAGTTCAATTTTCAGCCAAAGAAATTAATTTTTATAAAAAAAGATTTTTTAGTCACCAAGAAGATCAATATTCTGCCACAAAAGACAAAGTTAAAAAAATTATTTTTTAACAAAATAGTTTAATTTCAGTTTAAAATGTAAACTATCTATTTTGACTAAATTTTTAAATAAATTTTTTTCGTCATAAAGGGAGATTTAAAAAAAACTTAAATTTTCCTTGGGCCTGATACTTTTCAAATAAATAAATTAATAAATAAATATCAAATACAGAACTGTTGTTATTTCCAATATAAAACCAGTTTTTCTCATATAAAGACGCTTCAGCTTTTTGGAAATTTATTAGTCGATATTGGTATAGCATAGGTCGATTAAAAAAGCTTAAAAATCTTGGACGTTATGTTGACATTTATTTTATTTTTTTGTGTTTTGCTGCTTCTTGAAAGACTGATTTAAATAAATTTAGAAGCGGAGAAACATTTTAATAATTTAGTCAAGATTTTTAGGATGATATTTACAAGATAAGTCTAAATTTTTTCTGTTTAAGATTTTGTGTATTCTTTAATTCGAACTGTTTTATTATCGCGAACGCTAAAAGCGGAGATAAGGTTAAGGAAAAACGAAGTTTTCAGTTATTCTCTATTCTGTCGATGATAGGAAGAAATTATCTTAATATTTTATTATATAATTATGATTGAAAATCTTCTTATCCCAGGTGCCATTTTTATCGGAATAGTTTATGGAAAATTAGTGTTCTTTAATATAATTTAATTATTATTTA
>JAWWLR010000155.1:16339644-16359753 GCA_035041075.1 Acraspis erinacei | reverse complement strand
GTATTATACAATGGGATAATTTAATATGTAATAATAATTTAATATGTAATTTTATATGTCATGGAATTTCAGGGAATTTTCGATAAACTGAATTTAAACTTATTCTATTATTTTGTTGAAATTTTTTTTCAACTTCAACTGTTCTGTTAAAAATGCTTTTTTTGTTGTTAAAAATTCTTCTAGTTTTGTAAAAATTTCAAGTTTTCATTGTTAAACATTACAATTTTCTGATGGGAAATTAATCTATTTTGATTGAGAATTCAACTGTTTTGTTGAAAATTCATCTTTTTGGTTGAATGTAATTTATTTTTGGTTTAAAATAAAAATCCTTTTGGCTGACATGTTAACTACTTTGTTAGAAATGAATTTTTCATCCTTAAATTTAACTATTCCATGTTTTGTTCAAACTTTTTTTCAAATTTTTTTGTTATCTGTGAAAGATCCTTTAAAAATACACATATTTGGTACAAAATTAATCTTGAAATTTCATTTGATTATTTTCAACATTTTTTTCTATTAAAAGTTGAAAATATATATTTTTTATAGAAATTTAATCTTCCTAGTTGAAAGTTCATCTGCGTGATTATAAATTTATTTCATGTGGGTACAAATATTTTTTTTACTCATAATGTAACTATTATATTTCACGTTGATAATTTATTTCTTTAAGGGGAAAATTTAACAATTTTGATAAAAATCCGCCTTTTCGGTAGGAAAGTAATCTCATTAGTTGAAACTTAATATTACTGGAGAAAAGCTCATTTCTTTGGTTGAAAAATTAACTTTTTTAGTTGAAAATTCACGTACTTTATTGAAAATTCGTCTTTTTTTGCTAAGCAATTATTCCTTTGGGTGGAAAATCTGGGAGTTAAAATTTAATTATTTTGTTTATAATTTATGTTATTTGGTTCCGAATTTTTTTACTGAATATTTAATTATTTAATTATTTCGTTAAAAATCTTTTGTTTTGTTTGTTTAAGATTGAACTATTTTGTTGAAAATTTGTTTTTCTTTGGGTAAAATTTTCTTTTTCTATCTGAAAATTGAGCTATTAGCCATTATATTGTTGAATAAAAATCGTTTTTTTTAGTGGAAAATTCATGCATTTTGCTAAAAAATTTGGCTTTCTTTTGTTGAAAATTAATTTACTTTGTTGGAAAATGTAACTATTTTCTGAAATTTTTTTCAATTTAGGTAAAAATTGTCTTCTTGGTAGAAACGTGTTCTTTTTGTTTACAAAGTACTTTCTTAAACTGAATATGTTACTATTATATTTTTCGTTAAAAATAATTTTTTTCTGATTGAAAATTCAACTAGCTGTGTAAAATTTTAACTACATTGTTAAAAATTTATTATTTTGATTGAAGGTAGAAAAAACTCTGGTAGAAAATTTTATTCTTGTTGAAAATTGATCTTTCTCAGTTAAAAATGTTTTTTTCGGTTTAAAATTAATTTTTTTCTACTGAAAATCTAATTTTTATATTCTGGGTTAAAAATAGTTTTTTTTTATCCGAAAATTCGTCTTTTTAGTAGAATATTAATCTTCTCGGTTGAAATTTCCTTTATTTTGTTAAGAAACTAAATTTTTGGTTGAAAATTAATTTTTTTGGTTGAAAATTCAACTATTTTGTTAAAAAAACTCGTCCTTCTTGTGTTGAAAATTTAATATTTTTGTTAGAAAAGTTGGCTTCAAAATTTTAAATTTTGGACGTGATTTTTGCTCTTTATTGGCTAAAAAATCTTTCATGGTGGAAAATTCAACTCTTGTGTTAAAAAGTTTGTCTTTTTGGCATGAAAATTAATTCTTTTTGTTCAAGGAACCAATTATTTTATTGAAAAATCGTTTTTTAAGTGAAAAATTCGTTCTTTTTTATTGATAATTATTTTTTTAACTAAAAAAGTTCATTATTTAATTTTTTTTTAATATCGATCTTTTTTCCTTCCAAAATCTAACTATTTGGTATGAAATTCATGTATTTTGTTAAACATTCATTTTGATAGAAAATTAATCTTCTTGGTAGAAGAATCTTTTTTTGTTGAAACTTAATTTCTTTGTTTGATAATTGTCCTATGTTGTGAAATTTTGTTCTATTTAGTTAAAAAATCGTCTTTTTGGTAGAAACGTGTTCTTTTTGGTTGAAATGTATTTTTTTTAAACTGAATATATTACTATTATATTTCTGGTCAAAACATTATTTTGTCTTATTGAAAATTCAACTACTTGTGTAAAATTTTAACTACTTTGTTAAAAATTTGTTGTTACAAAATCTTTTTTTTGATAGAAAATCAATTCATTTTGTTTAAGAATTCAACTATTTTATTAAACATTCTTTTTTTTCATTACCATTATTGACTTTATTGACATAATTGACATTATTGGATTAAAAAATAAAAACGTTCAGGGAAAAACCCTGAAATAATTATGAAAAATTATTTTTAGTTATATTTCTTGTTAAAAAAGGCATTAAATATTTCCGCATCGGAAAAGAACTTTTACTTTTAAAATTGTCTTTAAAATTGAATCTAATGTTACATGGTGCGTTACATTTTTCGTTGAAAGGACAATAGTGGTCCACGATTCAGTGACTTCACAAAGGAATTTTGTGCCCATAAATAGAAAAAAATTCTAGACTGAAGAATCGATAGGATATGGAAATGAAAGCCCTCTCGATGAAACGGAAGCGAAATGGAAATTTTTGCTGATATCAAGTAAACTGCAAATAGGACTGACAATTTCAGTCTATATTGAAATAAGTCAGAAGTACGAGGGTTTTTCAATTTGTCCAATTTTCGAGATCTTAATGTCAGTCTTAAATTGACAGAATTTTTCTGTAACGAACCAACTATAGGTGAATGTCTTTTTCAATCAACTCCTCTAATAACATTGACATTTCTATGATTCTCAAAAAAGTAGACTGTTTTCTTGAAAAATACTTATATTTTAAATTCTCACTTATTCTTCAGAAATTACAAAATTTTAAATCTATTGTTAAGCAATAAACTCAGAATTTTTCAGAAGAGGGAAAAAAATTCTGTAAAATCTGTAAAAAGTTATTTAATTTTGAGGAAAGTTTACAATCTCATAGTTAAGTTGGCCAAAACTTGGAACAGGCTCGGCTGCGGATTGCGATGAGCCTGATAGAGTCTGGGAATTTTAGATAAACTAATTAATTTAATTACTTTGTTGAAAATTTAACTATTTTGTTGAAAATATGTCTCTTTGGTTGAAAATTCATCTAGTTTGTGAGAAATAGCATATTTGTTTATTAAAAATGTTCAAAAGTGGAATTTAACTTTTTTTAGTTTAAAATGAAAAACATTTTCGATTAAAATATCAACTATTACATTTTTCATTGAGAATGCATATTTCTTATTGAAAACTGATATAATTAGTTGAAAGTGGAATAAGAATTTTGTTTGTTTGTTGAAAATTATTTTTACTTCTTAACTGAGAATTTAACTATTCCATTTTTGGTTGCATAGTTATCTTCTTTAGTTCAACATTTAACTATTTTTTCAGAATGTCTGTATTCTGTAAGTTGAAACAGGCTCGGCTGCGGATTGAGATAAAAAATATATTATTTATTTATAATAAACAATAAAATGAAAAAGCCCGACAGAATCAGGGAATTTTCGATAAACTGAAGTTGAATTAATTTTATTATTTTGTTGAAAATTAAATAATTTGGTTAAACATTCATGTTTTTTAAATTAAACTATTTTGTTTAAAATTAAATCATTTGGTTAAAAAGTCATGTTTTTTAATTTAAACTACTTTGTTAACAATTTTACTTGTTGGGATGAAAATTCTTCTATTTTGGTAGACATTGCATCTTTTTATTATCATTAAAAATCACAATTCTTTGTTTAAAAATAATTCAGTTTTTGTTGAGAGAAATATTTTGTTTAAAGTTCGACTTCTCTGGTTGAATTCGACTATATTTGTATAAAAATAAAAATCTTTTTTGATTGAAGTATCAATATTACATTTTTCGCTGAAAATTCATTTTGTTGTTGTTGAAAATTCATCTAATTTGATGGTATGAAAATACTTATTTGGTAGAAAATGTATCTTCTTCAGTTGAACATTACACTATTTCGTTGAAAATTACTTATTTTGTAAATTGGAACATACTTGGTTGCGGATTGCGATTAAAAACGCAATCTTTATTTTCAATAAAGAAAAGAAGGAAAATTTTTAACTGTGAATTTAACTATTCCATGTTTGGTTGAAAATTTATCTTTTCCATTTGAACATTCAACTATTTAGCTGAAAATTCCTGTATTTTGTAAATTGGAATAGGCTCGGCTGCTGATTGCGATACAAAATGCAGTCTTCATTTAAAATAAAAAATAAAAATGAACAGACTGAAAAATTCAGAATTTTGTCGATAAACTGGAGTTCAATTAATTTTATTATTTTGTGAAAAATTCCACAATTTTGTTAAAAAGTCTTTTTTTGTTGAAAATTCGTTTTGTAGAAAATTTGTCTATTAAAGTAAAAAATTCATCTAGTTTGGTAGAAATTGCATCTTTTTTTTTATTAAAAATTACAACTGTTTATTTGAAAATTAATCTGATTTGGTTGAAGGAAATATTTTGTTGGATATTGAACTACTTTGTTAACAATTTTGCTTCTCTGTTAAAAATTAAGTTTTCAACTTCATTTTAACTATTCCATGTTTGGTTGAAAATTTTTCTTCTTTAATTCAGCATTCAACTATTTATTTGAAAAGATCTGTATTTTAAAAATTGGAAAAGGGTGTTCTGCGGATTGCGAAAACAATATAATATTTATTTTCAATAAAAAATATATTTTAGGGTTCAAAATTCATCTAGTTATGTAGAAATAGCATCTTTTGTATACGAAATTTTGTAAAGCTAAATTCCTTTTTGGTTGAAATATCAACTGTAACATTTTTCGCTGAGAATTCATATTTATTGTGGAAAATTTAACTTATTAGTTGAAAGTGGAATTATGTTGTTAAAATTTTGGTACTTGTTTCTTGAAAATTAATGTTTTTAACTGAAATTGTTACTATTCCATTTCTGGTAAAAAAAATGATTTTTTCTCATTCAAAATGCAACTACTTGGCTAAAAGTTTAAACACTTTAAAAATAATTGATTCTGTTTGTTGAAAGTTCTCTTCGGTAGAAAATTGTACTATTTTGTTGAAAATACGTTGTTTTTTTTTTAAATTAATTTTTTTTTATTGAAAGTGCAACTTTTACATTATTATGTTTTTTTCGGTTTAAAATTAATTTTAACTAAAAATGTATTATTTTCGTTAAAAATTGATATTTTTTTGGTCAAAAATGGTGTTTTTTGGTAGAAAAATAATCTTCTTTTTTGAAATTTCCTCTTTTGGGTTAAAAGTGCAACAGCTTAGTTCAAAATTAACTATCTTGTTGAAAATTAAGTTCTTTGTTCAAGATTAACGTTTTTTTTTTATAAAACACTAATTTTTGGATTGAAAAATTCCACTTTTTGCTTAAAAGTTGAACTATTTTGTTAAAATTACTTTTTTCATTTCAGATTGAATTTTTATTTAATTTGAGATTTTTTAATTGTATTTTGGTTAAAAATTCAGCGCTTTAATTGAAAATCTGACTATTTTGTCGACATTTCGTTTTATTTTGAAAATTATTGTTATTTGTTTTGATAATTATTCTTTATTATTTTTAAATTAACTTTTTTGTTAAAAAATTAAACATTTGGTGGAAAAATCAACTATAAAATTTAAAATTCTTGTTTTTTTTTGCTTTTTCACTATTATATTGTTCGCTGAGAATTAACTTGGTTAAAAAAGTATGTTGAAAGCTTAATTATTTTGTTCAAAGGTGATCTTTTTCGTTCGAAAATTCAAATATTTGATGAAAATTTGTCCATTTGGATTGAAAGTTGATCTTTTATGGCAGAAAAGTCATATTTTTAGTTAAAATAAATAAATTTGAAATATTAATTAAAATTTTTTTATTTCGTTTTTAAAATATTCTATATTAAAAATCTTACAATATTAAAATTCTGGTCTGTAAATATTAATGTTGAGAGAAAATGAAAAATTAGTCTTAAAAAATTCAAGCAAAATTTATGAAAGTAAATTCATAGTACTGGATTTATAATTATTTAATGAAACTTTTCTGATCATTTTTGCCAATCTCAGGAATACATATTTTATTAACAATATTAACATGTTAAACATGCACATCATTTTAAATAGTACCTAAAAGTCATCTATAAAAATAAAATAAAAGTTAGTTTTAATTAGTTATAAAATTTATGGACCCTACAAATAAATTAAATATCGATTATTTATTATGTTTTTAGGATTGTTCATTTATTTATTTATTCAAAAGTTATAATATTATTTTGGCATATTATTTTTGTTATACACACTCTTAGAAAAATAAAAAATAGTTTTATTTTTAAACTATCTGTATTTTTATATTTTATTATTTTTATATTTTGGAATAGCTCGTATAAATCAATTTATACGGAAGGAAGAAACTTGGGGGGAATTCTACGGAAAATTAGGACGATAAAATAGATCACCAAAGATAATTCAATTGATTAATATACCACCCGTATAGAAGTATCCTTCTTTCCAATAATGCAAAGAAATTGATATTGTGGTAAATAAAATAAAGAAAAATATATTAAACGTGTCGTTATAAATAGATTAAAATCAAATCAAATGTCGACAACAGAATATAAATGGGATACACTTAATGGAAAGTTATTTTTGTTTTAATAGATTCAACTACAATTTTACACAAATCATTTACTTAAATTACTTAAATTTATTTTAATAGTTTTCAACTGAAAATATGAATTGTCAACAAAAAAGACAAAGAAAAAACTATTCAGTAAAAAAATTAATTTTCTAACCAGAAAGTGGAGTTTTCAGCAATTAATGACTTTTCAAACAAGAAAGAAAAAAATCATGAAAATTGTTGAACTAATTGAAATAGTTGAATTTTTTACCAAAAAATACGAATTTTCATCTGATAAAAATAGATTTCAACCAAAAAAATAAAATTACATTTTTAACAAAAAAGTTATTTAAAAAAGAAAATAATTTTTTTTTAATAATTCAATTTTCAAACAAGAGATTTTTTCTTTCTCAGTTTATCTCAGTTAAACAGTATATGTTAAAAACAATATTTTTTGGAATATACTTTTTTAAAGATTTTTTTTTGCAACTTTATTACACAATTGAACTTAATTTTTTTTTTAAATTTCCTTCGAAAATAAAATTTTGAATTTTCAACTTAAATAGTTAAATTTTCAGTTACCAAAATTAATTTTTAACAAAAAAACAAACAAATTTTAACCAAATTTTTCAAGTTTTAACAAATAAATATTAATTTACAACAAAAAGTTCATTTTTACCAAAATAGTTGAATTTTAAACAAAAAAATAAAAATTCTTAACAAAAAATGTAATAGTAGATATTGAAAAAAATTTAGTTAAATTTATACAGAATAAGATGAATTTTAAAACCATAAAGACTGATTTACAACCAACAAGATTTTTTTGCAAACAAATAATTTAATTTTTCAGCTAAAAAATATAAATATTTGAAAAAAGTGCAAAGATACGTTTTGAAGCCAAACATAAACGATTTTTATGCAAACTAATTAAATTTGGAATAATGTAATTAAATATCCAAGAAAATAGTTGATTTTTTAACTAAATAGTTTTATTCTTAAGCTATAAAAATAAATAAATTAAATAAATGTAATAAATTATATTTTAGTAAAAAAATATGAAATTTCTATCAAAAGACCAATTTTCAAGATATGAGTTGAAATTTTATGAATTAAAAAATATGAATATTTAACAATAATAAAAATTTTCAACCAAATAGTTTAATTTTCTACCAAACTGTTAAATTTTAAAGAGAAAAAAGGAGAGATTTATACAAATTAGTTAAATTTTCAACAAAATAGTTTAGTTTCACAACAAACAGTTTAATTTTCAACCTAAAAAGATGAATTCTTAACAAAAAATGTAATAGTTGATATTTCAACCAAAGAATATTTTTATTTTAAAACACAATCAGTTTAATTATCATTTATCCAAAAGAGACGAATTTTTCACATACCAGTTGCATTTTTATCCCGAAAATATGAATTTTGAACAAAACCAGTTAATTTTCAACCAAATAGTTCAATTTTATGCGACATTGTTAAATTTTAAAGAAGAAATCAAATTACAACAAAATTGTTCAACTTTCAACTAAAGAAAACATTTTTTCTCAATTAAAATGATGAACCTTCAACTGAACTAGTTAAATTTTCAGTCAAAAAAATTAATTTTCAACTCAAAATAAAAACAAATTTTTAACCAAGGAGATAAATCCTCAACTAAAATTGTAAATCTTGATCAAATAAATAATTTCTAAATAAAATGGTTTAAATTTTAACGAAGTAGTTTAACCTTCAACGAAAATATATGAATTTTCTCCAAAAAGTTAATTTTCTACCCCAAAGTTTAATTTTCTAAAAAACTGTTAAATTTTAAAGAAAAAAAGTAATTATGTATAACATATTTAGTTTTGAAACCAAAAAGGTGAAGTTTTGACAAAAAATGTAATTTTTAATTTAACAAAAAGAAAATTATATTTTAACAGAATAGTTCAACTTTCAATTGAAGAGATGAGTTTTTAAGTAAAATGATGAATCTTCAACTGAAAAGGTACATTTTCAGATAAAAAGAAATTAACTATTAAAAAATATATATAGTACCATCAGGATATAAATAAACTTCATGTCAATAATAGTCAAAAATTGATCTCGGTTAATAAAATTAACAGTAATATATTAAAAGAACCCTTATAAATAGATTAAAATCAAAAGTTCAAAAACAAAATATAATTGGCTACAGTCATCGGAGCGCCACTGTTGGTGGACGCGAGCTCGCTACCGTGCTTATTCGCTGTGTAAACGTGTGTGCTTCTCGCTTTAGAGCAAACTGACGCAACGGCACCGCGACGCTCCTGCTTTGACACGCCTGAGTGAGCACCGCACATCCCCCCACATTTCCCCTCATCCGCATCCTTGGCGTGGCGTCAATTCTCGGAAGGCTCTAATCCAGGGGGCTCAAATCCGAGTTCGACTGTAGTTAGTCTTTATAATTTTAGTTAATTTTATAAATTAATTATACTTCTATAATATTGTATTTATTATTAGATTTCTTAATTTTTCAAAAAGTTTGATCTCCTTTTTCTGCATAAATTAAAAAATGTTGCGTCTATTGAATAGACCAAATAAAGTAGGTCTATAAGAATTATTCAATTTTCAATGACTGAATAATTTATTTTTACTCTCTTTTTTCTTCTTCAACTTGAAAATTTTAAAATCTTGTACAAACAGAATAAATGCTATATTATTCAAGTTTTTAATTTCAGTGATTACAATTTTTACTATTTCTCTTTTCCCTTAAAAAATTCATCTTTTTCACTCTTTTTTCAGGAAAATTTCCATTGAAAAAAGTTTTTTGTTGAAAATACGTCTTTTTTTGTTGGAAATTAATTGTTTTTGAGGAATTTTGAACTTTTTTTGGAAATTCGTCTTTTGTGGTTTATTCATCTGTTTAGTAGAAAACTCCTTTCTTTTGGCATGAAATTTCAACAGTTTCGTATAAAATTAATATTTTGGTTATAAATTCAATTGATTGGTTGAAACTTAAACTATTCTCTAGAAAAAATCATATAATTGAATTGAAAATTTAACTTTTATCTAGAAAATTCGTATTTTTAGCTAAAAAAATTTTTTTAAATAAAAATTTAACTATACCATTTTTTGTTAAAAATTTATCTTTTCAAGATGAAAATTGAACTACTTGTTTGATTTATCATCTTGTTTGATAATTTATCTTTTTGGGTTGAAAATTAAACTATTTGGTTGAAAATTAAACTGTTTGTTTAAAAATAAAGTTTTTTGTTGACAATTGAACTGTTCTGTGGAAAATTCGCATTTATGGTTTGAATTTTTTTTTACTAAACATTGAACTATTCTATTTTTGGTTAAAAATATTTCCTTTTTAGTTGGAAACTCAAGTAGTTGGTTCCATTCATGTATTTTTTTTCAATTCATATTTTTTCGGAAATTAGTCTTTTTTGTTGAAATAAATCTTTTTGGGTTAAGAATTCAACTGTTGTATCTAAAACTCATATTTTTGGCCTGAACTTAATTTTTATATACGAAAAATGGAACTATTCCATTTTCAGGGAAAATGTAGCTTTTTTTAGTTGAAAATTCATGTATTTTGTTGAAAATAAGTCCTTATTTTTGTCGAAAATTATTCTTCTTTGTTCAAAAGTCGTCTTTTTATATTGAAAATTTAATTATTTTTATATAATATTAAACTGTTTGGTTACAAATTAAAATTTTTATTTAAAATTCAACTGTTCCTTGCCTTGAGATTTCAGCAAATAAAAAAAATTCGTCTATTTGGTTAAAAATTCAACTTTTTGTTTAATAATAAATTTTTTTGTTGAAAATTCATTGTCGGGTTAAAAATTCAGCTGCTGTCTAGAAAAGTCGCCTTTTTGGTTTAAAAATCAAGTTTTATAGCTGAAAATTGATCTATTATTTCCCTATTATTTCCCTAATTCGTGAAAAATAACCCTATTTTCCCTCTTTTGAGAGCATTTTTGACTGAGAAATTGTATAATTTGTTATGCTCAACAAAATCTTAGAAAATACCATTAAGCCCCATTCCTTTTGGGGTAAGAAATCTTTAGAAATATTTGCAAAATATTTAAAATATTTGTAATATTTGTGAAATGTTTAAAATTCTTTAAAAAATTTAGGAAATGTTTGTGAAATCTATCTGAAATCTTTGTGAAATAATGAAGACCTTTTTAAAATAATAGAAGTATTTGTGAAATATTTTTAATCTATCTGAAATCTTCGGGAAATCATTGCAATTTCAATCTTCGTGAAATATTTCGGAAATCATTGAAATATTTTTAATTTTTGTGAATTCTTTAAAAATGTTTGAGTAATATTTGAAATCATTGAAATTATCTTTAAAGCTTTTTAAAATCTTTGTGAAATCTCCGTGAAATCTTTGTGAATTCTTTAAAAATCTTTGCGAAATCTTTGAAACCTTTATGAACTCATTAGGAAAGCTTTGTTCAATCTTTGAAATATATCTGAAATCTTTGTGAAATAATAGAAGTCTTTGTAAAATCTTTAAAATCTATCTAAAATATATGAGAAATAGTTTAAATCTTTGTGAAACCTTTGTGAACTCTATGTAAAATATTTGTGAAGTCTTGGTAATATTTATGAAATTATTTAAGTATTTGTGAAATATTTTGTAAATCATTCAATTCTTTTTAAACTTTGTGAAATCTTTGGAATTTTGTTTAATTAGTTTAATCAGAAGTATTTGAAGTATTTTTGAAAAATTCGGTAATATTTGTGAAATTGTTGAGAAATTATTGAGTTCTTTGCAAAGTCTTAAATTTATCATAAATCTTTGAAATAATTGTAAATCATTAGAAAATCATTGAAATCATTGAAGTTTTTGTTAAATATTTGAAATCTGTCTTAAATCTTTGCAAAATATTAGAAATATTTGGAAAATCATTGAAATTTTCTGAATTCCTTGTCTATAAAATATTTGCGAAATATTAGAAATCTTTGAAACGTTTAGGAATTATTGAAACCCTTGTGAAATCTTAGTGAAGTCTTTGTAAAATCTTTGTGAATTCTTTAAAAATCTTTGCGAAATATTTGAAATATTTTTTAAATTTTCGGTGAAATTATGGAAACTATTGTGAAATATTTGACAAATGATTGAAGTATTTGTGAAGTCTGTTAAATATATCCCTAATCTTTGAAATTTTTCTGAAATCTTTATGAAATCTTCAGGACATGACTGCAATTTTGTCAAGTCTTTGCAAATTTTTGAAAAGTATTTGAAAAATTTAGCAATATTTGTGAAAATATTTCAAAATTTGTGAAATACTTTGTAAATCATTGAATTCTTTCTAATCTTTGTGAAATATTTGAGAATTTTGTAAAAACCTTTGCGAAATATTTGAAATGTTTTTGAAATATTCGGTAATATTTGTGAAACGATTAAAATTATTGTGAAATATTTGAAAAATTATTGAAGTTTTCGTGATGTCTTTCATGAGTGAAGTCAATCATGAGAAAATCATTGAAATCATTGAAATTTTTGTTCAATCATTAAAATATATATGAAATCTTTGCGAAATATTTGAAATCTTTATGAAATATTTGTGAATTTTCTAAAAATCTTTGCAAAATATTTGAAATCATTGGGAAATCATTTAAATCTTTCTGAATTCTTTGTAAAATCTTTGATAATTCTCTAAAAATCTTTGCAAAATATTTGAAATCTTTGTGAAATCATTTAAATCTTTCTAAAATCTTTGTCAAATCTTTGTGAGTTCTCTCAAAATCTTTGAAAAATCTTTGAAATCTTTGTGACATAATTAGGAAATCTTTGAAATGTATCTGAAATCTCGGTTATGTAATAGAAGTCTTTGTGAAATCTTTAAAATCTATTAAAAATTTTTGCGAAATATTTGAAATCTTTTTGAAATGGTTGGTAATATTTGTGAAATCATTTAAATCTTTGTCGAATTTTTTTTTAAATCATTGCAACCTTTTTAATATTTGTGAAATCTTCTGGATATTTCTTTAAAACCTTGCGAAATATTTGAAATATTCGGTAATATTATATGTGAAAGTGTTGAAATCTTTGTGAAATCTTTGCGAAATTATTAAAGTCTTTGTGAACTCTTTTAAATATATCAGCAATCCTTGAGATCTTTGGAAATCCTTAGAAAATTATTAAAATCATTGACATTTCTGTTCAATCTTTCAAATCTATCTTAAATCTTCACGAGATAATAGAATTCTTTGTGAAATGTTTGGAATATATCTCAAATATTTCTAAAATCTGTGTGAAATCTTTGTGAATTCCATAGAAATCTTTGCGAAATATTTTAAACCTTTGTCAAATCTTTGTGAATTCTTTAAAATATATTAGAAATCTTTTAAATCTTTGGAAATCATTAGAAAATTATTAAAATCATTGAGATTGATGTTCAATCTTTGAAACCTATCTTAAATCTTCACGAGATAATAGAATTCTTTGTGAAATATTTTAAATCTATCTGAAATTTTGGTGAATTCTCTAAAAATCTTTGCGAAATATTTGAAATCTTTGTGAAATCTTAGCGAAATCATTGAAATGTTTCTGAAACCTTTGTAAAATCTTTGTGTATTCTTTAAAAATACTTGAAATCTTCATGAAATCATTGCAAATTTGTCAAATCTTTGAAAAATCTTTGAAACATTTGTTACTATTTGTGAAATTATTTTAATCTTTGTGAAATTTTTTATAAATCATTGAATTCTTTTTAATCTCTGTGAATTCTTTAGGGTTTTTTAAAACCTTGCGAAATATTTTTGAAATATTAGTTAACGTTTGTGAAATTATTGAAATATTTGTGAAATATCTGAGAAATTATTGAAGTCTGTGAAGTATTTTAAATGTGTCAGAAATCCTTGAAATCGTTGTGAAGTTATTTAATCTTTGTGAAATATTTTAAAAATATTTATGAATTCTTTGTGAAATCTTTGAAATCTATCTGAAATCTTTGTAAAATCTTTGTGAAATCTATCTGAATTCTCTGAAAATCTTTATGTTATACTTTAAATCTTTGTGAAATCTTACGGAAATCATTGAAATGTTTCTGAAATCTTTGTGAATTCTCTAAAAATATTTGCGAAATATTTGAAATCTTCATGCAATCATTAGGAAATCTTTTAAATCTATCAGAAATATTTATAAAATTTTCAGGAAATAATTGCAAATTTGTCAAATCTTTGAAAAATATTAGAAACATTTGGTAATATTAGTGAAATTATTTAAATATTTGTGAAATCTTTTATAAATCATTGAATTCTTTTTAATCTTTGTGAATTCTTTAGGATTTTTTTAAAACCTTGCGAAATATTTTTGAAATATTAGTTAACGTTTGTGAAATTATTGAAATATTTTTCAAATATCTGAGAAATTATTGAAGTCTTTGTGAAGCATTTTAAATGTATATCAGAAATCCTTGAAATCTTTGGAAATCATTAGAAAATCATTGAAATCATTGAAATTTTTTTGAATCTTTAAAATATATCTGAAATCTTTGCGAAATATTTGAAATCTTTATGAATTCTCTAAAAATCTTTACGAAATATTTCAAATCTTTGAAATATTTGTTAAGCCTTCGTGAAGTCTTTGAAAATCTTTATGAATTATTTAATAATCTTTGCGAAATACTTTTGAAATGTTCGGTAATATTTGTGAAATTATTAAAACTATTGTGAAATATTTGAGAAATGATTGAAATCTTTTTGAAGTCTTTTAATTATATTCGAAATTTCTGAAATCGTTGTGAAATTATTTCATGTTTGTGAAATCTTCTAAAAATATTTATGAACTCTTTGTGAAATCTTTGAAATCTACCTGAAATCTGTGTAAAATTTTTGTGAAATCATTGTGAATTCTCTAAAAATCTTTGCGAAATATTTGAAATCTTGATGATTTCTCTAAAAATCTTTACGAAATATTTCAAATCTTTGTTAAATCTTTGAAATATTTGTTAAGCCTTCGTGAAGTCTTTGAAAATCTTTGTGAATTATTTAATAATCTTTACGAAATATTTGTGAAATGTTCGGTAATATTTGTGAAATTATTAAAACTATTGTGAAATATTTGAGAAATGATTGAAATCTTTTTGATGTCTTTTAATTATATTCGAAATCTCTGAAATCGTTGTGAAATTATTTCATGTTTGTGAAATCTTCTATAAAGATTTATGAATTCTTTGTGAAATCTTTGAAATCCACCTGAAATCTGTGTAAAATCTTTGTGAAATCATTGTGAATTATCTAAAAATCTTTGCGAAATATTTGAAATCCTTGTGACTTCTCTATAAATCATTGCGAAATATTTGAAATCTTCGTGAAATCATTAGGAAATCTTTGAAATATATTTTAAATCTTAGCGAAATATTTGACACCTTTGTGAAATCTTAGAAATCTTTAGGAAAGTATTGAAAACTTTGTATAGTCTTTTTAAAATTTGTGTGAATTCTTTAAAAAGCTTTGTGAAATATTTGAAATATTTTTGAAATCTTCGGTAATATTTATGAAATTATTGAAACCTTTATAAAATCTTTGAGAAATGATGGAAGTCCTTGTAAAGTTTTTTACATATATCCGAAATCTTTGAAATCTTTCTTAAATCATTGAAATCTTTCTTTAATATTTGAAATTTATCAGTAATATTTGCTCATTGTTTATTTATTATTTATTATTCATGTTCAATTTTCACATAGTATAATCTTATTAGACTAAGTCCAAATTTTACCATGTTTTTAAAATTTCCTCAAAATCGGAAAATTATGATTTTAAATCATCTTATACATTTTACTATTATCTAGAATGAAATTAATAACAAGAATATTAATCTAATCATAAAAAGTCTACATAAAATCGATTCTTGTTCATAATGCAAAACTGATTTTTTTGTAATATTTTTCTTTTTATCGAATATTTGATTTAATATAACTGAATTATTTTCCCTCGATGAAAGGTACATGACTTGTACATCGGTACTCGAATCACAAAGCTTTGCACATTCCGTGGATCGATATAAAGCTCTCACTCCTGAAACTAGTTCGGTAGTGATTTTCAGGACAATAGGAATATCGAAGTTTTAGGTACCCCTAACATCAAAGGAATCAGAAAAATTAATGAAAAGCTTGTCGAAAATTAATTGTACTTTATAATTAAAATTTACATAAGCCCGATCCTTGTCACTTGCATTATTGACACCTTCAATTAAAATTTCCATAAATTGTTCAATTCTTACTGCTGAATTTATTTTTGATCATTTATTTTATTATTGCAAACGATTTAAACAAAATTATACATTGTATTTTCAACAAAATAGTTGAATTTTCAACCAAAAATGTTTTTTTTTTAAATAGATGAATTTTTAAACCCAAAAAGACAAATTATCAACAACATTAAAATTAATTTTTTACCAAATGGATGTATTAACAACCAAAAGTAAAATATTCAACAAGAAGGTCCATTTTCAAACCAGAAAGATGAAATTTTTTTTTAAACGAAAAGGGGAATTTTCAAAATTTTCAGTTTAAAAACTAAATTTTATAACAAAAAAAAATTAAAAACGCTTTCACTAAACCAGAAAAGATTAATTTGTAACAAAATAGTTAAATCCTAAATCAAATAGATGCAGTTTCAATTTATACAAATTATTTATCAACCGAATTGTTGAATTTTCAACTAGAAAAGATTGTTCCAAAACTAAAAATGCAGTTTTAAACATTTTCAGTTTAAAAGATTAATTTTAAAAAAGAAAGAAATGTTTGACCCGTTTAAACTAACAAAAAAACAATGAATTTTTATTCAAATAGTTTAATTTTCTACCACATTGTTGAATTTTCAAGCCAATTAATTATTAAATTTAAAAAATCTTATTTCCAAAAACAAATTACTTGAATATCCAAAAAAATGCTTGAATTATCAACTGAAAAAACAAGATTTTTAACCCTCAAATATCAATTTAAAAAGAACGAACTTTTTTGAAAAGAAGAGTCGAATTTTCAACAAAAAATTCAGTTTCAACCAAAAAGTTTAATTGTTTACAAAATTACAATTATTTGACATTTAATAGATTTTCGACAAAAAAGATTTAGTTTTAACAAAACACATAAATTATTTTAAACGAAACAGTAGAATTTGTAACTTGCAAATACAACGTTCTAACTGTAAATGGAATAGTTTTATTTTTGGTAAATGAAAATTAATTTTCAAACCAAAAAGACGAATTTTCTGCAAAAGAGCTGAATTTTTAATAAAAAATTTATTTTCAACCAAATAGATTAAATCTACCAAAATAGTTGCATTTTCAGCACAAAAGGATAAATAAAGAAGATTCATTTTCAACAAAAAGACGAATTTTTAATCAACTAGTTGAATTTTTTACTAGGAAAGATTAATTTCGAACAAAAAATGGAATAGTTAGATCTTTACTTCATAACATTTACTTTCAATAAAAAAAACTTTTCTCTCAGTCACGGAGATGAATCTAAAAAAATGTGAATTTAATGTAATTGAATTTCCAACAAAAAAGATGAATTATCAACTAAAAATTTAACTGTTGATATTTCAACCAAAAAATATTTAAAATGAAAAAAGACAGTTAAATTCAACCAAAAAATACTAATTTTCCAACAAAATAATTGTATCGACAACCAAAACAAAATATTTTTCAACCAAAAAGTTTAAATTTCTACCAAAATAGTTCAATGTTTAACACCAAAAGATCAATTGTTAACAAAGAAAGACGAATTTTAACCAAACACGAAATCGTGCAATTTTCAGTTCAAAAAATTAATTTTCAATTTGAAGAAATGATTTTTCCATCGCAAAAATTATTATTAAGCAAAAAAAGTAAATTTTCAACCAATTTTTTAAATTGCCATTCAGGTGTCAAATATTTTTTTGAATTTTCTATCAACAGAATTTCAAATTAAAAAAAAATGGTTTAATACGACCATAAAGACAACAAATTAATTTTTCAACCAAAATAAAATGAACTTTACATCATCTTTTTTTTTGCTTCAAACTTGAACACTTTGGAAAAAAATGCAACTATTTGATTACAAATTTTTTTTACTGAAAGTTGAATTATTCCAAAGAAGGATTCATCATTTTAGTTGAAAATTCATTTTCTTAGTTGAAAGTTGAACTATTTTCTTAAAAATTCGTTTTTGTTGTTTTTTAAAAATGATCTTTTTCATTTTTGGTTCATAACCGACGTTTTTTAGATTGAAACTAGTCTTTTTTGGTAAAAAATTTAACTATTTGATTAAAAATTCATATACAATTTATTTATTTGCGAACAAAGAAAGATTTTTCAGTGTCAAATACATTGAGGAATTTTCAAACTAAAAAGGCAAATTTTCTACAAAATCGATGAATTGTTAACAAAAAAGTTAATTTTTAACCAAATAGTACAATTTTCTACTAAAATAATTGAATTTTTATCACAAAATATGAATTTTTAACTAAAAACGAGACCAAAATTTAGAATAAAAATGGAAAAGTGTAATTTTTATTTCAGGAAGTTAACTTTTTATAAAAAAATCATTTTCAATCACAAAAATTAGTCTTAAAGCAAAACAATAAGTTTTAAGAAATTAGTTCTATTTTCTATTTAGTTTCAACGAGGTAGTTGAATTTTGAACCGAAAAAGTTTCAAATTAAAATAAAAAATATTTTAAATGTATAAAAAAAGACCGATTTTCAACCAAATAGTTGAATAGTCATTCACAGGACAATAGGAATATCAAACTTTTAGTACTCCTAAAATAAAAGGAATCTGAAAAATTAATTACCACCTTGTCAACAAATAATTGTGGTTTATAATTACAATTTAATTAAGTCGGATTCTTGCCGCCTGCAGTTGACACTTTCAATTAAAATCTTAATAAAGTTTTAATCGAATCGGGTACTACAAGAATTTCAAATGAGTTTTTCATTTACTTCATTCTATTGTTTTCAAATCTTATTGTTGCATTCCCATATAATACGATTGACGAAAAGTTTCTAATATTGCAGAATCTGAAAACTTTCGAATAATAAGATTCCCGAACTAGAAAATTTCCGAATTATAAAATTTTCAAATTATAATAATTAGAAAAATTTCATAATTTAAAAAAATTATAATATAGTTTTAATTGTAATAACTTAATTTTACAAATAAAAATGTTAATTGATTAAATTTTTGAATTTTATAATTCGAGAATTTTATCATTCGCAGTTTTTATATTTCAACAATTTTATTATTTTGAATTTTTCAGTTGTCCCTTCTTATCATACTTCTATATTTTGATACATGTTTTTTCTTTTCCTTGAGAAATTCTGAAATAAAAGTTAATTTTTCTTCGGGAAGTTTCTTTTTCTATTTACATTGCACGACGGTTCGTTTACTTGCCTAGAAAGTTTGGAAGCATAATTCCGAGGGGTAGGTTGATTGTACACAACATTTACATACTTAGAATGCTATATTGAACCAAATAATATGGACCCTTTATTTACGCCTGACCTCTTCAAAACTTACTTCCTAATCGGTCTAAATTCTTTAGGGTGAATAAAAGATTGTTTCTTCATTTTGTTGAAAGCTTTTTTTTCTTGTTTTCCTTTAAGGGTTCTATGAATACTATTTTATAGATTTCTGTTTGAAATGGAAATTTCTATAGAAAAAACATGGAAAAAATATCATGAAAATTTGCATAAGAAACTGAGTTTTATTCCCTATTAAAAAAATCTCTGTTTATATTCGGACAGGATTTACTTGTGGAAATCCACGGGGATTTTCAAATTTCGCGCGCATTTCTTAATTTAAGTCGCTCATAAATTTAAATTCATAAATAATTTAACATTTAATTTTTATTACTTCTTATGTTATTATTTATATGGATTACAAATTATTCATTCATTTTTTATTAAGTCTCCTGGTAATTATGATTCAGAATTTCTTTACTCGATATTCCTTGTTTATTTTGTAACTAGATATTATAAGTAGATTTTCAAAGATTTTGAACAAAAAAAGTTTTAATTATATTTAGACAAATATAAGATAATTTTTTATTTTGAAAATAAAATTTGAAAACATATTTAAAAATATTCCAAAACTTTTCAACAGATTTTAATAATTGTCGAAAAAGAATCTCAATTATTTTAGGAAAATTTTTTTATTTTGCATTTTTAAAAATTGTAGAAAAAATTCGAGCATGCATAAGAGATAATTAGTAGTTCCGAAGCAATTTCAAACATAATTTTGAATTCTAAAAGATTACAAAAAATTAATAGATAAACGTTTATTTTTCAGCCTGCTGGCCTTCAAAAATTGACTTGCTTACACTTTCATTTTTACAGTATTTCCTTACAACTACATTTTTTAAAAATTAACATCCATCCACACCTTATCTCTAAGCCGACCTCGCCTTCCTCGCTTCGCAT
>JAWWLR010000155.1:16321467-16339544 GCA_035041075.1 Acraspis erinacei | reverse complement strand
CTTTGCTAGCAGCACTATGTCATCTGCATATGCGAGTGACCATATCCTTAGCCCTCCTACCCTAACTCCTCCTACCAATCCGGACGCTAACTTACTTTCCATATCTGCGATTTAAATTGTAAACAGCGTTGGGCTAAGCGGGCACCCTTGCCTCAACCCCCTATCCATCCAGAAACCTTTTGAGATTCCCTGCCATTCTCTCACCCTATCTTTCGTCTCCTCATATACCTCCCTCACCCTCTTGTTCAAGTCACTCTCCACTCCCCTCTCTTCCATTGCCTCCCACAACCTCACCCTATCCACCGAAGGGGACGCGCCTTTTAGATCTACAAAAAACGCGTACACTTTGGCACCCTTTTTGGCCAGTTCTCTATCCACTACGTGCTGCAAAACGTAAATATTGTCAATAGTACTCCTTCCCTCCCGAAAACCGGCCTGCGTCTCCGGCAGTATACCTTTCCCCTCAACATCCTTCCGTAGCCTATCTGCCAACACCATCGCGTATATTTTGTACGCTGTATTCATTAGCGTAATTCCACTATAATTTTCCTGCCTCTCCCTATCCCCTTTTTTATTCAATGCTACGATCAACTTCTCCATGTACCCTCTTGGGAATCCCTCCCCCCGCTATACTTTTTTCACTACCTCCTTCAGCCTCTCTCTTACCTCTTGTGTGCCAAACAGCCGTGCTTCGTTCTCTACACCGTCAAGCCCTGCTGTTTTAGACCTTTTTAACTTCCTTATCTGCCTCTCTATCTCCTCGCCATTGAGGTCCTCTCCATCTACTTCCCTTGTTCTTCTAATCCTCTCATCTCTTTTACGTGTGTCTGATCCCTGAAATGAATCGTAAAAATAATAAATAAAATAAATAAAATAATAAAAAAATTTTCGAAGCTGTTTAAGAATTTTGATAGGTTTCAAGAGAATAAAAAAATTTTCCTAATATTCCTAAAAAAATTATAATGATTTTTTATTTAAAAAAATTAATTTGAAGAGAAAATGTACAAAGATTCGGATTTTTTAAAATGATTTCCTAAAATATCGAAAAATAATGTAGATGATTTTAAAGCAAAGATTTTGAATTTGGCAAGATTACAAAATTGAAAAAGAGCAATTATGTTTAATAGTTATTTATAAGTTACAAAATGATTAAAAAATAAGTTCAAGCTTAAACAAAATTATAACAAAATCTAGATTTTTTATTTTGAAAAATTATTTTTTTTTTTAATTAAAAAGATTTTAAAACATTTTAAAAGATTTCGGAAAGTTTCGTAACAAAAATCTGGAAGATTTTAAGTTTTTTTGTTTAATTTAAAAAGCGTTTTGATATTTTCAAGCAATTTCATAACTAATTAAAAATTTCAAAAGATGGCAAAGCATTAAAAACTAAATCTAGATTTTTTAAGATTTTGAATTAAAATGTGTCTGCTTTTTTCAGAATTTTGAAAGGTTTCAAGACAATAAACAAATATTCATATGATTTCTCTTAAATATTTTACACTATTTCTTATTTAAAAATTAAATTAAAGAGAATATTTAAAAAGATTTTAAAACTTTTCAAAAGATTTCAAACATTTTCAAAGAATTATAAAAATGGTCGAAAAAGAATCTTAATGATTTTAAGGAGACTTTTAATTTAGCAGAATTCTTATTAAGGTTCCTGTGAAAATATTTTAATGATTTTTTGTTTTGTAAAATTAATTATTGAAGAAAATGTCAAAAGATTTCGCAATAGTTCAAAAGATTTCAAAAAATAAGATGACTGAAGAATTCCGAAAAATAAAATCCTGGAGACTGTCATTTTCGATAAAGGAAATATTATAAATAATTACAATCTTCTAAATTGGAAAATTCCCTGACAGTTTATAATATTATCGAAATTTAAAATTCCTGTATTTAAACAGTAAAAGATTGTTTAAAAATGTGTATAAATTTCCGTTTTTTCAAAAATGGATAAAATCATCAATTGTTGGGAATTTGATTATTAAGTATTTTGACAATTTATAAATATCAAACGGTTGACAAATTTCGCATTTGGGAAATTTTCTATTTCGAGTATTTTCTATTTCGGGAATTTCTCCGTGGCGAGAGTTTTACTACAAATAACATAAAACATAAATAACATAAATACATAAATAACTTTATGAAAGTATAAGAGAATATTTAACAATATTGTCAAACATCTAAAAATACAATCTCATAAAAAAAGAAATTTAAAAAGAAAATTAAAACAATTTTTTTTATTTTTTAGAATTTTCAAACAATTTGAGGAAAAATTCGAATAATTTTTAAATATATTTAACAGGCTTAGAAGTTTTGAAAAAATTCAAATATTACTAAAAATTTGAACAGATTTTAGAGTATTTTAAACAAAAAGTAATCTTATTCCCGGTTATTCTCAAAAACTAATTTTTAAAGTTTTCACATTTTTTTAAAGATTTATAAAAATGTCGAAAAAAATCAGAAAGATTTTCAGGAAATTTGGTTTATTTTGAAAATTTTCTAAATTTTTAGCAATAATTTTATTTATTTTGAAAGATATTTGAAAATTTTTCTTTTTGGTTGAATTAAACTACTTTTTATTTAAAATTAAAATCTTTTTTATCGAAATATATACTATTAATTTTCCGTTAAAAATTGATCTTTTTGTTTTAAGATTCTTAGTTTTAGTATAAAAATAATTTCTTTGATTGAAAATGTAAATATTTCTTTGAAATTGTGTTTTTTGATAGAAAATTAACCTTTTCAGAAAATTAATTTATTTGGGTGAACAGTCAACTATATGGTATACAATTACCTTTTTTGTTGAAAATAAATATTTTTTGGTAAAAAAAATCAAATTTTTTATAGAAAATTCGTTTCGTTTGGTAGAAAATTTATCTCCTTTGGTTGAAAATACAACTGGTTGAAAATTCCTGACTGAACCTTTTATTTGTAATTTTGATTTTGCATAAATTCAAAACAAATAAAAAAATAAGTTAAAAAAGAAATGATTATTTGAAATATTTGTTTTGTATTAAAATTCGTTTCCCCATTTGTCTGTGTATAAACTATATAGAAATAATTTTCAATTATTGAGAATAACTTCAAAAAATTGTATATTAAGTTATAAACAAATTAACAAACAAATTTTTTTCTCAGGATTGGCAATATTTAACTCATTCAAATCCAGAGTTTTTTTTATATAATATGAGAAAAATGAATGTCTTATTACGATTGATTAAACATAGATGCTATTTGGCATTTTTTAAAACAATTTTTATAAAAAAATTCACAGTTTGGATATTTTTCAATGAACAGACTGAATTTTGTTCTTGCGGAGTCATCTAAAAAAGTCTCTTTGATAAGTATTTGCTATGATACTCTGCAAATTTACAATAAATATTAATTATTTTAACAACTTTCATAAACAAATTCAGAATTTGGCTGTTTTTAAAAAACTACCCAACATTTTTCGTACGGACTCAACTAATAATGTCTTTTCAGTAACTCTTTACTACGACAGTTTGTAAATTTAAAAGATTTATTAATTATTTAAACAATTTTCATAAACAAATTCAGAGCTTGGGTGTTTTTCAATGAATAGGCTGAATATTTTATTGCGGAATAGACTAATAATGTCTTTTCTGTAACTTTTTACTACGACACTTTGCAAATTTACAAGAATTATTGATAATTAAAATTTTTTTTACAAATTGAGAATTTAGCTATTTTTAAAGGAATTTTAAAAATAATAGTTGTTTAAATAATTAATAATTGTTGTTAGTTTGGAAAGTATTAGATCAAAGAGTCGCCGAAAAATTTTAATAATCGATTGCTTAAACAAAAACTGAACCTATTTGTTGAACAATAGCCAAACTCTGAATTTGTTTATAAAATTTGTTTTAAGCAATCGCAAAATAGCATATTTTTTCATTGATCGTAATAAAACAGTAATTTCATTAACATTTTATAGCAATACTTTGGAATTGAATGAGCTAGCCATTGACAATCTTAAAAAATAACTTTTGTTCATTAATTTGTTTATAATGTTATTATTTTTTTAAATTATGCTCACACACTGGAAATGATTTCTCAAAATTTTTATTATATATATAACACATTGTCTGACAAATCTTAATATCATTAAAAAATGGTACTTCTGAAAATTTAAAAAAATGTCAGCTTTGTTTTTAATTGCAAAGTTAACTAAAATTTGTTATCAAAAATTGAAACACAGTCCTGAAAATTAAAATTTTTTCATATTTAAAAATTTCTTATTTTTCTGTTTCAGAAGATAATGTATCCGTTGGAATTGTTGTTTGTCGCATTAAGTACTCTAGTGGATGCCAAAATGTATGTGAATGTGTCCGGAGACATTGTTTTAGGTGCTTTGTTCCCAGTTCACCGGAAGGGTATAAACGGAGACAATTGTGGAAAAATTCAAGTAAGTTCTCGTAAGAATTAATGTGGAACGATTAAATCGCATATTTAACAATTATTAATCAATCTACTGTTAGTCTAAAACCAAAATGGTTTAAGGGAGTGAAAGAAGAAGGGGCTGTGAAATATGTAATGAAATCTCTTTCGCATTCGTAGTTTAGTGGGTAAGAGAACCAGCCCGAAATCGGCAGACCTGGGTTCGAATCTCAGTGAAGCTAGATTTTTTTTACGGCTAGAGGTTTTTTTTACAGATATAGATTGAAACCTTTTGGTTTTAGAGTACAAGAGATAAAACTGTCATTCCATCCTCAAAAAACTATAATTTTTTTAATGATTCTAGGTTTTCATTGATTATTAAACAATTTAAAAAAATACCCTTTTGAAAACTTTTCCAATTATTTTTTAAACAAGATATCTTTTTTAGCGATACTTGGCATTTGAAAATTGGCTAAAAGCCAGTTGGCGAACAACCCCTTAAATGAGAAAAGAGCTCTCAACAGGCTCTTTTACCTTTTGCCCCGTTAGTAATTAATTTCTTATCCATTTGCAAGAAAAATATTTTACGGAATATTAATATGAAGTTTTCCTTTTAAAATTAAACATAAGGTTAGTTCCATTACAAATCATGCGACATTAAAAAAAAATTAGGTCTTGGTGTCAGAATGATTTTTCATTTGGATATATCATTCTAGAGTGAAAATAAAAATTTCAGAGTTTCAGAGTTTCACCATAATTATTCTTGTTTAATTTTTACAATTATGTGAAGATTACCTGCGAATTCTAAAAAATTAAAAGAATTTGTTTTTCAAAATGCAGTATTTTCCGAAAGAGCATTATTTTCTGTATTTGGCATAAGAATAATCCTTGCTCGTTCATTTGATCCTTAAAAATTAAATAAAATGGAAAAACGACAAAAAGGCGTCTGTTTTTCTAAAATTATTGAAAGTGGATGTTCTCAAAACCGCACTTTAAATTTAATTTTGTGATCGTTCGTAAACCACTGCTAGATATTGAAAAAATAATTTTTGAAAATTCGAATTGTTATTGGAAACAGCGAAAGATAGACAAAAATTTTGAATAAAAGCGAAAAATTTCGAGAGAAAAAATTATATAAAAAATATTTTCCTGTTCTCAAATCATTCGTGTTCAAAATCATAATTTAGTCTGAATAAAACTGATAGAATGCCTTTTATTTATTAGTCAAAACTTTGTTTAAATAATGGAATAAATAAAGAAGGGTATTCCTGAAAATCTCCTTTTTACTTTTTCGAAATTAGGCAAAAAAAATATAGAAGATTTTCTGGAAAGCCCTGCCTTTATTATATTTTCCAATATTTTTTAAAGTTTCTGCTTACATTTGAACATTTTATTTCAAACCTTTCGTTGTTTTGGAGAAAAATAGGAAAATTGGATTTTTCTGAAATACATATTTTTTTAATGTGAAGCAATGGTTTACCAAGAAAGAATCTCGGGAGATTTTTAGTAAATTACAATTGATTTAGGAAGACTGAAAAAATTCCTAAAAATTAAATTCCCAGCACTATACAATTTTGGAATTGGAAAATTGCCAAATAATAAAATTCCTCAAATTATAAAGTTGCCGAAATATAAAAATCTCGAATTGGGAAATTCCCGAATAATAAAATTCCCGACAGTTTATAATATTATCCAATTTGAAAATTCAAAACAGAAAAAATTTCTTTGATAAAAATATTTTATTTTGTTATTTTTAATAAATAATTAACATTTATAAAAAAATTCAACTGCTTAAATCCGGGAATTTTCTATTTCGGATATTTTATAATTCGACAATTTTTGTCAGGAATTTTAAAGTTCGATAATATTATAAACTGTTGGGAATTTTATTATATTTTATTTTATTAATATTATTATTGTTTAACTCAAAATATTCAAATATTTGCATCAAAGAATTTTTTTACGTTTAAAGTTGAAGAATATTATTGTTTGAATTTAAAATAAAATTTTGAATTAAAAATGTTGTATAAAAATTAAAAGGAAGGTTCTCAAAAATTGAATTGTTAATCTAAAAAAAACTTCGCGACAAATCAGTTCTAAATTGAACCGGGACGACTGCAAAATCCTGCAAAATAAAATTTTCAAATGGGAAAATTTCCGAATAATTGAATTCCCGAATAATAAGATTTCCGAATAATAAAATTTCAGAATAAAAAAAATTTCGAATTGGAAAATTCCCGAATAATAAAAGTACGGTTGAAAAATTCCAAAAAATAAAATTCCCGAATTGTAAGATTCCAGAATAATAAAATTCCCGAATAAAAAAATTCTCCAGAGAAAATTGCCGAATTATCAAATATGCGAACTAGAAAATTCTCGAATTTGAACAATTATCTTTTTTTATAAATATGATTTATTCATTAAAAATACGACAGTCAAATATTTTAAACAAACATTTTTAATGTTAAAGTTTTTAAAATTAATGGTTCAATTTAAAATAACAATAATTGAAAAAAATATTTCTGCATGCAAATTTTTTTAAACTATAGTTATTTTAAATTCCGACAATAATTTTTAAAAACTTTGAAAAAAAATTCTTTGATAAAAATATTTTATTTTTAATAAATAATTAAAATGTCTAAAAAAATAAATTGCTTAAATCCGGGAATTTTCTATTTGGGATATGCTATAATTCGGCAATTTTCTGTTCGGAATTTTCTTATTCGAGATTTTTCAATCGTCCCAACTTCCGAACAGAAAATTGCCGAATTATAAAATAATAGAACTAGAAAATTCCTGAATTTATATCATGATTTGTTTGATAAAGTTCATTAAATTATTAGAATCAAAATGTTTAATTCTTTATATTCGGGAATTTTCTAGTTCGGATATTTTATATTTCAGCAATTTTCCAATTCGGGCATTTGATTAGTCGTGAATTTTTCAATTCGGAAATTTTACTGTTCCTGGAATTTTATTCTTCGGAATTCTTCAGTCATTCTTTTTATGTGGAAAATCTTATTAGGTTCGGAGAAATTTATTTTTTCATTCAATCTGCACGTGTTTTTAAATTTCTTTTTTAATACAATTTTTATACAATTATTATTTTTATAAATTCAAAGAATAATTTTTTTAAACTCTAAATGTTAAAAATGTTTTCTTTTATAAAAGTATTTTATTTTTCAATAAGTAAATAATATTTAACAAAAAACTATTTTATTAAAGTTCGGGCGTTTTATAATTTGTGGATTTTATTTTTCGGCTATTATATAATTCGTCAATTTTATAAATCGAAAATTTTTTCATTCGTGAATTTCACAGTGTCGGGAATTTTATTTTTTCGATTTTTTGTTAGTCTCATCTATTTCTCAACTAAAATAAAAAAAATGTAAAGCAAAGTTTTTTATAAAATCGACTAACAAGAATTTTAGAAACACAGATACACTTATTGTATTTTTTCATTTTTTGGAGAAATTAAAAGAGAAAGAATTTCTTCCTCGAATAAAAAAAAGAAATTGTTGAATACCTACGCTGGGTCAGAATATATTGAATTTATAAAAAATGTCTGACGATTTTAGATAATTCACAGGAAATCTGCAAATGCTTGTAACAATTTCAAATATTTCTGAACGATTAATATCTTTCGGAATCTTAATTAATGTTTGCAATATCGCCTAAATTATTACTAATATTTACAGGCAGAAGATGGAATTCAGCCCCTCGAGGCGATGCTTTACACGATCCAACAAATTAATCGAGATCCCTCCATCATACCAGGGATTAAATTGGGTGCACTTATCTTCGATTCCTGTGATAATCCCAACTACGCTTTAGAACAAACCTTAAATTTTATCAAAGGTTATTTCTTAAATTATTTATAAATTTTAATTAGAGAATGATTATGAATTGAGGAATCGAAAACGCGAAAAATAATAATTATATAATAATAAATAAATAAATAAGAGCAAAATAATTTTCTTCCTAATTTTTTAGGCATCGCTAGAGTATACTGCGCATTTAAACCAATTTTTAAATAATTTCAATAATATTTGGGTGAGTTATGACAATTTTGGATTGAAAAATAGTTGAATTAGGGGAATATTTGTTTAATTTAAAAAACTTTATTATTAAAAATAATTTATCGGAAAAAAACTTCAAACAGAAAAATTGCCTCCTCGTTAGAGAATGAAAAAGCGGAACTTTTTTCTATTTGAAGGTTTTTTTTCGGATGAATATTTTTAATAATCAAATTTAAAAAGCAACAAAAAATCCCATCAATTCAATTTTTTTCAAACAAAAATCCTTATAACTCAGCCAAATGTTATTGAAATTATTTGAAAATGGATGTACATACGAAGTATGCTCTAGCGATGCTTAAAAAATTAGAACATTATTTTATTTTTATTTATTTATTATTATATATTAATAATTGTGTTTTGTTGCGTTGTCCAGGGCTCGTCCCCTTATTGCATCTGAACCCTCAATTATTAAAATTATTCTTTTCCTTTTGAAAATTTTAATTTTTTAACATTTTTTCAAAAAACTATTTATGTTTCTAGGTTTCATTGCTCATGTTAACGAATTTCATAAAAGAGAGTTCGAATGTTCGGACGGAAGTGTTCCAAAATTTTATCGAGGGGGATTTGATAAAGTTGTGGCAGTTCTAGCAGGACAGTCAAGTTCTGTTACGTTGCAAGTAAGTTTTAACTCAGTTATTTTAATAGCAATTTATTAACGCCTATAATCCTGTAATCCCTACATCTGAGAATTTTGCCAATTTTTCCCCCTATTTTGAAAATACGATCCAAAGATAAAAAACGAAAATTGTTAACGATTTGAGAAAAAAATAATACACCTCAGGTCATAAATATTTATTTAAATCTAGTTATCAGCATATTTGTGTGTCTTCAGTTTCAGACAAAATTTTTAATTTTTATTCAATTTTAATTTACAAAAACTCAGTATATTTTTTGAAATTTGATCAATAATTTTTAATAAAATATGACCAAAGTAATTGTAAGGAACCTTTCAAAGTCCGCCTACAACTAATAAATTAATTAAAATATTATATATATATATATATATATATATATGTTTTATGCAAGTGCTTTTTTCTGGGTCTTTTAAATAATAATTTTAATATAAAATCATCAACTTTAGAAGAAGACATCATCAAGATTCCCAACTTTCAACAATTTTAGGTTATCTTAACGTTTTACATCGGACGCACCGTACATGCGCATTTTTAATAAAAAAATATTAGATTTCAAAGATTAAAACGGTGTGTCTTTTGTTGGGTTTGTTAGCATTTTTTACCTGAAATTGGCAAATAAATTCATTTGATTTTAAAGATTCATAGTTTTTTAACAATTCTAGGTTACGTTGTGTTTTTACATCGAAAATTGGTATTTCGGAAATAAAATCAATATAATTTTGAAAAAGATTTAGAATATTTTAAAAATATCGGAATACGTTAGTATTTTTCGCCGGGAATTGGTATTTTTAGTAAAAAAAATCCTTAAATTTATAATTTTAGTTTAGATTCATATATTTGACCGTAAATCGGTTATTTTAAAGCTCTGATTTAAAAACAAAAAACATTTATTTTAAACTAAAATTTAGAATCTGGAACGAATTTATATTGTGTTAGTGTTTTTTAGAAGCTCTGATGTTTAAAAAAAAATCATTAAATTTTTAAGAAGATTTACAATTTTAAATAATTTTAGGTTATGTTATAATTTTCCAACGTAAATTGGTTATTTTAAACCAAAAACATTAGATTTAAAAGAAAATCTAGAATCTTGAACAATTTTTTGTTGTGTTAGTGTTTTCCGTTAAAAATTTCTATTGTTAAAAAAAATAATTAGATTTCAAACCAAATTTACAATTTTAGGTTATGTTTTCATTATGTTATTATGAGCAAAAAATATTAGATTTAAAAGAGAATTTAGAATTTTAAACTATTTTCTGTTATATTGTGTTGCGATTTTTGGTCTAAAATTGCTATTGCTGACATAAATCATTAGATTTCATAAAAGATTTACAATTTTGGAACATTTTTATGTTACGCTACCTTTTTCACCATAAGTCTTTTATTTTAAACACAAATTATCAGATTCAAAAGAAAATTTAGTGGTTATAAAAAAAAATATAACGATTTGATTGACAATAGAAAAATATTTTATATTTATTTTCAAGAGATATAAATTTTTATTAATAATCATAAAACTTGATTTAAATTAATTTATTAAAAAACGTACGCGTTTTAAAAAAAACGTCCTTTTTTTCTCAACAATTAAACTGCTGAATCACTGTGATCCCTGGTAGTTAACCCCGGGAAATTAACTTGCATTAACTAGGAAAACACGAATTTAAAGCTTAAGTAGGGGAACCACCCTAAAGTGGATAATCGTTAATTAAGAACGCACATAAAAGAAAAATAATTAATTTTAATTGTAATTTATAGGGACGTATAGTGTCTTAACTATTAATTAAATGAAATTAATTATTTTACTTATATTATTATTTTTAATTAATCATTATCCACTGTAGGGAGGTTTTCCCTACCTCAGGCCATGAATCGATCTTAATTGAATTACCAGAACCCGCACTGTTCGAACGTAAAACAATTCATTGCTCTGAACGAAATTTTAATTTCCCTCCCCTATTCCATTATCAAGATAAATGACCAAGATAAATTCCCTGTATAAATGACGTAAAAAATTTTCTGAAATTTTCAACATATCGTACGTAATTTTTTGACAGTACATTTTTTTCGTGAATTTTTTAGGGGTCATTCCGAAAAAAAGCGTCAGACGATTTAAGGGTGGGGGATTTGGCGAAATTTTACTGTTTCTTATTAATTAAAAAAACAGTTAAAATTTCAAACATTCAACCATGTTGTTGAATTTTCAATAAATCAATGCATTTTTAATAGAAATGTAGTTGGTATTTTGACTAAAAAACTTTTTTATTTTGAATTCAAAATTAGTTGAATTGAATAAAAAGACGACTTTTCTAAAAAAAAAACAGTGGAATTTTCAAACTGAAAATATGAATTATGAACAAAAAAGTTTAATATTTTCTGTTGAATTTTCAACCAAGTGGATGAATATTCTACAAAACAAATGTTAAGTGTCAGCCGAATATTTTAATTTTCTACCGAAAGAGATGAATTTTAAAATGATAAAGACAATTTTTTAACAAGAGCTGAACTGTCAACTAAGACAGGTTTTCCAGATAACAAAGAAAGAAAAAATCAAAATAAAAATCAGCCAAAACAAATTTTCAACCAACAAGATCAATTTTTTTACCAATAAGGACGAACTTTGAACAAATTACTTAAATTTGCAACCAAATGTTGCATTTTTACTCTAAAAAAGGTCAACTTCTAACATAAAATGAAATCGTAAAAATTGTCATTAAACAAAAAAATGCAAATAAAAAAAACAACCAATTAAAAAAATACCCAAAAGAGATAAATTGAAGACTTGGAAAGTAGAACCGAACGAGCGCTCGAGCAGTAGCCAGGCGTGGGGATGAAGCGCAGAAAACGTTTTTGCGTTTGCGCGCGACATTTTCTGTCCGTCATCCATCGCGTCATTCCCACTTCTGGCTACTGCTCGAGCGCTCGTACGGTTCTGCTTTGGAATCCTTCAAATTAAAAAAATTATTTCCTTGGTTGAGACCGTAAGAGCCTCTGACGCCAGTGTCCCCAATCTTGGGAACTTTTTAAACTGCGCTTGCGTCGCGCCGACAACCCGATTGGTCACTGTTAGCGCGCTGATTTTGAATGATATAAATATTATAATTTATGATAAATAAAAATTGAAAAATGCATCCAAAGTAATTTCTTAATCCTAAATTAGAATTTTGGAGTAACAGATTTAATCGGCAGCTGGAGACAGCGATACCTTTCAAGGATCCTATGTTATAAATAAAGTTATATTTTTATTTGAAAGCCATTTATTCCTTTTTAAATTAAATTAATACTTTAAATAAGAATTTTTCAGGGATATGTACCTTTTCTCTGTTGTATTTAATAAAATCTGGAAAGATTTCAACTTTCCTGATTAAGAGGAGTTATGAAATTCGGTTATATTATCCTAATGGTCTATTTGAAATTAAGATGCGCTCTAGAATTATATTTTATTATTGTTCAATAATGAATAAGATAATTACTGGTGTGATTCAAGAACTTAAATTACTTTAAATTTAAAATATTTTTTTTTTGTAATACAGTTCTTCCTCAAGTTATTAAAAAAATGTATGATATAACATTTATTAGTGCAGCAATTCATTTTTGGTAATTTTAATGACTTTATTTTAAGTCACATTGTCGGAAATAAACAAAAATTTAATTTTAAAACTCGAGAGAGACGAGATTAATCGCTAGGAGAAACAAAAATGATTCATTTCTCTGGACTCAGAATTCATAAGCTCTTTTACATTAAAATCTAATTTTTTGTACTGTCACTTCAAAATATTATTTTACGATTAGGAAAATTCTATTTGGGCATTTCTCAATCATTATTTATTATAAATATTAAATCTGAATATTTATATAATTCCAAATAAGCGCGCTAAAGGTGGGTTTCCGTATGGGTGGCTGGAGTAGCGCTACTCAAATCGCGCATTTCTGTTTATGACTGCTTCTCACTGAATCTTATGGCGCCCTTTCCTAATGCGCGAAATCCGACCCGCGACGATAGGAACCCCAAGAGCGGCTAAAAATCGTGGAGGCTAGACTGCTTAAGAAGCAGTCTAGCCGCCCCAGCCGACGCGACTTGAATGTTTAAAAATATTGTACATCGTCTATTTTAATTATGGATGATTCAAAATTAATAGACCTTGTGCGCCAATAACAATGCCACTCAATTAAAATTTTCTGGAATCTCTCCGATTCCCTGTTTAAAAAAAGTTCCCGAATTTCACTCCGACTTGTCTCATTTAATAAAAGCATAAGAAGTGCTTCCTCTTCTTCTTCCCGGAGAAGATTAATTAATAATTAATCCATAGTGTCATGTGAAACTGTAGAACCTACTGCAGCAGATGTTCCAAGCTGGACTGACTACAGATAACGAATTGAAAATTGAACTTGTCGCTTGCCTCTAGACGCCCCGTAGGAAACCCATATGAATCACTAATTGCGCGACTTGTTTCGCGCAAATCAAGTAGCGCGACTTCAGTCGCCCACACGGGAACCCACCTTAACAGTGACCAATCGGGTTGTCAGCGCGACGCAAGCGACGGTTAAAAGGTTCTCAACATTGGGGACACGGCCTGACGCTTGGATGATTCCGTTGCGTTTCCTTGTGAGTCCAAAGCCCTCTCCAAATGGCTCTCTTACAAAGTTATAGAGTCGCTACTAGCTTTTTGCACTTGTGTTCAAGGTGCTTGTTCCATAAAATCTCTTATCTAGGATGACTTCCAGATATTCAGCTCGTTCTTTGAATTACGGTCGTTGTCCTCCCAATTTTAGTGTACTCGGGGTTCCCTACTTATACCATAAGGTGAATACAACCACGCCCATCCTACTCGGATAGATTTATTGATAGTCTAATCTGCTTGCACCAAGAATCCGCTACCCCAAGTGCTTGTTGCATTACTCCAAAGACCACATCCAGATGCTGGCCGCGCACAATAAACAGTATATCATCCTTGTAGCTTATAACGTGGTAACTCTGACTAGTGAACAGATGAAGTAGTTCACCCACTACCAATAATCACAGAAGGGATGATAATACGCCTTCCTGCGGACATCCTGAGTCAACGGTGCCACATAAAGTGGTATTACCCTTAGTCGTTGTTAGCTTCCTGTTGGCCGAAATGTGGCATGTCTACTCCACGACTGCATTTAGCATTCCATGCTCAATCATGGCCGCCCTGATCACGTCTTTAGATCCTTGTAAAGTGGCTCACTTGATAAGACCTTGTCACGGATTTATCTGTTCTCGAGTATCTCTACTGTTTTTAGTGGGAAAGATGTGAGGCTTTTGGGACGGAAATCTTCGGGTGAAGTATAACCGATCCTGCCTGCTTTTAGAATGATGACTACTCTCGTATCTCTCGATGCCGTGGGAACATATCCCAGTATCAGACTAGCCCCAGCAAGTCAAGAGACTTGCAAGGACTGAAAGACTTCAGGACCCACCTGACCCTGGAGGGAGTAGCAATCTCGTGTGCTAGTAGCTAGATTGTATTCACCCCTCATCGTCGTAAATGAGGTACATAGTTCATCCGTTTTGCCAGTGCTGGTACTCTAAGCTTCTCTCTGGCCCTCCTGCGAAGCTCTTCGAGGTTTACGCTCCACCAGTGTGTCTCTTCAGCCTTTGGGACTCTTGTGGGTCGACAATTACTTTCATAATTAGATTTGATGTCCTCCGTAAAAATCTGGGCTGCCCTCTCCAGGGTATCCACTGTCCACGTCTCTAATTGACCTTGGACACCCTTGAGAGTGCTCTTCTTAATTCTGTGGAGTACTGGTTCCCTTCGCTTCTTCTTGGATTTCTGGCTCACTTAGGGTCCATGGGTACGATGGATTCCAATTTGAACTCTATCTGTGAGTGATCTGAGGGAGTCGGTTTGTCTGAAACACTTTTTCTTGACATTGTCTCTAAGCCTACCGGTAAAGAAAGTGATGTCGATATCCTGTCCTACGTGTTAGAAGGGCTTATTGGTGAAGACCGAAATAGTCCTCGATTGGGACTCATGAATTTTCACCCTCCAGGGGGCTTCCTGAAGAGCTCAACCAGCTCCACAGGAAAAAGCGAGCCCGGGTAACTCGTAACTGCCTCCACCGCAGCCAGGCGATGAGTCCTCTAGACGTCTGTCAGTCCAGCTTCCGACGACTCCTTGCTGGCCGGCTGATGGGCTGTCTATCGCCTCTTCAGATGCTTACCCCCACCCCTGACAGGGAATTCTCTGAGCCTCTCCCTCTGTTCTAGGCTCCAGTGCTGGTTTTCGGCTTCGTGCACGGAGAGAAGTTTGATAGAACCGCTCGCCCAACACGTATAGTTGTTGCACCAATCACACAGTGAACAGCGCCACTTCTGTTTAGTAGAACGGTCCCACTGATTCGAGAGAACCATTACCCTGAACAAGCCGAACCGTTATATCAACAGTATTATCGAGCCGCTCTGCAGACATGCCGGTTGCGGCACAGTTCTGCGCTTGCGCAGCTTAAGAAAATATAGCACCTACACTTCAGAGTGGCTGATCTCCGTAAGTTCGGGGTAATTAGTGCCCCGAATCTGGAGCGGACGCCACACCAAACCAAAGTGCAGCGACTCTCTCACAACTAGCGCGACGGTTTTCCCTAAATTCTCTCCGTGTTTTTGCTGATATTCTAATACTCGCAGCTGCTCTGCGGTTGCCTCCTCAGTCTAACAGTCACCAAAATACAGTTGTCGATACTTGGACCTTTAATTTTAAAAGGTCTTTGCACAAATATGGGAGAAATATAAAAACTGAGCGCGTAGAGTAAGGCAAAAACATAATCGAACGTGAAGCGGGCAGATTTTTTATTTGGAAATTAAACTATTTGGTTGGAAATTCATGTCTTTTGTTGAAATTTCGTCTTCTGGTCTAATCTAAGTTGAACTACTTAAAAGTTCAACTATTGGTAACTTTTGCGCTTTAATCAAATATATTTTTGCATTTTAATAAAATAATTCGCATAATAATTCATGTATTCTTGTTTTCAGGTTGCATCAGTGTTGAGACTTTTTTCTGTTCCTCAAATTTCTTACATGGCTACATCGCCATCTTTGAGTAATAAGGAAAAATTTCCTCATTTTTTCCGAACGGTTCCAACCGATGTCAATCAAGCTCACGTCATGTTGGAAATGTTGAAGTAAATATTTAAAAATAGCAACTAAAAATATTTCAAATATAAATAATTTAGAAACTTGTTTTATCAAAATTTAAAATATTGTTTACAGGCAATTTGAGTGGACATATGTTTCTGTCGTTTATTCAGATTCCGAATACGGTAATCGCGGCTATGAGACTTTAGTTTCATTAGCGGATAAATATTCAATATGTTTTAGCGCTCCACAGAAGATTGATAAGGAACGATTTTTAACTGAGGATTACGATAATGTCATACAAATTATTTCTAATAGGACAGAAGTTAGAGGTATGTTATACATTTGTACTATATTTAGAAATGTTTAACCTTATTCAAAAATATCACTTTCTCATAATTAGTTAAAAGAAATTAATTCTCCTTTTCATGTGATATCAAAATGAAAGACGAAGCATTTTTTTATCAAATATGACGCTTATGGTATGACAGTGTTGAATGCTAAAATAGTAATGCGCATGCGTGAATGAATTTTGCAAGCCGGAATAGTATAAGTTCGTTCTAGAATCATACTAAGGCCAAAACGCTCGGAACCTGTACGTCAGCTTGGCATCGAGTACCTGGGCATGCGCGGTAACAACAGACACACATGTCCGGCCGTAACTTACCTTATACTCTGTTCCCCGAGAGAAGGCCCTACAGACGCGCATATGGGTTGACGTTTCTGGATGGAGGAGTCTCCTTACCCTTTTTTCACACGTAGTTTCTTAAGTTCTCTTCTCATTGGTCCATTCATCCCAGTTTAATATTTATTACATTCGAGGGGTTTCTTGCGTAAATATTAGGAATGATTATTACGAGTTGTTAGCTATAAAATAAAAGGACCTCATCGTGTGTACGTCTGAAGTTACAGGGGTCTAACTGTAGCCATTTGAGTTTGTCACTCGGTCGCTGTTTTAGTAATCAAAAAGTTAAAAATAAATAATTCTGCAATCACCGAGTTGAAAGGAACATATTCAGAATGTGCGAATTATTACGATTCCAATGATATGTAATTTCCCCATAAAGTTAGAAAAATAAGCATATTCAGCTAAAGTTTCCTCAATTAAATTTCTGCAAATTTTCAACTTTCCTAGGCAAGCAACTTTGAGCTGCCTGTCGACCAAAGACCCCTGCGGGTGTAACTTTATCCACATTGAGTTTGGTAAGCCAATAGAAAAGTAGCGGAAAACATAAAGCCAGTGTCGTAAATCAATCAAAGAAAAGAGTTTCTAATTAATTTTAAGAGCTCCAATTTAGATTGGCTGAACCGTCTCAAGAAATCACGCCTTCTCGACCAATTGAAGAAGGGGCTGTGCGAAGAAAACCAAAATTGGTTGTTCAGTAAGGCCTTCTCTCGGGGAACAGAGTATAGATGCGTGTACATGACACGCTCTGCACCTATTGCTGGGAACTTCTTAAAATAAAATGCGGTCACGGTGTGACACCATACTGGAAAGCGAAAAGAAAATCCTCTGTACCTGAATTAAGCCCTTATGATCTGAGAGAAGCAAAAGTTTGCTCTTTTAATAAAGACTGTTTTCCTACATTTCTGTGAAAGTTTCCATGCATTTTCTATTCAAGTAATATTCCAGGCATCTGGTACTTTTGTTCCACAATAATTAGAGTCAAATGTTTTTGTTAGAAAACGCTTTATTTAGGGGTCCTATATAACAGACTAAAAATGTCACTTCGAAATAAACGGGGAACCTGGTTTTTTTGTTGAAAACGTTTCCAAAAATCACGTTTGCGTGGACGGATTATTCCCATTGAATTTTAGAGCCAAATTTCCAACAGAAGAAAGTAAGAGAACAAAATTATGAGAAAGTTTTGT
>JAWWLR010000155.1:16228094-16241030 GCA_035041075.1 Acraspis erinacei | reverse complement strand
GAAATTGTTACGATCTTTCGGGGAAGGGCTATCATTTTAGGCAATATTATTAACAAATCACTGTAGTTATTATTGAATTATCCTGTAAAAAAATGTACGAAGCTTTTTTTTCCATTTTGGAAAGTATTTAAAATTATTCAAATTCAATTGGAATCTTCTACATTTTTCTTGTTTAATTTAAAGTAAAGTGATTTGATAAAAGATTTGAGAAAGTTGTATAATCTCTTCTTTCATTCTTTAAGTACTATAAAATATCATTATTAATTATAAATTAAAATAAATATTAAAATAGTTACGTCGATTTTTATACAATTTTAATTTTAATTTTAAACAGCTTTCTGCATTCCTTTTTTTTTAAATATAAGATTTTATCTCAGCAGGACTTGGAAGCAAAGAAATAATTTTAATTAGTTAATTTTGTATCTAATATTTTAAAAAGATGTGCTTAAAAGAGCAAATTATTTTAATTATATGTAGAAACAAAGTATTTTCTAATAAAAAAAACAGATTCTTTGATTAAAAGAAGACTTCTTTGAATACAAAAAAATATTAATTTTTAAGTTATTTTTGGTTAAATGAAAAAATTATGTTAAAGAAACGGTTTTTTAATGTAAAATAAATATTTTCTGAGAGCTTCTGGAATTCTGAATCTTAATGGTTTGATTAAAAAATCTTCAATTTCAATAATGTATAAATAAAATTTTTTAAATTATGAGCTTGAAGATCAAAAATCAAGTTTTCAATTTGAAATCCTCCAAATTCAAGAAATTTCGGATGTTCAAAATAAAAATTACATAATTTTTTATCGTAAATTTTCAAAAATACTTTTTAATTTCAAATCCTTATAATTAAAAATTATACCATTTTAATAATTTACAATTCAGGATTTTTGAATTTTGATAATATTAAGTTGAAAGCTAATCAATTTTAAAGATTTATATTACAGATTCTATTTTAAGAAGAAAAAATATAAAATTTTATATTTAGATGAATTGGAAGATCAAAAATCAAGTTTTCAATTTGAGATATTCGAAATTGAAGAAATTTTGCATTGTAATCATGAAAATTACAGAATGTTGGATTTTGAAGATTTACATTTGAAAATTCTTCAATTTTTAAGATTTGCAATTGAAGACTTGAAATTATTGTTTGAATTTAAAATAATAATAATTTTTAAAAAAACTTTCATGAAGAAATATATTTTTTCAATTTTTGTTATTTTAAATTCAAAGCATAATTTTAGAAATTTTAAACATTAAAAATAATTTTTATTTTTAATAAAATACTTGATTCTTGTACTTTTTAATAAATAAATAATATTTATAAAATGAAATTTAATTGTTTAAATTCGGCAATTTTCCGTCGGGAATTCTATTATTCCGGAATTTTCTGATTCGGTAATATTACAAATTATTCGGCAATTTTACTATTCGGGAATTTTATTTTTTGGGGATTTTCCAATTCTGGCATTTAACAGTGTCCGGAATTTTATTTTTTTTTAATTTTTCAGTCGTCCTAAAAAACGGTTCAGCAGCAGAATTAAAAACTGTGCGAAAAGTAAAATTTCCGATCAGTTTATAAAATTTCCGAATTGGATAATTCCCGAAAAATAAAATACCCAGCAGTTTATAATATTGCCGAATTTGAAAATTCTCGAATAAAAACAGAAAATTGCTGAAATAGAAGATTCCTGAATTTAAACAATTAAATTTATTTGATAAATATTACTCACTTATTAAAAATAATATTTATAAGAAGAATTTTAATTATTTAAATTCAGATTTTTTAGTTTGAATTTTTTATAATTCGTCAATTGTATTATTCGGGAATATGAATATTCGGTAATATTATAATATTATAAACTATCGGGAGTTTTATTATTCGGTAATTTTACAGTTAGGGTAATTTTATTATTCCTGATTTTTCAGTCGCTCCTATAAATGATTGAATTTAATTTTACATAATTCCCCACGTGTAAAATTTATTTAATTAATTAAAATACACGATATAGATTTTTATTATAGTCAGATTTTTAAAGAAGAAAGGGATTTAATTTATTTCTTCCGGTCTTTTCTGTTATTTTTGCCGTCTCCGAGTTTCACCTTTCGTAATAATCTATTTAGTAAATTTATGGGATGGGGAGACAGACAGGTAAGTCTAAAATTCTAAGATAAATGTTTGAAGGGTTCGGGTTTGGGAAAGTTAACGTAATCGAGGGTCCAAAACAGGTTCCTCCTCAGTGGCAATATTTATTCTTCTACCTGCCTCCACTGAATTTTTTTTCTCCATTCTATTCTATATTTACTCAATTCTTTACAGGATATTCAAATATTGTAACACGAAAAGTCATTTTACCGGGACGACTGAGAAGTCTAGAAAAATAAAATTCCCAAAAAAGCAAATGTTCGATACTGTCAATTTCCCGAATTGAAAAAAGTTATCAATTTTTTAACTCAATCATTATTTATTTGTTAAAAGAACCCAAATGAAATATTTTGATGAAAGCAACCTTTTTAAATATTCAATCTATTTCTTTAAATTACTGTAAATTACTTAAAAAAAATTTTTAATAATTTTAAATTACTTTAAAATAACAATATTTGAGAAAATTTTCGCAACACTAGTTTTTTTTAATGTGCATAGTAATTTTTTCCTAATTATTACTCTTTTAATAACAATCTTGTTCTTGTATTGTTCTTTAGAATAGAGATTTTTCTCAATTATGTTTATTTCAAATTCAAACACAATTTTTTTAACTGCATTGAAGATCCAAAATAAAATTTTGTATCGAAATATTTAATTGGGACTTGGGAATTTTAAAATTCCCGTATAATAAAATTCCTGACAGAAAATTGCCGAATCAAAAAATATCCAAACTAGAAAATTCTTAAATTAAAACAATTGAACAATTGTTATTAATCCCGATTTTCAGATTTTTTATTTAGAATTTTTTAATTATTCAATTTTAAAAGATTTCATTTAGAAATGATAAAAATTCAATTTCTGTTGATTGGATTTCAAATATTATCCCTTTTTCAAAACGTTACCTAATCTAAAATTGTTTAATTTTAAACACTTTCAATACCAAATAATTAATTATTTTGTCAATAATTTTGATGCCTAATTTTGAAAAATTTGTTTTATAATGAATTCCTAAATTGTTCATACTAAAACTTGTTTCGATTCAAAATGATTAATTATTTTTTCAGCCATTTTTTAAACTTAATATTTCAAAATTTGTCTGATAACGGATTCTTAAATTGTTAAAAGTTGTAAATTTTAATGTTAGGAAAAAATCCAGAAACGCTAGATATTAGTTAATATTATAGTGTGAAAAAATACATTAAACTTGTTTCTTATGAATTTGTCCAATTTTACAAATTTTAATCTAAAATTTTTCAAGTTTGAGAGCTCCCGATTTTGAATTTTCAAAATTCAAATTATGCAATTTGAAACGCTTTTGTAAAAAAATTAAACAAATTAAATTCCAAAATATTTTCCTTTTTCAAATGTTACCTAATCTAAAAAAAATTTCTTTTCGAAATGATTATTTAATTTTTCAACAGTATTTTAAACCTAATTTTTAAACATTTGTTTGTTAATAGATTCTTAAATTTTTAATTTTAGAAAATAAAAATTCAGAACTGATACTTATTATTAGTCAATATTATCTTGCAAACGAAACAAATACATTGATAAAATTCAATTCCATTTCCTTGAATTTTAAATATTGTCCTTTTTTAATTTTAACTAATCAAACATTGTTTAATTAGAATTAGCATTAATTAATTATATGAGTACGAGGTGGTACAAGGGATGTATAGATTTGTAGATTAATCTAGAAGTCGCTGATCAATTTCTCTAGCAATCACCCCAATTGAAGAGCTTCACAGAGTCAACTTTTTTAAAATTTTGTTTAATAATGGATTCTTAAATTTTTCATACTTTTACTGTTAGGAAATAAAAATTCAGAACTGATAGTTAATAGCAAATAATACTTAATATTATATAAAAAAAGAAAAAATACCTTGGCAGTCCTTTGTGCACAAATCAGGTTGATGATTGTGACTTTTTGGATCACAAATTGCAGAACATGGCCGACATTGTGAATCGAAAGGGGAACAATATTCCGTCGTCGAACATTTTTGTTGTCCGCATTTCAGCCCATCAGGATTCAGGGTCGCAAAAGTGAAAGAGATTACGAGAAACCCACAAATTATCAATAATGAAAACGACATTATTGATCTACAATATTTTTTAAAAATTTACTTTTTTTATTTAATTTTTTTTATTTAGCTTTTAACTATACTCGAATGGGATATCCTCGGGTGGATCCATGGTCATCCAGGCTTTTCTGAAAAGGAAAATAATTATTAAAATACAATAAAGAATATTTCAACATTTGCTTCTATTTTGTAAAAAATTAAAAGGGCCTTCAAGGGGCTTCATCAGATTTTAAAAATATATAAATAATCCTCAATTCTAGTTATTTGTTTAAAAAAGGGTTTCTTTAAAAAAAATGATTTGAACAATTTCAGCCGTATGAAAATATACTTTAAAATAGGAAACCGTAGAGATTTAGCTAAAGTTATTTGTTAAAAAAACAAGCTATCAAATCATAAAATTCAACCGTTTTACAAAAATTGGTAAAAAACGATAATAAGAAAAAATAAATTGGAAAAAAAATGTCTTCGTACCTTTCAAAATTTTTACATCAACAATTTTTTTTTTTATTACATGCTGAGTTTTTGTATTCAAACTTGAACTATTATTTTAAAATCTTGTCTTAAATTTTTTTTTTTTTTGCTAAAAACTTAATTAATCCATGTTTGGTTGAAAATTTATCTTCTTCAGTTAAAAATTCAACTATTTTCTTTCAAATTTTTGTATTCTGTTAAAAAAGATTCGTTTCTGGTAGAAAAGTAATCCTTTTGGTAGAAATTCCGTTTCTTTTGTTGTAAATTAGATTTTTTTAAATTAGAAATTAATTTTTTTAACTAAAAATGTAACTATCTCATTATTTTTCGACATGTTTTTTTAGACATTTTAATCATTTTAGTTGAAAATTCATCTGTTTGGTTGAAAATTTAACTATTTCGATAAAATTTAAATTATTTGTTCAAAAATTTGTTCCTTTAACTGAACATTAAATCGTTATACTTTTTGATTAAAATTGATCTTTTTTGTTTGAAAATTCATCTATTTTGTTAAAAATGTTTTTTATTTGTAGAAAATTAACCTTTTTGGTTGTAAATTCTATCAAAAATTAAGTTATTTGGTTAAAATTTCATTTCTTTGTTTGATAATTAGTTGGTTTTTTATTGAAAATTTATTTTTTATTTCAAAATTTTACTATTAGTTTTTTTATGTATAGACATTTAATCTTCTTAGTTGAAAATGCATGTATTTTGTTAAAAATGGTTTTTTTTAATTTTGGTAGAACGTTAAACTTTTTGGTTGAAAATTGAACTATTAGGTTAAAACTTCTTTTTTTAAATTGAAAATTAACTTTTTAAACTAATAATTTAACTAAATTTTTTGGTAGCATTTTTTTGGTAGGCAATTAATGTTTTTGGCAGAAAATGAATTTTTTTTTGTTAAAAATTTTATTATATGTTTCGTTAAAAAATTAATGCATTTGCTTGAAAGAAGCTTATTTCTCTGACTGAAAATTAAATGATTTTATTTTTTGTTGAAAATTTATCTTTTTTAGTGGAAAATTCATGTATTTTGTTAAAAATTATTCTCTTTTGGTAGAAAATTAATCTTTTCGGTTGAAATTCTATTTCTTCTGTTGAAAATTTGTTTTTTTAAAGGAAAGTTAACTTTTTAAACTAATAATTTAACTAAATTTTTTAGGTTGAGATTTTTGTTTGGTAGAGAAATAATGTTTGTAGCAGAAAATTACTTTTTTTGGTTACATGTTTTTTTTATTTTTTTTTTTATTTTTTTTTTATTTATTTTTTTTATTACATGTTTCGTTAAAAAATGTATTTATTTGTTTGCAAATTTATTTTACTAACCGAAAAATAAATTATTCTATTTTTGAAAAACGGTTTGGTCATAAATATATTTTTTTGGTACAAGATGCATAATTTTAGTTAAAATTTCGTTTCTTTCGTCAAAAATGTAATAAATCTGGTTAATATATATACATCTATTTTTGAAAATGAATTTTTTACTACAAATTAGCTCATTCATTTTTGCCAGTAAATTGATCATTTTCAGTTGAAAATTCACTTATTTGGTTGAAAACTCGTCTTTTTTAGTCGAAATTTCAATTTTTTTTAAATTTACCTTTTTTTAAATTCCTCTTTGTGAAAAAAACTCAACATTTTGAATGAGGTTTTTTTTCCTTTATTGATAAAAAAATCTTTCTAGGCTGAAAGTTTGTTTCTTTTGTTGAAAATTCACATTTTTGATTAATTTTAGTCGTTTTTTAATTGAAAATTAAAATCTTTTTTGACGTAAATATTAACTATTACAGTTTTTGCTGAGAACTTATTTTTTTAAATCAGATATTCATCAGTTCGGTTGAAAATTCAACTATTTTTGTTGAAAATTCCTTTTTGCTTGTTTAAAAATAAATTATTTTAACGGCCAGTAGAATAATAAACTTTTACATTAATAAACCTTCAATTTGGTTCTAATTACCTAATCGGCATTGAGGAAAAGTGATTGGCCACCTTAGGCAATGATTGGCCACTTCAATATGATCAGATATTTAAAAAAATAGTTACAATTAAAAATTGCAATTTGTGAATATTCCTTAATTACATATATTTAAAGTAAATGGCCAATCATTGGGGAGTGGCTAACCATTGTACCCATTACCCTATTTATATATAAAAAATACAAATTGCTATATATTTTAGTATTCCTTTTTCCCACTATTATCTTTCAAGGACGATGAAAATGTGATATTAAGTAAGTTGTGACTCATCCGGTAAGCTTGGTGAGAATATGCAATACATATTGGTCTTTCGTTTGCAGGTGCGATAACACTAATGTCTGTCATAAATTCGACTAAATTTACGTTGGTTAGCATATTTCTGGAATCAACTAGTTTTTTAGCTTTTTTGTTGTTTAAAATGTGAAAAACATATATTTTCTAAAAATATTTTTTATTTTATTGAAGTTCTTGAAAAGAATTAGGAACATAAGTGAATAGATAATTAATAATAACCACATTGCAACACCTATGTTTTTGCTGTTCAAAGTCGTGATGCACAATTTGAAAATTAATTAGTTTTAATGACTTAGTATTAAAAATCTAATTTAATAATGCTTCAGTTGGAACGACAGAAAAATTCCGAAAAATAAAATTCTCGAATAATAAAATAATATTAATAAAATTCCTGAATAGGAAAATTTCCAAATAGGAAAATTTCCAAATAATAAAATTCCAGAATTGGAAAACTAGCACATAATAAAATTTCCAAATAATAAAGGACCGACTCAAAAATTCTGAAAAATAAAATGCCATACACTGTCAAATTCCCGAATTGGAAAATTCAGGAATTTGAAAATTTCCGAAAAACAAAATTTCCGAATAATAAAATTCCTGAATATGAAAATTTCCAAATAATAAAATTCCAGAATTGGAAAACTACCACATTATAAAATTCTTAAATTGGAAAAATTCCGAATAATAAAAGGCCGACTGAAAAATGCTGAAAATTAAAATTCCCGACACTGTCAAATTTCCGAATAATTAAGAGACGACGAAAAAATCCCTGAAAATCCAAAATTAAATTTTTTAATTGAAAAATTCCCGACACCTTAAAATTCTGACATTGGAAAATTCCTGAAAGGATTCGGGAATTTTTTAATTCGGAAATTTTACAGTATCGGCAGTTTTTTTATTCGGGAATTCTATTATCAGTCACCCCTTCAATTAAAAAAATTAAAAATACCGATGCAGTTTCAAAATTACATAATAAAAACTGCAGGAAGATTGCACTATAAAATATTCTAAAATTAAAAAATGCTCCTATTAGATGCCTTGAGTCAGTTTAAAATTTAATAATTTTAGACTCAAATCTTTTTAATTTTTTGGTCTCAATTCTAAACGTGCAAAATTGTATCTTTTCTTAATCTTTAAAATTTTTAAATTAAATTCCGTAACAAGAAGTTTAAAGCAATTGAAAATTAATTTAATAAAAAGCCTGTACTTTTTGCAAAATTTTACCTAATCTAAAATTGTTTGATTTCGAAAGGTTTTAATTCAAAATCATTTAATCTTTTTTTTTTAATTTGAAACGCTTTTAATCCGAAAAGATTTTGAATTGCTATAATGAAGGGTTGAAGTGCAGGACTAGATAACCAGAAATTGTATCGAAAATACGTTTATTGCATACAAATTCTTAAAAAATCAAATACACATTGTGATAAAAGGATTTTTTCAATATATTATTCTTGGTATAATAACTTATAAAAATCTTATTTATAAGTTCAGTTACAATATATATAATAATTTTTTACTTTTTTAAATTATCATTTAAAGAAACAATTGATTTTCTAATTTATTTTTTTATTTTTAGCAAAAATATGTATTTGATTCTGCTATATCGCGACCATCAATTTTCTGATTTTCAAACAAAAAAATTAATTTGCTGCCAAGAAAAACGAATTTTTGACAAAATACGAGAATTTTTAACCAAGAAGATTGAGTTTATATCAAGACATTTTTTCCACAAAGTGTACGAAATTTGTACTAAAAAAAAGTTTTTGAACAAAAACGGAATAATTAAAATTTCTGTTGTAAAGATTACTTTTCAATTAGAAAAAAATTATTAAATTTTTTACAAAGAAGGTTAATTTTTTACCAAGAATATCGACTTTAAAAAAAATACTGGAATTTTCAACCAAGCTGTGAGATTTTTAATTGAAACAAATGTTTTCAAACAAGCATGGAAGTTAAATTTTTGTGTTATAAAAACTGCTTTTTAATAAAAAAAAAATTCTTTAAAGGATAGTTAGATTTAAATCACGAAGATTAATTTTCTACAAAAAAAGTAGAATTTTCAAAAAAATGCTGGAATTTTCATAAAAGGTGTTAAATTTTCAACTAAACGAAATAATTTTTTAAACAACAATGGAAAATTTGCATTTTGTGTTATAAAAATAATTTTTCAATTAAACACAATTCTTTACAAAAATACATAATAAAAATCATTTTTAATAAACTAGTTGAATATTCAACCCAAAAAGACAACGAATTTTTAACAAACTAATAAAACTGTTAAGCAAAGAAATTAATTTTTATTTAAAGGTATACATTTTATATATAAAACACGAATTTTTAATAAAGCAGATGAATTTGCAACGAAGTAGTTGAACCAAATAGTTTTCAACTTGACTAAAGATTATCCTGTATAATATTTCCCACTATGTATCTTTGTTCCGCATGGCGAGCAAGAACAAATTATTATTTTACTTAAATTGAGTTAAAAAATGACATTAAATTATTTTCAATAATGTTAATGTAGAGAGGGACTTCGAATTTATATCCGATTTTGAATGTTTTTTTTTAATTAAAAAAAAAGTCTATTTGCAATGCAGCTTTTTTCATTATTCAAATGCAACATCAGGTTTTAACTCAGTCGCTCTTTAATCAGTATTTACACCGGAAACAATTTTCTACCTTGTGACGTTAATAAAGATGCAATTCGTCATCGGTTTTTTTCAGAGTTGTAAAAACTGTATATATATATATATATATATATATATATATATATATATATGAATTTTTACACTCAATTTTTTTTTCGAAAATAAAACGAGTAATCTTAGTTTGAAACTCGAGCCAGCGTTATTTTATATTTTCACACAAAAGCATGAGGTATTTAAAATAAAGTTGGCAACGAACAATAGAATTCATTGTGACAACATTGCATTGTTATAACTTTTAACGGGAGAAAGGTATTACTGCAGAGAGAAAGGGAGTTTCAAGTAATGTGTTTTAGTTGAGGATTCAAGGACTTTATTGAAAATTCGTCTGTGTTTGTTAAATTCAATCGATTTCTATTTATAATTATAAAATTTTTTCGTTAAAATATCAACTATTATATTTTTGATTGAAAATGCATTTTTTGATTGAAAATTCAACAAGTTTGTAGAAAATTCAACTGCTTGGTTGAAATATAAACTACTTTCTTAAAAATTCTTTTTTTTTAAAGATTCATAATTCCAATTGAAAATTGAACTGTTTAGTTTTATTGAAAATTAACTTTTTGGTTAAAAATATATATTTTCGGATTGAAAGTTCAAAAACTTGGTAGAGAATTAAACTATTTGGTAGAAATTTCAATTTTTGTTGACAATTCCTATTTTGGGCTTGAAAATTGAACCGCTCTGTTGAAAATTTCGTTCTTTTCGCTTACAAATTTTAATATTTAGCAAAAAAATTAAAATTATTTTTTTTAATTGAAATATAACTATTGCATTTTTTTTTTAAATTGATCCTTTTATACTAAAAATTTCTTTTTTTGGGGTAGAAAATAAGTTGTTTTTTTTTATGAAAATTAATATGTTGTAGTTAAGAATTCAAGTAATTCACTAAAAATTAGTTTTTTTTTTTTTGTTAAATTGAATTGGTTTCCATTTATAATTTAAAACATTTTTCTTTAAAATATCGACTACTATATTTTTTATTAAAAATTCATCTTTTTGCAAAATTGAAAATTCAACTTTTTTGTTAAAAATTCGTTGTTTTAAAAGAAAATTCAACAACTTTGTAGCAAATTCATCTACTAGGTATAAAACTTCAACTTCTTCGCAGAAAATTCGGTTTTCCCAATTGAAATTTTTTTAAATCAAAATTTACCTATTAAAAATGCAGCTATTTGATTCCAAATGACTTTCTTTTTTTAGTAGAGAATTAATCTTCTTAGTTATTTGTTAAAAATTCTTCTTTTTAATAAAAAAAAATTTTTTTAATTGAAAATAAATCTATTTTATTTGAAAGTTGAAGAATTATGTTGAAAGTTCTTTTTTTTTTAAATCGATTGATTTCTATTTATACCTAATTAGAATTTTTTTGTTAAAATATCAGTCATTCAATTTTTGTATAAAAAAATTTATTTTTTTTTCATTTCAAATTCATCAAGTTTGTAGAAAATTGAAATACTTATTAGAAAATTCGCTTTTATAACTTGAACATGCTTTTGTTTTTTCAATGAAATTTTAACTATTCCATTTTTGGTTAAAAAGTGATCTTTTTTAGTATCCAACTTTTTGGTTGCAAATGAGTTTCTTTATTAGAAAATTAATCTTGTTGGTTGAAAATTCAACTATTTGTTAAAAATTCTGCCTTTTTGGTAAAAAAATTTTTATGGATTAAAAATTAATCTATTTTATTTTGGGATTCAAGTATTATGTTGAACATTAATTTGTTTAAATTCGATTGATTTCTATTTAGACCTAATTAGACAATTTTTTGTTAAAATAGCAACCATTATATTTTTGATAAAAAATTAATTTTTTTTCAATTTAAAATTTATCAAGTTTGCAGAAAATTCAACTAATTGATAGATACAAATAGATACGCTTTTCTAAATTGTAATGATTTTTTTCAGTGATAATTAACCTACTCCATTTTTTATTAAAAAGTGATCTTTTTTAGACTAAATATCCAACTATTTGGTTGAAAATGACTTTTTTATTAAAAAATTTAATCTTCTTGGTTGAAAATTTAACTATTTGTTAAAAAGTCTTCTTTTTGGTAAAAAATCAATTTATTGATTAAAAATTAATCTGTTTTATTTTAGGATTGAAGTAGTATGTAGTAGATTAAATTCAATTGATTTCTATTTATCAATAATTAGAAAATTTGTTGTTAAAATATCAACTATAAAATTTTTTTTAATTCTTTTTTTTAATTTAAAATTGAACAAGTTTTTAGAAAAATCAACTGCTCGATAGAAAAGTCGCCTTTCCAAATTGAAAATTTTTTTTCAAAGAAAATGTAACTATTCCATTTATGGTTAAAAATTTAGCTTTTTGAGTTGAAAATTTATTCATTTTGTAACTGTTCAATGCTTGTTGAAAAAATCATATCTTTTAGCTTGAAATTCATTAATTTGATTGAACATTCAAGTGTTTTCCTGAAGATTCGACTTTTTGGCAGAAGATTAACTTATTTGGTAAAAATTCAACTATTTGTTTAAAAACACTTTTTTATTTTTTGTAGAAAATCATATTTTTTATTAAAAATTTGTGTATTTTCGTTAAGGATTCAAGTTCTTTGTTGAAAATGAATCTCTTATGCTTAAATTCAATTGATTTATATTTATAATTAAACCATTTTTTGTTAAAATATTAACTATTATACTTTGTATTGAAAATTCATTTTTTTAAGTTGAAAATCCAACTCCTTGCTTGAAAAGCAAACGTTTCTTCATATTTTAACACAAAATCATGTTTGTTTAAGAAAATGGGCCAAAATATTTCCAGGAGAATAGGCTTAATTTAAGGTGTAACAAAGTAAAAATACCAATTCATGTATTTAAATTGAAAATTCTCTCAAAATAAAAATAAAACTCCAGCGGTGCTTATATATTGACAAATTATTATAAATTCTAATTATTTATTGTCATATTCTTTTCTAGTAAACAATTCTGTCTTGCGGTTTTATGCAAATGCAATTGTATGCATGTAGCTGTACCGGATGTATAGTGCGTGGGACGATACCTGATCAGTCATGTTGAAGTCTCTCAACCGTGGAGAGAGGAGAATTTACACTCACAGAAAAAAGTCCCCGATAAAAATGATTAACTTGATATTCGTAATTCATTTTTCGGCAAATTTTATGGTTTGTTACTATTTTTGCATTCTTTACATTTTTTTTTTTAGAATTGATGGTAACTTCTCGATTTGCTGATTGGTGGGGGGGGGGGGGGATCTTACGTAAGAAAATTTGTTACTAAAAAAAAT
>JAWWLR010000155.1:16167232-16185393 GCA_035041075.1 Acraspis erinacei | reverse complement strand
AATTATTACAAATATTTAACCATAAAATTATTATTTTTACTAACTTTAAACACCTAATAGTTGACATTTCAACAAAAAAAGGATTTTTAAGAAAATAGTTGAATTTTCAACTAAAGAGTTTAATTTTCAATAATATAATTAAAATTTCAACAAAATACATGAATTTTCAAATAAAAACTATCATTTTTCAACAGTGAATGAAGAATTTAAATTTTAAGTAACAAAATTAAATTTAAAAAAATAATTTTCAATAAATTATTCAATTTTTTAACATCATTCAGTCAAAAAGGAAGAAAATTTCGTTCAAATGACGAACTTTTTTAAACTGTTGAATTTTCAAACCGAAAATATAAATAAAAAAAAAGTTTATTTTCAACTAAACAGTGGAATCAAAGTGGTATCAGTGGTATCAAAGAAGACACATTTTCAATTAAAAAAGATTCATTTTCAACAAAAAATGGAAAATTACATTTTTATTAGAAAAGAAAATTTAATCAAATCAATGAATTTTCAACAAAATAGTTCAATTTCCAACCTAAGAGAAAAAATAAATACAAATACGAAGCAATTAAATTGCTGACAAGAACATTATTCCAGGGCGGCAGCAAAACTTAATTTTCAAAACGCCCTAATTTTTCCCTGGCTTATTTTTTATTTACCTTGACTGAATATTTGATAAATTACTGGTCAAATAATTTTCTGTAGATACGAGAAAAATCCTGTCACGGTCCGGATTTTAACCGGGAACGCCACTATTCACGGTCGGAACGTACCAATTACGTCAACGCACCGCGGTATATACAGGTTCTCGGTTCAAATCCCAGCCGAAGCAGGTTTTTTTGCTTTCTCTAGAAAATGATTTAACTTTTAATCCTTGAATTCTCTCTGATTTTTAGGTTTTCTTAGACGCGCGGTTATCCTGATTTTACCCTAATTCTTTCAAAATTAAACTTTGTACCTGAAAATTGTCTGGAGAATTAAAAAAATTGTTTGAGAAGAGTGCGTTTTAAAAATATTTTTAATCAGAAAATTAAATTGGCACCTGACATAATTTCCCAACAGAAAAGGCGCGCCTCACTCATGGCTTGATTTCTCAACGGATTCTCACACGGTATATTCAATGCAAAATCATAATTTATTTCTCCTCGTGGTGACCCACGCGTTCTAGGGTTGGCCGTGGTCACGAATCAAGAGTTGATATTAAAATTAAAAAAACATTATCTCACAAAAATAGTCTCAATAGTAGCATAAATTTTGCAAAATGGGAGCAAAATATGTTTAGACATTATGTAAACAATATGTCGTAAATATTTAGTAAACAATAGATAGTAACTCAAGTTTTCTCCTTTCTAGCATAAAATATTATCCTATGAATTTGAAAATTAAATTTGCAAAAATTAAATTATAAATATGAAGTTATAAATCCTGCGATGTAAACTCAAATCACAAATTTCTTTAAATAATTGCAATTTTTTAAGTTATAAAGCATTCAGAAATTGAGCAAAAGAGTATTGTAAATAAATTCCATAAAATTATGTAGATAATTTTTCATTCTATGGTGGTGTTTAGAATTTCTGAAAGATTTTTTTCCCCATAAATTCTTAACTTATAACTATTTTGCTACGCATTTTGTTATCACTTGATGAAATTCTTTCCTAAAACTTTATAATTCAATTTCTCACACCTAGGCTATTACAGAATTTTTATTTCCATTTCTGGGTCTTTTTGAGGGTAACTGAAACAAAATCTATACCTCACGCCGTTATTATCATTCCAAACATGATCTAATCATTAAATTAAATTTTTATCCTTTAAAAAAGTTAACTTTCAACCAAAAAGTTTAATTTTGTACCAAATTATTGAATTTTCGATTTAAAAATATAAATTTTCAACTAATATGATGAAACATTTCAACCAAAAAAAAAATGGAATTTTCTTATTTGTAGAAAATTGATTTCTGTATTTAAAATACAACTGTTTCATTGAACATTAAATTGTTTTTATTTAAATAATTTTAGTTGAAATATAAAGTTTTCAATTTTCTGTTGAAAATTAACCTTTTTTTCTTTTTCATTCCTTAAGTTTTTAACTGGAAATCTGACCATTTGGTAGAAAATTAGGTCTTTAGTATTTTTTAGTACAAAATTAATCTTTTTGTTTAAAAACTGAACCATTTGGTTAAAAATCAATAAATTTTGTTGTTTTTAAAGAAAGCTTTTCTGGCTTAAAAACTCAAAAAATTTTATACAATTTTCTTCTTTATTGACTGACAAATCTTTCTTGGTTAAAAATTCAATTCTTGTTATAAATTATTTTTTTCTTTATTTGAAAATCGATCTCTTTAAACAGTAATTGTTTCATCTTTTTTGGTTAAAAATGCAACTGCTTGGTTTGTAATGAAATCCGTTTTGGTTGAGAATTCAGCTATTTTCTTGAAAATTTCTAACTTATCCAAGGCCCTAATTTGAATATTAAAAATTGATTAGATAACTTATTTCAAAACTGAAATTCTTCTAATTCAAAAAACTTTAAATTTTAGATTTAAATATTTCCAAATTATCAGAAAAACTAAAATTCGAAGTTAATAATTTTATTTGGTTGGAAACGCAATAAATCCCAGAGGATGGTTTTGACCCCAAAGTTGTATAACAACTGCAGAGAGTTCACAAGAGCCATTAAAGTGGCTGAAATTGTCAATGTAGTAGTAAATTGTGATCAACAGTTTTAGCATTTATATGAGAGCTATGTTTTGAGCTTTAGAGATTTATGCCCACAATTTTCAGTGCTTTAAAATATTTATTTATAGCTAAAAGCTTTCCAGATTTTTCGAATAGAATTATTTATGTTCAGAAGCAATGTCAAATGTATGAGCTGATTTAAAGAGATTTACAATTTAATTTACTTCAAACTTTGTAATTCGTCAGTTTTAATTTCTGTAATATTTGGAGAATCGAGAAAAAAAATTCCTAGTCCGGATTTGAACCAGGAACGTGGATAAGTGGAGCTACCGAGGCTCACTCCAGTAGATAGTAGCGTTCCAAGTTCAAATCCGAGAAGAGGCAAATTTTTTTTTGCTTCTTCAAATATTAATCAATCAAACAGTTGCACGTCTAACAAAAAAAAGATGGAATTTCTACCAAAAGAATTGGATTTTTAAATTGAAAAGACGAATTTTCAACAAGAGTTTCATTCTCAACAAAATAATTGTTATATAAACCAAAATATACATTTTTTTACTAAAAAAGACGAATTTTTAGCTAAATACATACAATTTTCACCTAATAGTTGTACTTTTAACCAAATACCAATTAGTTGAATGTTTTTAAATTTCATACATTTTCTACAAAACAGTGAAATATTTAAACCAAAAAGGCTAAATTTTTAAGAAAAAATGGAGTAGTTAAATTTCCAGTATAAAAATAAATTTTCAATTTAAAAAAACGAATATTCCACAAAACAGTTGAGTTTTTAAGCCAAAAAGAAGATTTTTTTATAAAACCTAAACTATTTAAAATCCTTTGAGAAATTTTTAAATCCCTTGTCACTTTTCAAAGCTTTTAAAATTCCTTGAAGCTTTTTAAAGTTCTTGGAAATTTCTTTTAATATCGTAAAATAATTCAAATCTTTTAAAATCTTTTAAAATTCATAGAAATTTTGTAAAGCACTTGAAACTGCCTTCCTACTTTTTAAAAGTACTTTAAAATATTTTAAATCCATTGCAATCTTCAGAAATCCGATAAAGCTTTCTAAAGCTTTTGAAAATCCCTTGAAATTTTTTTAATGCCTCAAAATATTTTTAATCCTTTAAAACCCTGTGACATTTTTTAAAGGTCTTGAAAATGTATTGTCATTTTTTTAAAATAAACTAAAATATATTAAATCTTTTACAATCCATTAAAACTTATTAAAGCTCTTAAAAAATCCATGGAATTTTTTTATATCCTAAAATATTTCGATCCTTTGAAATTCTTTGAAACACTAAAAAATTTGTGTATTATGTACCTTTAAATTATTAAAATCTATTAAAAATTTCTTGGGTTCTTTTAAAATAACTTAAACTATTGCAAATCCTTTAAAGTGTTTTAAAATACTTTTAAAGCCTTTTAAAACTTTTTAAAGCTCTTGAAAATTCCTTGGAATTTTTGTAATACCTTAAAATATTTAAAATCCTTTGAAATCTTTTGAAATCCCTTGAAATTTTATAAAGGTCTTCAAAATTTTTTGGAATTTTTTTAATATCCTAAATTAATTAAAATCTTTTCAATTTCCTTAGAACTTTTTATAGGTCTTGGAAATTCCTTTAAATTATTTTAAATACACTAAATTATTTCAAATCCCTTTTTTAAAAGCTCTTGAAAATTCCTTGAAATTGTTTTAAATACCCTAAATTATTTCAAATACCTTTTTTAAAAGCTCTTGAAAATTCCTTGGAATTTTTTTAAATATCCTAAAATATTTCAAATCTTTTGAACTTCATTTAAACTTTTTATAGATATTGAAAATTCAGTGGAATTTTTCTAAATATCCTAAAATATTTCAAATCCCTTTTTAAAAGCGCTTGAAAATTACTTGAAATTTTGTTAAATGTGCGAAAATAGTTCAAATCCTTTGGATTTTTTTGAAATACCTAGAAACCTTTTAAAGGTCTTTACAATTCCTTGGAGTTTATTGAAACACCATACAATATTTCAAATATTTTGATACTGCTTTAAACTTTTTGAAGCTTTTGAAAATTCATTTTAAATTAAAAAGAAAGACTTTTAATCTTTAAAAACCTCTTCAAAATTCTTAACCCACTTGGAAATGCGTTGGAATATTTTCAAATAACTTAAAATATTTCGGATGAATTCAAGGAAATTCAGAATTGGTTTTAAAATCCAATAATGATTAAACCTGTCTTCCTTTATTAAAAGAAAATTCCTTCATTGAAAGAAAAGTGTCTAAAGTGATATTTTCAGTTTTACAAAGTGTCTACAGAGACTATCTGAAAAAAGTGACTAAAAAGTGATTTGAGAGAGAGTCACCCCCATAACAGTTTCCATTTCCGGAGAAAGAAAATCCGTAGTTTTTTTTGAAATTCGAATATTAACACACGTTCCACAGGGCACTTCAAAATCCCATTTAGTTAACGTGGGGAAAATTTGGATTTTCGAAAAATTGAACTCATACTTCAGAATTTCATCGAAAAATGCCAAGCTTTTTATTACAAAAAAATATTGAAAAATATGGTTTTTAATAAAACCATACTAACAAATTGTATTTTTAACTCACCCTTGTCCCCGTAAAATTGTAGTTTTTTTGAGTCGTATTTGAGGCGTTGTGGGTGGGGTAGAATTTTGTTAAAAAACTTTTTTCATAATTATAAAAACTTAGGACCAGACCCACCTTTTTTAGTGCTTCTTACTAATTATCCCAAATTTTCAACTCGATGTGGCGCTTCGTGTGAAAATAAGTTAGGAAATAAAAAAAAGTGTCGGTAATGTAGGGTTCTGGTCACATGACCCACTCATCACATAGCCTTAAATGGAATTTTGAAGTACTCGGTGGCACGTGAATTATTTGAATTTCGAATAAAAATCCTGACTTTCTTTCTCCGGAAATTGAAACTTTTGAGGGGAGGCCTTGCCCTCTAGAGTGAAAAAATTTGGCAATGCATTTTTGGACCACCCTAAATTGTTCTTATCACCCTGATTTGAACGAAAATTGATTTTGATTGAAATTTGTTCATGACCTAGTGAAATATTTTGCCCTGATTTAATATTGCTGGCATTCCTGATTATGCATGAGCAGAAGGTTCAAAATTGCAGAAGGGGGCAAAATTGCGTGAGGATTCCAATATGCAATTTGGCCTGAATCCACCGAGGCGACTCGAAGGCCTGGGTGGATCGATTATAGCGAAAGGATTCTATTCGCCCCTTGCCTTCAGGGTTAGGGGAGTGGCTCCCCTCGTAACCCTCGTAGCCCTCGTAACACAAGTTTCACCCTAGTGCCCTTGACATTGCAAACACCCCTCAAACGATGCACATAGGCCATACAGCATACGCAAAGGGGAAAATGTACAGTTGCGTCAACTCAGCTTTTCAGGAGCGACTATAAATTCTGCCAGGATTTTCGGCCAATCGTAAATCAGGATGTTTTCATCCTCCTTAATTTTATTTCTTACTGTAGGGCGAGATTGCCCTTATGGGTTCTAAAATAACTCAAAAGCTTACTTCCTCGGAATAGGGAGCTTTTCGGAATGAAGGGAGCGTTTAAGTATTACGTGAGATTTTCATAAATAGAATGACATATTTTAAAATAATAGATCAATTACAGGCCTCGGAATCACTCTAGATTTTTTAGAGGTAGAAAATTGATGCAAATAATGTCACAAATTTAAAAAAGTGTCGTAACATTTTTCGGGACGATTGAAAAACCCCGAAAAATAAACTATTAATTTTTTATTAATAAAATTAATTTATAGTATTGTATTGCCATTAAAACTATATTACAATTATTTTGTTTGTTAATAAAAAATGGTTAATTGTTGATATTCGGAAATTTAATAATTCTCGAACTTTCTATTTCGAAAATTTTCTAACGGGAATTTTATTAATCCGGAATTTTCAAATTCAGTAATATTATAATCTCCCCGGAATTTTCTGATTCGATAATATTACAAGGTGTTCGGTTTTTTATTATGTAAAAATTTTATTTTTCGGGATTTTTCAGTCAGGAATTTTATTATTATTATTCAATTCTTAAATTCAGTAATATTATTAACTTTTCAGGAATTTTTAAATTTGGGAATTTTATTATTCGGAAATTTCGTTATTCTGAATTTTTATTTTCGGAATATTTCAGTAGTCTTTTTGGTTTAAAAATTTAAAAATTTAATTGTAAATTTGTTCTTAACTAAAAAATTTGTATTTTTTATTGAAAATTAAACTATTTTTTAAACACTTATCGATTTGGTTAAAAAATTTATCTCTTTTTGTAGAAATTCCCCCTTTTTTGGTTAAAAATCCAACTGTCTTGTTAAAAATTACTCTTTTTCAATTCATGATGAGAAACACATAGTTTTTGTTTGAAAATTTATCTCCTTCTACCTTTTTTGGTTAAAAATGGGTCTTGAAAAAATTAATCTGATTTAATTGAAAATTAATCTTTTTGTTGAAAAATCACACCTTCGACTTAAAAATTCAACTACTTTGTAGAAAATCTGTAGTTTATGATAAAAAATTTAACTTTTTCGTTAAAAAATTATGTAAATGTTTTTTGTTGCAAATTCAACTTTTTTTCTTAAATTCAACTGTTTATATTGTTTTCTTAATTTTTTTTGCAAAAGAAATTTTTAAAACTGAAATTTTTACTATTTTTTTGAAAATTCAACAGATTATTTGTAAAACAACATTCTTATTTGAAATTCATATTATCGAGTTGAAAATTCAACTGTTTTGTTCAAAATTCATCTTTTTGGTTTGAAAATTCAAGAACATAATTTAAATTATTTTTTTACTTTCTTAACTAACAAATTTTTTTTGAAAATTAAACAATTTTGATAGAAATTGGTATTTTTTGGTTAAATTCAACAAAAATTCGTATAAAAAATGAATTGCACAAAATATTCGAAAATCTCTTTAAATCTTTTTAAATCATTGAGTTACTCCTGAAATATTTTTGAATTCCTTAGAATCTTTTAAAATTCTCTAAAATCTTAAAAGTGCTTTTAAATCCATTCAAAATTATTGTAACCAAATTAAATATTCCCCGCAATCATTGAAAATATTTTTTGAACAAATTTTTTTATATAAAATTGGTCTTTCAAGTATTAAAAATTTCTACTATTATTATAATATTCTTATATTTAAATATGAGTGATCAGTGATATTTAAAAAGAAATACGTTAGGAATCAGAATGAATATTTTAACTTGATTTAAATAAATTTGATACAAAATTGTAAAAAAAAATTGGCAAAAAGTTCTGACAGCAGGAATCGTGCCCGGACTTTCCGGTTACAAACCCGAACGCTACCGCCTGATCTTACCGGTAGTAGAAGTAATCTCGCGTTTAATTACTTATTCCTGGGAAGAGTATAAATAAAAAAATCCAAAGGGTGCAGGTTCCCCTGGCAAGTAACAAATCTTTAAACAATTTGCATGAATGAATTACAGCTCGATCTTCTCATTCATTACATTTCCGTCGTTTGAAATTCGTTCTGATTCACGAGAAATTGAGAATGGTCGATTAGCGAGGATGCAATTTGCAATTTTCTCCATCTGAAGAATGGATCTACGCGTTGGTGATCGGCCGTATCGAATCGACAATTCGTTTCCAGTATGCGATTACCTCCCAAGCCGCACCTTTCACCCTCTTTATCTTTGCGAAAAGCTCCCATCGTCTTAGGAGCTTTCAATTTGAAACTTTAAAAAAATCCGCTTCCAACTTTTTGAAAGACGCGGTCTAATTTGTGCTTTTAATTCAAAACTTTTAAACTCTATCCTCAGGGTGGTTCAGTTTTAAACAAATGGGAAAAACAACTACTTTCTATCAAGTTTTTACAAATTAAAGCTTAGTCACATCTGAAGGAATGTTCAGGGAATATGTTTTACCCAATCACTTTTAATTTTGACCTCCCGAAATCTCTTGTATTGTGTCCGAAATATGCCCCGAAAAATCTAAGATAGCAGTTTTATGTAACATACATGTCGAAGAAGTCGTTTTAAACTTTGTGTAACATAAATAAATATTATTCGCAAAAAAAACCTTTCAGGTACTTTACAAATAATTTTCTATTGCTTTAAACAATTACTATTTGTATAAATAAACTTTAGTCTAGAAAATTCTTGATCAAGAAAATTCCGAAACATTCAAGAACACTCTTAATCATTCCAGAATATTCTAAGGTTTTTAGAACAGTACAGAAATATGTAAATCATTCCTGATTTGTTGGTACAGAGAATTTTCCAAAAGAAATATTAGTTCTGAGTTATATCTGAATTTAAAAAAAAACTAGAAAAGACTTGCAAAGGGAAATTTGTTTAAAGAATTACATATTAAAAAAAAAGACTTGGAACAGTAAATTATCGATAAAAAAATTTTAATTCAGATTTGGAACAAGAAATTTTCCAAAGAATTATCATTCTCACTTGGAAAAGGAAATTTTTGAGTAGAATTACAAATTTTGACTTGGAATAATGAATTTTGCAAAAGAATTACAATTGTGACTTGGAAAGGTACATTTTTGAAAAAAATGACATATAATTCTGATTTGGAACAGCGAATTTAAAAACAAATTAAAACTCCTGGGACATGGAAATTTCTAAAATAAGTATAATTCCCAGGCCGGAAAAATAAAAAGTGTGACTTTTAGAAAACCGAGAATTTAAAATCATCCTTCGCATCTGAAAAATGACACAAAAATTTCGAAAATTTTAAAAGATTCCAAAATTGCAGAATAATTTGGAATATTCCACAGAATTTGAGAATATTTTCGAATAATTCTAAATATTCCAGATTAATTGATTTTAACTATTTCACTTCAATTAATTAAATGGAAATGTGGGAAGTGACGATTGGGCAGTCAAGGGAAGGTGGGGAGAAGTATTAGAAGAATGTGCATATACGGGAGGGGGTATTAGGGAAATGAGGGTGAGCAGGGGTGTTGAAGAGTGAGAGGGGGGAGTATAAGTAGGAGGATGGTGGGGAAGGGAAGCTGAAAGTAAAAGGAGTAAGGGTAGCAAGGAAAGAAAAGGTTAGGGAGTGAAGGGAGGGGAAGCTAATGGAAGTACTGAGAAGAAAGTGTTGGGGTAATACGGGAGTGAGAGTGAGTAGGATTGAGCAAGTGAGGAGGGGGGAAGTAGAAGATGTATAAGCCGGAGAAGGGTGGGGAAGTGAAGCTGGAATTAAGAGAAGTGATATTGGGTGAAATGAGTGGATAGGAAGTAGCGGGAATTATTGGAGGCTTGAGGGTAGGAGAAGTGAGGGGAAGCAAGGGAATAGAAGATAACGAAAGCAAAGTGTCTTTGCAAATCTTTGAGAGCATAGAATGTAGTAGGGAAAGTGAGGAGATGCAAATGGGGAATAGGTAGGAGAAGTGACAGGAGGGACAAAGAGAGCGGCGTTAAAGGAAGTAAGGGTAGCAAGAGAAGCGAAGGTTAGATTAGTGAAAAAAAGTTAGTGAAGTGAAGGGAAGGAAAGTAAAAGTAAGGTCGGGAAAGAGTCGGAAGGGGTATAAGGGAAGTAGGGTGAGAAGGGAAGAGAAAGTAACGACAGGAAAAGTAGAAAAGAATCACTGGTAGAGGTAAACGTGGAAAAGGTATAAGAGGAAGAAGGGTAAGGAGGTAAGAGTGGAAGTAAGAGGAGTAGGAGTAGCAAGGAAATAGTAGCTCGAAGAAGTGAAAGGATGGATATAGTGAAGGTTAGCAATGGGGAGAGGGGAGGGGCATTAGGTACGTGAGAGCGAGTATGGTAGAGGAAGTAGCATAAGTAGCAAGTAGGAGAAGGTTTCTGAAGTGAAGGTGAAAATAAGAGGTGGGATAATTAGGAAAGTAAGGTGATTGGAAGTAGGGTAAATTTTTGAAGATGCAAGGGAAGAGAAGGTAGAGGAAGTAAAAGGTTTTTTAGGAGGGAGAGTATGGAAAGCACAGGAAAGTGAGGAGAGGAGTATGAGGGAATTAAGGGAGAGTTGAGTAGAAAAAGTAGGGGAAGTAAGGAAGGGAAGGTGGGACGGAGATAGATAATTAGAGAGGGATGGGAGTAGAGGAGGGAATGTATAGTACGTATTTTGACGAAAATAAGTTTCACAAGTTAAAATGAGTGATTGAGAAAATCAGTACCCGGATGATAAAAAATGGTATAGAACAGTAGTCGGTACGGTTCCGGAAATAAGATCTCTGACCTAGATCTCATCTATAAAGAATCTGAACAGGCGCTTTGCGTACAAATCACAGGAATTCGTATCAGACTTGGCCTTGAATGATTTTGGCAAAATTCCCATCCATTCGTTCTACGACATTTGCCCAATGAGTGCACCGAATACGTAATGCGGTTCTATGTATCACAAGTAGAATCGAAATATGTTCAGCGAGTGAAAGTCACCGCTTAAACTATCTTGATACTTTGATTTTGATATATTTCACTAATATCTTCTATTTTCTTAACAACATTATTTTTTAAGTCAAACTTTCAATAATAATTTTGTTTCAACTGTCTTAGAATTTTATTAATAATTCATTCATTAAAAATTCATTTTATTGGCTGATGATTCAACTAAATATTTTATTGAAAAGATTTTTCAAATTGAAAAAATCCAGTTTTGGTTAGAAATTTATTTTTTTTTAGTAAAACAGTTGCATTTTCAATAAAAAAATGAATCTCAACGAAAAAGATTAGTTTTCTACCAATAAGACAGAATTTCTAACAACAAATGAAAAAGTTACATTTTCAGATAAAAAATAATTTTAAATAAAAAAGAACGAATATTCAATGAAATAGTTCAATTTTTAAGCCAGCAGATAAATCTTCAAACAAAAAATTCATGATTTTCAAAGTGGTTCAAGTTTTGCATAAGTAGTTGAATTTTCAATTTAAAAAAAAAACCATTTTGAGCCATAAATAGAATAGTTACATTTTCGGTTTAAAAAATTTATTTTTTAACAAAAAAATTAGTTTCCAATAAAAAAAACAAACAAATTTTCAATAAAATATTTTAATATTCAACCTAGGATGTGAATCTTCAAACCAAAAACTTAATTTAGAAAAAATGGTTCAACTTTTACCAGAGTATATAGCTGCATTTTTAATTTTAAAAAAATTTTCATTTAATATGGAACAGTTACATTTTCAATAAAGCAGTGAAGCTTCTAACCAACGTAATGCATTTTTAATAATAATAATTAATCTTCAACTGGCATATTTAAATTTTCAATAAAAAAACGAATTTTCAAAAAAAATAAAAATTTTACCTAAAATTGTGAATTTTTAACAAAACCCATAGAAGCGGGTCTGGTTTTGTAAATTCCTAGAACTGGTACGCGCAGTTCATTAGAAGACAAGGGGAAAGACGGTTGCGACTCTCGCTTCGGAGGGGCGCATTGCGCGAGTACTCAGTCGAGTATATTACGCAATATTATGCAATATTATGTTTTCAACGATTTCCAGAATGCCAGGACATTTAATAAAATGACTTTCTGTGAATTAGCCAACAATAGAATCCAGCAATAAAATTGTATATGCATCTGAAAATGTGATCCTTTGTAATCCAATTTTAATGAGAAGGGAATTTAATCTAACGATCTAAAAAGTTGATAGGAGCACAACGAGCTTTCCCAGGGAAAAGATAATGAATATAGCGTTCCAAGTCTGAAATAATGGTCGAATTATTTGTGTACTTATCGTTACTGAGTCCTTTATTACTACTGGATTTCTTGCAATAATGAGATTAACCTCTCTTCCAAGGCAACTGGACAATCATTGAAAGTCTTTATGGCAACTGTTATTAGACTTGTTTTATGCCAGAAGAAAAGTAATTGTTGTTGAAGGATTTCAAAACAAATAAGATTTACCTCGCTTCGTTTATTTTATTTTAATTTTTTAATTTTAAAAATTTTTTAATTTAAGAGTCAATTCTATACACCCACGAAAAGATTGATTTCATCTTATTACATATTTATTATTCATTCCCGATCAGTTTTATCTGTTTCAATGACAAACCTCCACATTTGCAATTTTATTATTAATTATTGTCTCCCATACAAAATTAAAAAGGTAGGCGTATGGAATTTTAAAAAAGTCATCAAAAAGTCGTATTAGACATTGAATGACTAGAGTAATAACTTTGTTTGTTCAGGAATATATAGAGCACAGAACTTTTGTTTTTCAAACACTTTTTGCACAATCAAAATAACCTTTAAAGTCAGAATAATTTTCAACTTCAGGAAAATTTATTTTTAACACTTTAAACTTGAAATTACTCAACAATTAGGGCTTTAAATTTTCATATGGAATTATTTATTAATTTTTCAATCTGAAAACGAATATTGAGCAAAAGAGTAGAGTTTTTAGGTTAAAAAGTGGAACGGTTTTGAAAACAGTTTACCTTTACACCTGAAATACTAATTTTCAAAACCAGTAGTTTAATTTAGAAAAAATCATTGCAAACAAAAGAGATTAAACATCAACCAAATAATTAAATTTTCAACAAAAAAAGACAACTTTTTAAAAAGTTGAATTATAAACCCGAAAAGTTTCATAAAAAAACTACTTTTTAAGCAATAAAGATAGATTTTCAACAAAAGATATTAATTTTCAGCCAAACGGTCGAATTTTCAAACAGAATAAGCTTCAACCAAATAGTTTAATTTCTTTAATTTAAAAACGCGAATTCTTTAAAAGACAGTTGAACTGTCAAACCCAAAAGTTTAATTTTCGACAAAAAAGATAATTTTTAACTAACATTAGAAAGATGAATTTTGAAAAAAAAGTTTATTTTTAATATTTAAAGTTGAATTTTCAATTAAATAAATACTTTTAAACCAATAAAGATGAATTTTCATACAAATAGTTGAATTTTTAATCCAAAAACACGACATTTTTAAAAGATAGTTGAATTTTCAATTTGAAAAGTTTATTTTTCCAGAAGGAAGATAATTTGCAAAAAAAATGTAATTTTAAATAAAGAACGATGAATTTTCAAACAAAGGGTTTCATTGAAAATTTGTCTTTATTTGTAGAAAATAAATCTTCTTAGTTGACAATTTTTCCCTTTGGTTAAAAATTTGTATTTTTTTACTGAAAATATAGTCTTCTATTGCAATATTTTTTTTTAGAACTGCTTTGCTAAAAATAACTATCTTGGTTAATAATTCTTCATTTTAATTAAACTTTCACCTACTTGGTTGAAAATGTAACTACTACGCTGATTTTTTTTTAATTAATCTATTTTAACTGAAAGTTTAACTTTTTGGTGGAAAATTCTTCAATTTTGTTGAAAAGTAGTGATTTTTGGTATAAAATTAATTATCTTGGATAAAAATAAACTTTTTAGTTGAAATTTAAACTTTTCGAGTTCAAAATTCAAATATTTGTTTAAAATATATGGTTTTTGTTGAAAATTTATTTTTATTGTTAAGAATAAACCTTCTGGTTTAAAATCGATCTTTATGGTTAAATTCAACTGTTTTATATTTTGAAATAAAACCTTGTTTGGTAAAATCTCAATAATTGTTTTTAATTGAAAACTTCAATCTTTTCTGGCGCAAATATCAACTATAACATTATTGGTGAGAAATCATATTTTTTTGTTGAAAATTTTACTACTTAGTCAAAAGTTGAAATGATTTGTTCGACTTCTTCATATAGAAAATTCATTATTTTTAATTAAAAATTTATTTTTCTTGATAGAAAATTCATCTTTCTATGACGAAAACTCAATTTTTTGGATAATTAAACTATTTGGTTGAAAATAGTTGTATTTTGCTGAAGTATCGTCTTTTTTGGTAGAGCTACTTTTGTGAAAATTAATTATTTTGCTTAATAATTCATCATTTTAATTGAAATTTCATCAGTTTGACTGAAAATTTAACTATTATATTGAAAATTCTTTGTTTTTTTTTTGAAAATCGAAAATTTTTATTAGGAAATTCAACTTTGTGGTTGAAAATCTATGAATTTGTTTGAAAATTAGGGATTTCGAGTATAAAATTAGTTTTTTTTGTAGAAAATTCATCTTTTTTGTTAAACCTCAATTCTTTGTTTGAAAGATGAACTAATTTGTTAAAAAATCATCATTTTAATTCAAAACTCATCTGTATTGAAAATTTAACTACTTTGTTGAAAATTAGTTTTTTTGTTTGTCCAAAATTCAGCTTTTCGGTTGAAAATTCCTCTCTTATATAAAATTAATCTTTTTTTAAAAATCATCTTATGTTGAAAATCCATTTTTCCTTGGAAATTAATTACGCTAATTGACAATTTAACTATTGCAGTTTTGGTTTAAATATTGAGATTTTAGACTTGAAAATCCAAAAGATTGAATCATTTAAAATAACTGATTATCTCAGTGAGTGTAAATGACTAATTTGAAAAGTCACTTTTTACTGATTTTGTCAGTTGTTGAATCAGCGTTAGTCAAATAAGTCAAATTTGACAAAATTACTGAAAGACTTTAATGCTTCCTGAATTCTCAATTTGTTCCTTGGCAACATAAATCTTTGTGATAAGTGAAGACACATCTGTTAATCTCGAGATGGGACATTCGACTTGGAAAAGCGACGTCCACCGTTTATCAGACAAATCCACAATGATCCCTATTTAAATAAATGCTATACTATAGCCGCCATTAGAAGCTATTTCCCATTCAATCGAATTCCATTTGATTAATGAACGAACCCCATTGGGAGGAGATAAATTGAACAATTATTCAGCAATCCAGCCAGTAATTTCCTAAATAACATTCTCTGATTCTCGGACTACAATTCTATTATTAAACTTGATTGCAAAAATTTGAACGAAAATGTGAGCAAAAATGTTATTATTATTTTTGTTTAATTCCAAAAAGCTTTCAAAAACTTTAAACTGTAAATATTTTTAAAATGTAAAAATTCGTGACAAAATTTGATATACTCAAAATGAACGTTTCAAAATTGTGGAGTTTAAAAATGAAAATAGAAGTTTTCAACAAAAAAGGGAATAGTAAATTATAGGAATTGAACAGATAAATATTCGGTTAAATAAGTTAATTTTTTACAGAAAGAAACGAATTTTCAAACAAAGAAATTAATTTTTTTCAAACTACATGAATTTTTAACCAAACAGTTAAATTTTCAACCCAAAAGATAAACTTTAAACAGAGAAGGGTAATTTTTTTTTAAAAAGACGAATTTTTAACTGAAAAGACATTTTTTAATAAAAAAAGGATTAGTTATATTTCCGGCTAAAGAGATTCATTTTTAATAAAATAGTTAAATTTTCAACCAAAGAAATTAATTTTCAACAAATAGGAAAAATTTGCAAACAAATATATCAATTTGTGGCCATGAAGATGCATTTTCCACTAAAAAAGATTAATTTTTATCAGAATGCATGAATTTTTAACAATAAGCAGATTAAAAAGGGAGTTCAATTTCAAACTAAAATTAAAAATGTTTTAATTTGATGATTGATTTTAACCAAAGATTATGGATTTTGTATCATAAAAGAGGAATTTTCAATTTAAGTAGACGCATTCTTAACAAAAATGTTGAATTTTCAACTAAAGGAATGAAATTTTATCAAAATGCGTGAATTTTCATCTAAATAGTTGAATTTTTAACAAAAAAATGTTTTTGAACTAAAATGATATATCACCAACCAAAAAAAAATGAATCTTTAATAAGAGAATTGATTTTTTAACTAAGAAAGATTTTTTAATGAATAGGGAAAGAAAATTTCAAGACAAAATTTTTAATTTTTATACTAAAAATAGTTCAACTTCTAACCAAAGGGATGAATTTTCTACTAAAAGTTAAAAGAAATAATTCCAAACAAAGAAAAACCAATTTTGAACGAAATGGTCTATGTTTAAACTAAAAAGATAAACGCTTAACTGAAAAAATAAATAATTAACAAAGTGACGCAACTTTTACCCAAGCAGGTGAATTTTCAATAAAAAATATGACTTCTCAAGAAAAAAATGTGCCTCCTTTAGAAATTTTTGTAACAAAAGAGATGAATTTCTAAACCAAAATCAACACACTTTAAAAGGAGTTGAATTTTAAAAAAAGTTCGTTATTTATCAACCAACTAGTTGATATGTTTACAAAAATATGCAGTTGAATTCAATAAAAATTCGATTGGCTCTGCTATAACAACCTTATCATCTGTGAACGCTGACCCACGTACCCTCACGGTTCAGAGATCAACACCTTCTTCGTTAAATAGGGCCATTCTTTGAAAGTCTTCGATGGACTTTGTCATAACAAACTTACTATCTGCGAACACTAACCCACGTACCCTCACTGCCCAGAGATTCACACCTTCTTTGTCAAATAGGGCCATTCTTTGCAAGTCTTCGATTGACTCTGTAATAATAACCTTATTATCTGCGAACGCTAACCCACGTACCCTTACTGCCCCGAGATCCACAACTTCTTCGTCGAAGAGGGTCATTCTTAGACACCTGTCCATGAATATAATAAATAGCCATCAGGACAGAACGCATCCTAGTCTAGGCCCTTTCAATAATATCGAACCAGCCAGTTTCGCATTAACCTTTAAACTCACTTTGCTATCATATAGTTTCTACTGCTTGTAGGAGCCATCCATTGACTCCGTACACTTTTAGTACTTTCCAAAATTTACTTCCATCCACCTTTCTTAATAGAATGTAATATAAAAAAATACAAAAAAAAGTTACAAATAACATAAGTTTTCAGTAACCTAGTTACTTGCAACAAGTAACTGCCCAACTCTGGCGAAGGCCCGTCTAACCCCTCTTGTGACTATAAACAGAGCTGGTTGAAAGAACTCTTGATGAGCTTTAAAATAATATAATTGAATTATGAGCAGAGCAGGGTTCTTAAGATAGCGAGAAAGGAGAAGTATAAAGACGTGAAAAGCCATAAAATTAAAACTAATAAGGGCAAACTAAAGCTAAAGGCTAAAAGGAAGGGAGCCTTTCAGAAAGAAGTAAAGGTCTTGAAGGTCTCGACGCTAGCTAGAGAATATGAGGTGATCGTCTGGGTCTGGGAGGAAGTTGCCTTTTATGAGACAGGAATTTCCTCGAGCAAGTATATCGAACAGAGGAGTTTACTGCTTCCAGCTTTAGTTCCGTCTAGCTTTAACAGTCTTCTAACCCAAAAGCTGCCTTATCGCCATTATGCGATCCTTCAGGTTTTACGGTGTCTGCGCCAGATAAGGAAGACACTTCTCTTCAGCGAACAAGAAAACCCTAATGAAACTCAAATCTATAATAAAATAGACTTCACGAGTTGACATCTTCAGGTTATGGAGGTCGACAGTAGCGAAAAGCCAAAATTTGTTGTGTATACTCAAACTCAAGCAATTTTAATTGCTAACAAGATTTTTTGTATTGCTATTTATAGGGCCTGGAGTTTTTTTTTGCTTTAAACATTTTCTTAAAATGCTTTTTGATAACAATAATTGTTTAAAATGAGTATATGAAAACTAAATCACGCTGACT
>JAWWLR010000155.1:16134594-16145126 GCA_035041075.1 Acraspis erinacei | reverse complement strand
TCAACACAAATAATGAATTTTCAACTGAAATAGTTACATTTTGAAACTAACAAAAATTAATTTTTACTACAAAAAAGCTAAATTGTCAACCAAAACCTAAATAATTAAATTTTAAGTTAAAAAAATTTATGTTCAACCAAATAGATGGAATTTTTCCTAGGACTGAAATATTCAACTAAGATGATGAATATTTAAATGAAATAATTAAACTTTACACCAAAAAGATGAATTTTCAACCAAAAAGGTTAATTTCTACAAAAAAAGACGAATCATTTTTAGACAATTTTCAAACTAGAAAGATCAATTTTTCACGAAGTACATTAATTTTAAACCAAATAAAAAAGGAATTATAAACTAAAATGGTTATAATTTGCAAGAAAAATATAGTTAAAATAATTTGTTGAAAAATAAACTATTTTGTTGAAAATTAATTTTTTTAAAAGAAAATTTAACTATTTGGTTGAAGATCTAACTATATGATTTAAAACTTATCAATTTTTTTAATATTCATAATTAGAGTTCAAAATTTAAATTCTTCTATCTGAAAATATAACTATTCAATTTTTGGTTTAAAATTAATATTTATTGGTTGATAATTTCACATTCTTTATTTTTAAATTCACGTATTTCGGTGGAAATAATCTTTTTGGTAGAAAATTCTTAAAAGTTCATTTTCTTATTGAAAAATCATAATTTTAGTTAAAAATTTTTATTTTGTTGATAGATTTTTTAACTAAAAATGTAACTGTTTTTTTAATTCGACTGACTGCTTAAAAATTAACTTTTTTTATTAAAAATTCAGATTCTCTGTTTGAGAGTTCAACTATTTTATAGAAAAGTCGTACTTTTGCTTGCAAATTCAACAATTTGATATAAACAATAAGTGTTCAGTAAAAAATTAAACTTTTTTGTAAAAAAATAATTCTTTACTGAAAATGTATGTAATTTATTGAAAATGTATGTAATTTATTGAAAGGTCGTCTTTTGTGGTGAAAAAATTGTCTTCTTGGTAGAAAATTGAACTATTTGGTTAAAAATGTATGTATTTTTTAAAGCATTAATCTTCTTTTGTAGAAAATGAAACTTCTTAGACGAAAATTAATCTCTCGTTAAAAATTCAACTATTTCGTTAAAAGCTCATCTTTTTTACTTAAAAATTTAACATCTTGGATGCAATTTTTTTATTGTTTATTGAGAAATCTTTCTCGGTTAACAATTCGCCTTTTTAATTTGGAATTTATCTTTTTTCGTAGAAATATCATTTTTTTTATTCTTAAAAAATTATGTATTTAGTTGAAAATTAAATTTTTAATTTGGTGATTCTACTCTCATACTCTCGAGCGTTAAGGATGGACAGGCGCGGTTAAAACTCGGATGGGTGACCGTTCCTGATTCTCACTTAGCCGTTTTTTTCATGGCGTATAATTACTTTCGAGCAGGATATTTGATGCCTGGGATGAATGTGGTTTTGGTTCTCTGCAGTTTTCCACGACTCTGACCAAATTTTCATACGAATGAGAGCGCTTCTCAAAAAATCAGGTTGTAGAAGAAAGGGGATTTTCGGAATTGACAATTTTGATTAGAAATTAGAAATTGGTGTTCGGGAAAGGGATAAAAGCTAAAGGTTTTAATATCCGAGTCCTTGCAAGAACCATAGTCTGGAATCCAGGATAAAATTCTCCTAATTTGTGTATAGCAACCCGGAATTATTTGATAATGAACTATGAAGTACGTTTGAGGTAATTAAACTCTAGACTCAGTATGTAGTTGTTGTGGCTTCTAGCAGTTCAAAAGGGTTTTCGTGGTTGAGGGTTCTCCTCCAATTAGCTTCCGGTATCCGAACAATTTATATACATTGTAGTACGAAAACGCCTAAAGACTACACTTGAAATGAATGCAAAGCAAATTTCACTACTGCTTGATTTTTTCTCGGAAAATTTGTTTGCGTGAAGAGAATTTCCACATTTCCCGAGAAACATAAAATTCGGCTTTTTAAAATCAGGAATTTTATTTGTCAAAACTAATTTTATGTTTGTTACTTGCTTCTGAGAAAGACTTTTACGAGGTCTTTTATTATTTTTGTGCGTATACTACAGTTGTTAAAGTGTTATTTTTTATGTTAGTAGCGCAAAATTTCAACTCTTCAAATCAATAAACCAACGTGGCACGCTTAACTTAGTTCTTCAAGTGTTTTCTCAGAAACATTTATTTTTATTGTCTGAATAATGTGGTAACACTTTAAAAAGAGGTTATGGGATTTTTATGGAAATTGCATTTAATTGGATCTGATTCGAATTTGTTTAAAATGATCGACAATTTGGAAAAGGTTCCATAAACTTGCCGAAATAATAGTTAGAAAATTTCTAAGATTTCAAGTCGATTTAATTTGCAATTTCAAAAAAATAGTTGAATTTTCAACAAAAGACTTAATTTTCAACCAAAAAACGAAAACTTTGCAACAAAGACTGGCCTTTACAACAAAATACTTGAACTGTCAAGCAAGAGATAAATTTAAACAAAAAAGTTGAATTTTCAACCTGCAAACATTTTTGTCAACAAAAGCGTTGAATTTTCAAAAAAACAAAAATGTTTCAGTCAAGAAAGAAACAAAAATCATTCAAATTTTTCAATTTTCAAGCCAGAGAGGTTAATGTTCTACCAAAAAGTTGAATTTTGAGGAAAAAGTTCATTTTCAACTATGACAGGTAAATTTTGAAATAAAAATGATCAATTTTCAACTAAAAATTGAATAATTAAATTATCAGTTGAAGCAAACGAATTTTAAACAAACAAAAAACAACTAATTTTCAACTTTTAATCACGTATAAATTTAGGTTGAGACTTATTTTAAAACAATAAAGATTACATCATAAAGAATATCGATTTTCTTTCGAAAAAGATGAAGCAAAGAAGGTCAATTTTCTACCAAAAAAATACTTTTTTCAACCAAAAAGCTTCAATTTTCAAGTAAAAAAAATACATTTTTAACATAAAAGCCAGTAGATAAATTTATAGTTACAAAAACTAATTTTCAAAACTAAAACAAATTTTCTTTTAATAAAATCTTTAACTTTAAACGATAAAATAAATTTTAAAGAAAGCAGTTCAGCTTTCAATCAACCAGTTAAATTTTCAAGCAAGAAGATTAATTTTCTACTAAAAAAAATAAAAAATTTCAACAAAAACTAAATATTTCATTTTTCAAATCAAGATAAAAACGAATTTTTTAGAAGACTGGAATTTTCAACGCGAAAAGTTGGATTTTAAAGAAAATGTCATTTTTCAACCAAGATAAACGAATTTTGAAATAAAAATGATCAATGTTGAATCGAAAAATATGAATTTTCATCAAAAATGTGAATTTTCAACAAAATAGTAACACTTTTAAACAAACTGACGCATTTTTAGCAAAAGTATTCAAGTTGGAAACCAAAAAGAAAGATTTTGAACAAAGAAAGATTTTTCAATTAAGAACGAAAAAATATTTTTTAAAATTTGTTGAATTTTCAAATCCTAAAATCCAATTTTCTTGGAGAACAGTCTCGAGAAAAGTTGAATTTACAACCCAAGAATACAAATTTTTATCAAAAAAGTTAATTTTCAAGAAAATAGTTAAATAACTAAATTTTCGACCGCATAGTAGAATATTCAACAAAAGAATTTAGTTTTGAACTAAAAATATAATATTAGACTTTTCAATTAAAAAAAATGAATTTTCAACGAAAAATAATTTGTATTTAACTAAAAACCTTAGAAAAAGGGGAAAAAGAGGAAAAAGGGAAAGAGGGGAAAAGAGAAATTCTGTTTAAAAAGGGAAAAAGAGGGCAAATATAAATATAAATAAAATATAAATAAATAAATAGAAATAGGGGAAACTGTGTTAAGTCTGTAAAGATCTGAGATTCACTTTCACATTATTATTATGGGATAGTTATGAAAGCATTTTCTGCAAGGAAATAAGTCCCTTCAATTATAATTCCGTCCGTTCTATGTCTGTTTTTCCTCCCTCGGTTTTTTCGCTGACTCTTATCATCCCTGGGGCATTTGGCCGAACAAAAGGTGTTTCTAAAGTTGGACGGTACTAATGGCTTGTGAAGTACGTTGCGCATGTACTGATCCTGTTGGAAATGCGAGCTTTCTCCTGTAGCATGGATCAATGCAAAGCCTTCATAGGGGTACTTTTGTAGCTAATATTCTCAAATAATGTAAACCACTTTTAAAAAACTGCTATACTCTTTTTAAATCTCAATTATCAACTTTTTCCCTATTGGGTCTTTTTCACGAAAATAGGGGAATGAATTAAGTGGATTAAAATGACTGGGGTTCTCTCTACATGCATAATACGTCTAAAAGGGTGCATTGATTAATGTAATATTTGAACCACATAATCTGAAGGAAGTTTTAATTTCGAGAGCAAAGCGATTTAAAAAAAATGCTCTTGCTTTGTGTTGTAATTTAAAACTGAGCGTTATTTTGCACCTGGAAAATGCTACCCAACAGCTAAAAATGTATGCTTGACTGCAGTCATTGAATCTAGTTTCTCGTAATATATAATAGAAGAATAAAAATAAATAATAATATATAATGATAATTTTATGTTATTATTATTTATTTTTATTATTTTCTTATAATATACTATTATATTATATATTACTTGAAACTAGATTGAGTGACTGCAGCCCGCCAAACAGTGTTAGCTGCCGCGTTGTATTTTACAGGCGCAAAAGAACGCTCAATTTTTATCTACAAAAAAAAACCACAACATTTATTGAAAAAATCGCTTTGCTGCCACGAGTAAAATTTTAGATTATGTGGTTCTAATATTACATTAAACAATGCATCCTCGAAAATATATTGTGTGTGTGGTGCAAACCCCAGTTGTTTCAATCCCCTTAAGATTTCAGGTGGAAATATATTCGATTTTCGAATAAATGGTTTAATTTTATACAAACCAAATTTTTAATAAATTGGTTAAATTTGTAACCTAATAGTCGAATTTTAATTAAAAAAGACGAATTTTCAACTAAATGATCAATTTTCAATCAAAAATTACTAATTTTCAATCTGAAAAGAGGCATTTTCAACAAAAAAAAGTTAAATTTTAGACCAAAAGGATGTCCTTTTAACAAAATATTATAATTTTCAAACATATAATTAAATTTTTAACAAAATAGTTGATTTTTCAACCTAATAGTTGAAATTGCAACCTAATAAAAATGTTTCTTTTCAAACAAATAGTCGAATTCAACCAAAAAAATATGAATTGACAAAAAACAGTACTAGTTGCTATTTCGACAAAAAACATTTTAATTTAAAATAAGGAACGTTTGCATTAAACCAAAAAAAGCAAACCATACATTTGTTACCAAAAATAAGAACAAAAATTTCTGTTTACTTTTGCGAAATCTCAAATCGTTTTAATACCCGTAAGGTTTCAAGTCGAACTATATTCGATTTTCGAAAAAATAGTTTAATTAAAAAAGAATTTAACAAATTAGTTAACCTTTTAACCTAATAGTTAAATTTGCATATCATACCGATGAATTTTTAACTAAGCGACGAATTGTCAAGCCAAAGAGATGAATTTTCTAACCAAAAGATAAATTTTTAAATTCAAAATGACGAATTTTCTATCCAAAAAGACGCATTTTCAAGAAAAAAATTGAATTCTAGATCAAAAGAATGCGTTTTTAACCAAATATTTTACTTTTAAAACAAGAGGACGTCTTTTTAACAAAATATTTGAATTTTCAATCAAATAATTAAATTTTCAAGAAATTAGTTGAATTTTCCACATAAAAAATGTTTTTTTCTTCGAACGAATAGTTAAATTCCAACAAAAAAGATGAATTGTCAACAAAGTACTGTTTGGTACTTGGAAAAAAAAGATTTTAATTTTAAATAAACAAACATTATATTAAACCAAAAACGCTAACCAAACATTTGTTACCTAACAAAAATTAATATAATTATATTTAATATTTAATATTAATATTTTTTTTAATTTTCTACAAAAATTAGAATTTTCAGGCAAGAGAGACAATTTTTCAACAAAATACTCAAATTTTAACGAAATATGTTTACTTTTTAATTGAAAAAGATACATGATCGACCAGAAATAATAGAATTAAATTTTCTTAGAAAAGAAATTTCCAAACCAATCGTTAAACTCTTGATGAAAGGAATAAATGAATCAATTATTAAAATGAATTTTTAATCAAATATTTCAACTGTCAACCAAGTAGTCGAATCTTTAGCCAAGAATATTAATTTTTTGCCCAAAAGCCGAATTAAAGAAAATATACTTAAATTTAAAAAAAGTTAACTCTTTAACAAATAAATTAAGTTACAAACAGAATCGATCAATTTTCTAAGAAAAGTTCAAAAAGAGTTCAAAAAGAGTTCGAAAAGTTGCAGTTACAAAAAATTGATTAAAAAAAAAAACGAATTTCCAACTAAATAGTTATATTTTGAAGTAATCAACAAAATACGTGAATTTTCAACGAAATAGTTTACTTTTTAATTAAAAAAGGTAAATCTTCAACCCGAAATGAAACAGTTAAATGCCCAACCAAAGAGGTGAATCTTCAAAAAAAAAAAAAATTTTTAACAAAGCAGTTCAAAGTCCAAACAACTAGTCTAAATTTCAAACAAAAAATATACATTTTCAACAAAAGCGATCCATTTTCAAACAAATAATTAAATTTTCAACTAAACAGTAGAATTTATTAAATACAAAAAATCAGTTGCGGTTGTGCGGAAAATCTCAAGACAAAAAATGCGTAATTATGTAATGATTAATGTCCAAGTATATTGTCTGATACGGAATAACTCAGAACTTTTTAAAAGAAATAAATCATCTTCTGAATAATTGAATACTAATTTTAACAGTAAATCCGTCTGAGGCATCTCTCTGTTGAAAATCTTCTCTCTGAGGCTGGTGGATATAATTATGATATTATACTGCGTTATCCGATTTAAAACAGAATCTTGCTGCATCTTATGTAACTATTTGATGGGTGGGTTCAGTGTCGGTGTTACACGCTATTCTCTGGATAATGTGGGTGTGGTAGTGTGACGAGGTCAGTTCTTATGCAACACTAAGCTTAGTCAATTAACGGAATTCTTAGATTTGCAAACTTAGTTTTTCCTCTTCACAATTTTCGTCATTTTTTAATTTAAAAAAAAAAGAATCAAGCGAAAATCTCTTAAAAACACTGAATCAAAATAATTGAATTAGAAAAATGGATTGAAGGTACAATTATATGAAACGCTTAAGGTGCTTAAAATGACTCGAGTTTTATAAAATCTATAATACGTCCACAAGGATTAATTCTTTAATTTAATATTTTTACCACATAATCTAAAGGCAATTATACTGGCCTAGAAATAAAGATATTTCTGGAAAATGTTTTTGTTGTTGCTTTTTTAAATTAAAAATGTAGTGTTTTTTGCGCCTGTGAAATGCAACACGCTGGCTATTGTGCATGTCTAGATAAAGTTTCCCGGTTCTTTTTTTCAAAATGCACAAAAATTTTCGAGTACACTGTTTTCCTGGTTAAGAGGAATTAAAATATAATGCAATAATAATAAATAATATATTAGAATAATTTTTTAATAATGTATAATATAATATCCTCCTTAATGCCGACATTAACGTTTTCATTAGTGAATGGTGGCTAAGCTAATGCAGACGCAGAGTTTAATATAATAAATTAATAAATAATAATAAATTTGAAAAGTAGATATTTGTCAAATAATTCTAAAAGCTTTCTTATGAATTTAGGTACCTTTATTCAAAAAAAGTTCTTTTATGTTGGGCAGATTTTTGTGAGTTTTCAAACCAGACCGGGTGACTGCAGCCTGGAGTACACAGTAACCAGAATGTTGAATTTTACAGGCGTAAGAAAACACTACATTTTAAACTACAAAAAATAAACAAAAACAAGCACATTTTCCAAGAAAAACTCTATGTCTTGGCCGGTGTAACTTCCTTTAGATTATGTGGTAAAAATATTAAATTAAAAAATTCATCCTTGTAGACGTATTATGAATTTTCTAAACCTCGAGTCATTTTAAGCACCTTAAGGTTTCAAGTAAAAAATATTTTATTTTTAACAAAATAGGTGAATTTTTAACCAAAAAGTTAAATTTTCAAAGCAAAAAGTTGAAATCTGAATAAAAAAAAAACTAATTTTCAACAAAACAGTTACGTTTTTAACCAAAAAGATGAATTTTCTAACCATGAAGACACATTCTAAACTAAAATTGGTTTTTCAGTTAGGAAAGAAAAAACATTTTTTTGTCAAAAAAAGTTATTTTCAACAAAATAGTTAAATTTGTAATTAAACTATACATCTTCAACAGAAAAAACAAATATTTTACAAATTAGTTCGACTTTCAACAAAAAGTACATTTTCAACCAAGAAAAATGAATTTTCAACTAAATGGTAGAATTAAAAAAAAAACACACCAAAATTAAATTTTAACAAAAAAAATTGAAACCAAATAGTTAAATCTTCAATCAAAAAGGAGGAATTGTTTGAATTTTCAACCATCAAAGATGAATTTTTCACGAAGAAGTTTTCTAAAAACAAAAGATGAATTTTAAATCAAAAACAACGAATTTTCTATCAAAACAATAAAAGTCTTATTAAAATAGTTGAATTTTTAATAAAATAGTTAAATTCTCAGCATAAAAAATTATTTTAAAATTAAATTTCAACCAATAACACGTGGATTTTTAAACAAGAAAGATGACTTTTTGAGAAAAATAGTTAAAATTTCAAAAAACTAGTTGGATTTTTAACAAAGAGACAAAATTAATTATAAAATAAACAATTGGATTATAAAATACATAATATAAAATTACACTGACAAATGGAATTAAAAAATTGTTCAATTTCCAACTAGAGATCAATTTTTAACAAAAAATGTCAATAGTTGACATTTCAACCAAAAAATATTTTAATAAAAAATAAAAAAATAGATGGATTTTTAACTTCATAGTTAAATTTAGAGTTAAAAATAGTCATTTTTAAATCTAGAAAAACTGACTTTTAACAATTGAGTTAAATCTTCAAACAATAAAATGAATTTTGAACAAATTATTCAACTTTAAAAGCGGGAGAAAAACGGAGAAATTTACTCTTTTTGTGCAAATATTCTTAACAAATTGATTTTCTTGTGAATTTTTTTAAGCCTCCTTGTGAAATTTTTCTTGCTTAACAAAGAAGAATTTTTTACCAAAAAAGACCAACTTTCAACAAAAGACATGAATTTTAACTTTCAAACAGGAGTTAAATTTCCGATAAAAAAAGATGACTAAAAAACAATAGTTCAAGTTTCTATAAAATAATTAAATTTGCAACCAAAGGAGATGAATTATGAACCAAAAATATAATGGCGCACTTTTCAGTTCAAAGGAATGAGCTTTTAACTAAAAATAGTTGAATTTCATTTTTGGAATCTATTAATCCATTTCGAATCTAATCGAAAAAATTAGAAAAGAGGTAAAATTTATTGAAACCATAAAAAAGAGGATTTCTTTAAAAAGAGGGAAAAGAGGGGAAATATTGTAAATAGTAGTTAAGTATTAGATATTAGCCACGGAGGCAGAGTTCGAAATTGCGATGCAGAGTTTAGCAATGCGAGGTAAAGCGAGTAAGTAGAGACATGCATACAAGGCAAGGCGAAACGAGGAAGGAAAAGCGATAAGAGCGCTCGCCTTAGAGTAAGGTGTGGATGGTTATTAGTTTTTAAGGGTTAGTTTGAAAAAAAACAAGCAAGACAATTTTCCAAGGCCAGCAGGCTGAAAAATAAACGCGTTGCAGATAGAATTTCTGAAATAATCGATCAGAATCAACTATCTGTTCCATTTTTTTTTAGATCTTCGCGAGTATGATTAAAAGTTCCTTTGGCTTCTTTTAGAAACACGTAATAAGGGAGTGAAAAGGGAGACATTGTGAACAAGAAAATAAAATCAAGAGTCCGGCTGACCAAATCTCGGGAGACGAGCGAAGACATCGAAAATTGGAGAAGGGTCAGGGGAACCACAGGCATTCGATGAGAATTTCTATCAAAGGAAAGGTAGGACCTTATCGTCTCGCAGAAGCCTAACGAGGTGGAATAAAGTCACCGAAGGGTGTAAGCTTCCGCCCCATCCACTATTTTATCTAGGAGATTCATTAATAAATACGATAGATCAGCCGATAATTAAATTTCTCAAAAGCAAGTGAAGGGTCCCAATGCATAAAGGAATGAGTGCCAAAACTCAAATTTTGGATGAATCACAAAAAACTGGCTTAATTTTATAGCAATATATATTTTTTTTAACAAAAAGAATACTTTTGAGCTATTACTTTGCTTTAATGAACCATGAAAGGCACATCCTGAAGGAAGCCACCGCCTTCAAGAACATCCCTTGTAAATGGTGCGGCGCGTCCTCAAAAACGAAAAGATTGACGCAACGAGTTGCAGAACTTTTTTATTTCTTAATTAAAAAAAGACAAGAGAGTACTTTAGAGCTTTAC
>JAWWLR010000155.1:16118793-16129885 GCA_035041075.1 Acraspis erinacei | reverse complement strand
CACCCATATGGCTACAAGCTCAACTTACTAAACGTGATTCCAAACCACGGAAATAGTCTCAACCGCGACAACTTTGTCCTTCGCAACACCATTAATTTCCTGGTGAGCCTCCGCAAGGTCATTAATGTTTCTTTCGGAGGAAAATTCGGCCAAGAACTCGGTTCATCAACAACTTTTCTTACATAAGGATTTATTTATAGAATTCCCCTTTTTCACTTTAAATCCAAGCTGAATTGATAGAACCCAATAAGAGGCCGTACAAAAAATACGTTAACAAATATGGGGGGGGGGGGCGGGATAAGTATCATACCGAACATTATTTCCCTCTTTCCCCATTTTTAAATAATTCTTTTTTTAGAGCTTTTTAAGTACTTTTTCGAAGAAGGGGAAGTAAGGGGTATTTTGGGAGAGGAAGTAGGGGTAGTGAGGCAAAATGGGATGAAGGTAAGTGAGAGGGAATCAAGGGTTTGGATGTATGGGAAGTGAGGGAAAAATATGAGAAATGATGGTGGAGGAAGTGAATATAAATGAGGGGAAATAGAAAAAATGAGGCGGAGGGGAGTAGGCGAAGGGGAATCTTAACTGGGCAAGAGGGAGAAGTTGTTAAGGAAGAACTTGGTCAAGGAAGGGAAGTGAAGGCCGAAGTGTTGGGTGGTGGAATTAGGGCGAGTAGGAGAAGGAAAGTATGGGAGGGTGAGGCCTAAACGATTTATTTAAGTCTTAATAGGCTACGAGACCTTTTTTTACAGGTGTGCGGCGCATACTTTGACTCATTTTTTCCCTTTTCTATGTTCCTTTTGATTCATCTTTATTTTTTGGTTGAAAAATTAACCCGCTGGTAAAAAATTAACCTATTTGGCTAAGAAAAATTTAACTTTTTTGTAGAAAATTAACTTCTTTGTTGAAAAATCATATATTCGCGTTAGAAATTCAACTGCTTTAAAGATAATTCGTCTTTTTTGTTTCAAAAAACAAAAAATTTTGAAATCTATAAAATTGCAAAAAGGGGAAGATTTTGAAATAAAATCAAAAATTATTTTTTTCTCATGAAACTTCCAAAAACATCAAATTATAAATAATTGTAAATAGTCCATATTGGTACCTGTTATTCTTGAAAATTTCATCAATTAAAATATGGTGTTTTAGACAAATTTTAAAAGACTGCAAAAAACTAAATAAATTTCAACAGAAAAAAACTTATTATCTAGAAACATTGAAAAAATGAAAAGGTTTTTAAAGTAAAATTTTGCACACAAAAAACACATTTATTCCTTAAATTTTGTTCACAGGCGTAACAAATGTCGCTATGTTAATGAAAAAATGGGTCTCCTTATTTTCCATGTAAAAATAAATATTTATAAAAATTTAATAGTTGGTACTTAAATAAAAAAATATTTTTATGGTAAATCAAAACCATTTGAATTCAAACAAAACAGAGAAATTTTTAGCATAATAATTTAATTGTTCATCAAAATACTTGAAATTGAATTTACAAAGAAAAAATATTTAAATGCATATTTTTTAAATTTAAAATTAATCTATTTTGTTGAAAATTCACTTTTTTGTTTCAAAATTAATATGTTTCAATTAAACCTTAACCATTCCACTTAAAGATTTATGATTTTATTTGAAAATTTAACTCTTTATTTGATAATTGAAGTATGTTTTGGAAAATTCTTTTTCCCAATGTTGAAAATTAATTTTTTAACTGAAAATTTAACTATTTGATTTTTGTTTGCAGCATTCCCTTTTTTATATGAAAGTTCAACGAATTGGCTGAAAATTTATCTATTTTGTTGAAAATTCGTCTATTTTGTTGAAAATGCAATACATTTTGTTCGTGTGCTCTTCCGATTTTTAAAATGATTTATTATAACTAATATGTATCTTCTCAGTATATTTTTGTCTATTTTATAAAATAATTTATATTTTTTAACGTCTGTTTTCTAAAAAATATATTTATAACAAAAAACCTCAATTCGAAAAGCCTCGAAATGTAAGCGCCTTGAATTTGGAAGGCCATCAGCATTCCTTGATTCAATAAGACCTGAATTAGTCAAATTACTCTGCAATATTCATGAGAAATTTCCAACTCGACTGCAGAATTAGGATTATTATGTCAAACAAGTTTTACTGCTTATAGGAGAAAACGAATAACTAATATATTTTTATTTAAACATGAATCCCTTTACTGTTTACATTGATATTCTAATTGTGCTTATTTATAAACTTCAAAAGAATAAAAGGCCTTGGAATCCCTCTAGAGATAAAAAAATAGTGTAAATGGGATCACAAATTTTAAAAAAATAGTGTCATAAAATTTTTTTGAGTTTAAAAAAAACTTCAATGTTTAATTTAAATGTTTTTAGTCCATCAAACTTCATATTTATTTATCGCAGGGGTTAGTCTTTTCCATTCTTGTTTATTAAAAAATTTGGTAGAAAATTGAACTACTTGTTTGAAAAATTATGTTTGTTGTTGAAAATTCGTCTTTTTGGTAGAAAATAAATTTTTTATTTCAAAATGAAAACTGAAAAGTTGACTTCTTTTCGGCTGAAATTCAATTTTTTTGGTTGTTAAAAATGGAAATGTTTGGTAGAAATTAAACTATTTAGTTTAAAATTAACTTTTGTGTTGAAAAATAATATTTGTGGTTGAAAATTCAACTATTCTGATGAAAATTGTACTATTTGGTAGAAGATTAACTTTTTCTTGAAAAATCGTACTTGGTGGGTTTTTTTAATTCATTTTTTAATAAAACTTAATTTCTTTACCTAAAATTTAATTTTTGCATTTCTGATTAGAAATGTATCCTTTAGAAGAAAAATAAAGTATTAAGTAAAAAATTTGTCTTATTTTTAATAGAACATCAATTTCCTTTTTTCTTTTTTGTTAGAAATGCATTTGGTGACATTCAACTGTTTCTTATTTTCTATTAAAATTATTTTTGTTAAAATATGAATTATTTCATGTTTTATTTCCTATTACAATTCTACTGTATTGTAGAAAATTCATAATTTTGGCTTGCAAAATCATCACTTTGATAGAAAATGAGATATTTGTTAAAAAAGTAAATTTTCGCTTGAAAATTTGTATTTTTGGGTTGCGAAAATTTTGTTGATAATTCTAAAATTCAACTACTTGGTTAAAAATCCTTTTCGTCTCGAAAATTTAACAATTTTGCATTAATTGAACTGTTTGCAACAAAATTAAACAGCTTTGCAGTTTTTAATTAATAGAATTGCTCGCCTCGAAGGGCCGCAGTGCGCAGGTACTCAGTCGAGAATATTGCGTAATATTATACATTCAAATTGGAAACGGTTCAGGCGGCCTTTCGATTCCCCTGATTTAATAATAAAGCTATTTGCAGACAACTCAAGATAATGTTACAAAATCGGGGTTCTGGTATGTTTGGTATTTGAATTTGGCTGAAAATTGGTCTTTTTTGGTAAAGAATTAATTTTTTTATAATTGAATAATTTTTTTACAGAATTGTTCTTGGTTGAAAATTCAGCTTTTTGATTGAAAATTTAACTGTTTTGTTGAAAGCTCATCTTCTTGCTTAAAAATTCCACATTTTGGAAATACTGATTGGTTGAATTTTGATCCAAAATTAAAAATTCTTGGTTGAAAAAACCACTATTACATTTTTCGTTCAGAATTAATGAGTTTGGATTAAAAATTAAACTATTGATTGCACGGGCCCTAATTTTAGTCAATCAGCAAAGAAGTTCAAAAATATTTTCCAAGGAAAAGTAATGAAATAGTGGCATAGCGGAAAATTGTAAGAAAATTGTCTCTTTAGTGTACTTTTTTTTTAATGGTGAGACCGGGGCCTGGAATTAATTAAAACAAAGTATCTCGTCGTCCAGAATTTCGGGATGATTAGTCCATCCCCTTTTCCAACTCTTCCAATTTTTCGAGACTATACGCAACTTAATTAAAAATAAATATTTCATAAAAATCTTGATAAACATTTTATTTGTCCCTAAAAATGTAGAACCCGTGAGCAAGGAAATGTTGATGGTGGTGAGAAACTTTTAAAAGAGCTCTGAACTACTAATGTTCTTTATAATCCAAGGGAAGTAAGAAACTTTTTAGTAGGTAATATCGCCAAGCTCATTTTCTCAGTAGAGGCACAAGATTAATGAAATTAGTATCTTTCTGGGTTATTTCATTAACTACTGAACCTCTCCCAGTATTAGCGAGAACCAAGGGACGGATATTTTCCACTGGGGTTTACAGTTTTAGTCGGAAAATGGCCTCGTTTTTCTTTCACAGTTGGCAGCATTTGCCAATTTCAGGGTTAACGCAATTCACTCAGGTTTCGGATCGACCGGATTAGAGTGCAGGGTCCTGCGCAGAACTTCCGGTTGCGGAAGGACCTACCATGTGGATGCGCAGAGGAAAAAAGAGATGGAAAAAAAGAGATAGGAAAAAAAGAGATAGAAAAATAAGAGAAAATGGTTCGATACCCAGGACGATGTGGTCCAGTCGGGCAGGTGGGTTTTCAATCGAAAGAATTGAACTGTTGAATTAAATAGATTAACTATGAGGTTCCCTCAGAGGGAATTCCTTCAACGAGTCCCTCAACGAGTCCCTCACGCAACTGTAAATGATAAACTCAGTACTTTATTTGTTTTTCTTTTCTGTTTTGTCAAGAAGAAAATTGTCTGGAAAAGCAAGAAAAATGCTGAGCCACTTTAATCAATTTAGTTTTGGTTATAACTAGAAATTAGAGAGAAGAAAAGTTTAGTCAAATCTTCAAAATTTGCAACCAAAAAAGATGAACTTACAAAAAAAAATATAGTTGATCTTTTAACTAAGGAAGATTTTGATTTTGAATCAGAAAAAAGGAACAAAAAATTCATCAAAAATGTAGAATTTTCGAGTGAAATATAAATTTTCAAACAATTATTTCACATTTTTAACCAAAAAATCAATTTTAAACAAAATAGCTGCATTTTCAACAAAGAAGATTTTTTTACCAAAAAAGACAAATTTTTAACAAAATAAATCAATTTCCATCCAAATAGATGAATTTTCATCAAGAAAGTTAGTTTTCCACCAAAAAAGAGAATTTTCAACAAATTAAGCAAATTTTCAACCGAATAGTTGATTTTTTACACAAAATATATCAACTTTTAACCAAAAATAGAATATTTAAATTTTCTTAAAAAAATTAATTTGTAATGTAACAAAAATAAATCATCTACAAAGTATTTGAATTTTCTACCAAAATATTGAATTTTGAAGACAAAAAGCGAATCTTCTGTAAAAAACAGCTTAATTTTCAACCTAAAAATATGAGGTTTTAACAAAAAAATTTGTATTCAATGAAATAGTTACATTTCAAGTTAAAAACATTAGTTTTTAATCCAGAAAAGAAATTTTTAACAAAATACATACATTTTGAAACAAAAAGTTGAATTTTCAACAAAGAAGATTCTTTTTTTTCTATTAAAAAAGACGAATTCTCAACAGAATACATAAATTTGAAACCAAATAGTTCAATTTTTAAACTAAAAATTCAATTTTACACAAAAAAATGAAATATTTAAATTTCCATTTGAAAACATTAATGAAATACATTAATTATTACCAATAAAATAAATTTCAAATGCAAATATCAATTTTCAACCTAAAATGAAAGAGTTACATTCTCAGTTAAAAAATGTAATTCTCAACGACAAAAAAAATAATTTTTAGCAAAATACATCAATTTTTAACATAATAGTTCAGTTTTCAACTAAAAAAGGTAATTTTCCAATTAAATAGTTGAATTTTCAATTTACAAAGAAAAATTTTCAACCAAATATTTGAATTTTAACTAAAAAAGACATTGAAAAAAAAGAATTTTCAATCAAATACCAAAATTTTTAACCAAAAAGACGAATCTTAAATCAAAAAAATGAATCTTGAATCAAAACATGATTTTTTTTACAAAGTAATTCAACAGTCAATTAATTAGTTTAATTTTCAAAAAAAGTATAATTTTTCAAACAAAAGAAATTAATTTTAAACTAAAAATAAAATAGTATATTTTTTAATTAAGAAGAATTAAGTTTCAACCAAAAAAAACATGATTCATCTGCCAAAAGATGAATTTTGAATTCAAGAGGACTAAATTTTCCATCCAATATAGACTTTTAAATTAAAAATAAAGAGTTTTATTTTTTAATAAAAAAGATGACATTTTTACGAAAAGATGGATTTCTAATCCAAAAAGACGAATTTTTAACAAAAGAGTTAAATTTTCAACCAAAAAAGATTTTTTACCAAGGGATGAATTTCCAACCCTGACAGACGAAATTTCAACAAAAAATGGTGACTTTTTAATAAGACAGTTGAATTTTCAATAAAATAATAAAATTCGTAAGTGGAAGAGATGAATTATTAAAAAAATATAATTATAGAGAATTTTCGATTTTGAGTCCTATTATTTCAGTTCGCTTTTCAGAGAAAAAACGAGAAAAAGTGGAAGTTTTTTTAAAACAGGGGGAAAAATAAATTCTTTACAAAAGAGAAAAAAGGAGAATAGGGAAAACAATATGTCTTGATTATTATTCATCATCTTCTGTTTATTCTTATCTGTATCCGTATTTCTTATCATACGGAGATTAAGTAGGAACTTTCAATTTTACCAAGGTTTTCTCAAGAGACATGTTAGAAAATTCACGTTTTATGGACAAATTTATCCATCGAAGGATATTCCCCAGAGCTCACCGATCTGTCTAACCGTCTATCCATTTCCATTGCTTCCGGTAGCACTTCCACGAGGCGAAGGATAAATATCCTTTCTCCTGCTCGTGTTTTTTTGTGTTATTTATTTTTTTCGGGTTTTTTTTCGTATGTCCTCGTGGGACGTTTGGGCTTCTTCACACTATGTTTTCCCAGCAAACTCGATATCTTCAATATTTCTTCTGTGGTTTTCTGATACGAAATGCGCCGATATTGAAAGCATCAATTCGCTTTTCATCTCTTATCGCTCAGATATTGACTCTTAAATCCATAAATGCATATTGAATTTTATTTCAAAGCTTTTGAATCAATATTTATATTCATTTATGAAAATTATATTAATTTTTTTAAAATTATTTTCAAAATGAGGAATCTAGACAATTTTTTGGTGTATGAACGCTTTAAGAAATTTTCAATAAAAAGGGGGAATAGAATAATTAAATTTATAATTAAAAAAATTAGTTTACAACCAAAAACAATGAATTTTCAACAAAATAGTCCAGTTTTCAACCAAACGATGAATCTTCATATTCAAGCGAACGCATTAATTTTAACACAGGAGGTCAATTTTCAACTAAGTAGTTGATTTTTTTTTAACGAAAAGCAACATTTTCAAACCGTAAGATAAAATTTTTACAAAAAAATATGAAACTTCCATCAATATTTTTTTTTACAAAGTAGTTCAACTTTCAACGAAGTAGTTTCAATTTCAACCAAAAAAGATGGTTTTTTAAAAACATAGGTTAATTAAAATAAATAAATAAATTCTTAAACAAGAGAGATAAATTCGAAACTGAAAATATAAAAGTATATTTTTCAATTTAAAAATCAATCAATCAAAAAATTGAATTTTCCAAAAAGAAAAAATGTAATAAAATAGTTGAAATTTAAAGAATCGAATTAAATTTGCAACCAAAAGAGATTAATTTTGTACCATACATTTACATATAAGAGAAGATCAATTTTAACCAAAAATGAAATCGTTAAATTTTCAGTAAAAAAATATATAACTTTCAACGAACAAAAAACAAATTTACAACAAAATAGTAAAGTTTTTATCCGAAGAAATGAATTCTCGTATTCAACCATAAGAAGATCTATTTTCAACCAAATAGTTGATTTTTTAACTAAAAAGAAAAATGTTCAAACAAGATAATTAATTTTCTACCAAAAGACGAATTTTTAACCATATGCACGAATTTTCAACCAAAAAAGATCAATTTATAAACAAAAAGCGAATACTTAAATGTACAGTTGAAAATAATTAACTTTCAATTAACAAAAATAGAATTTTAAACCAAGAAGATAATTCTACAACCAATAAAATTAATTTTTAACAAAGTAGGATTAACTTTCAACCAGGTACTTGCATTTTCAATAAAAAATATGTATACAAAATAATTTAATAGCTGATTAGTCAGATTCTCGGCCAAAAATGTGAATTTTCAACCTAGAAAATTGTTTAATTTACCAAAAAAGATCCACTTTTTTTAAAGACAGTTCTATTTACAACCCCAAACGTTTAATTTTCCACACAAAATTTCATTTTTAATCAATAAAGAATAATTTTTCGGACAAAAAATCACACAAAAAATCAAAAACAGTTGACGTATCAAACCAAAACCACGAATTTTCAACCAAGTAGTTGAATTTTCAACAAAAATGTGAATTTCCAACCACAAAAAGATTAATTTTTCACGAAAAAGACCAATGTTCAATTAAAAAATTTAAACGTGAAAAATAAATTTATAATTTTAACAAAATAATTAAATGTTTAACCTACAATGAAGAAGTTTCAAACAAAAAAGAACTTCAACAAAAACAGATGCGTTTTCACAGTTGAATTTTCAAGCAAAAAAAAAAAATTTCAACGAACAAAAAAGATGAAAGTCCTACCAAAAAGATGAATTTTTAATCCAAAATGACGAATTTTCTACACAAAAAGAAGAATATTCAGAAAAAAATGTATTTTCAATTAAATACATTAAACCAAATATAGTTGGTTTTTCTTATTTTTATTTATTTATTTATTTCAAAAAATGTATAAAAGAAAAAATTATCTTAATCTCATAAATGTTTTTTTATATTAATATTTTCATAAACAGATTGTTATAAATTTCAAAAAATAAACATGTCAGTAGATGTTCACGAAAGAGTAATTCTGTAAAATTTGTAAACTTCAATTTATTAACTTTTTTATTTTTAAGTTTAAATTTTAATTTTAATTATTTATAAACTAAATGATATATGTAGGAAAAGTGACACAATGAGCACAAATGTTCTAATCGAAAAAGCTAAAAAATTAATTAAGAAAATTTACTTAATAAATAAATAATACTAAATAATTAATAATAAAATAAATTAAATCTACAAATTTAAATAAAATAAAATTACGATTATACGTTTGAATCATCGTGATACGAAAGACCTGCTATAAAGGAAGACGCCTAAGTAGGTCGACTATTCTTAAGCCATCAAACTTCACCGGCCCGGATAGCTCAGTCGGTAGAGCATCAGACTTTTAATCTGAGGGTCCAGGGTTCAAGTCCCTGTTCGGGCGTTTTTTTTTACTTATTACTTAGAAACAAAGAAATTTGTATGCACAATTATTACCTGTTATTAATAATTATAAAACAAAATATTCATTTAAACAAATTTTTAACTCACTTCTGCCAGATATACTGCCAATCCCATTTCTCATAAAAAAAATTATTCTGGATCTACAGGCACGAGTTTTTGTAAAGAAAAAATGAGTAGACCCAGAATGTATTCTTAACAATTTTATTATGAAGAGTTTTACAATCATTAAAAAATGGAACAAAATAGTTTCACTTTTGACCAAAAAAGATTAATTTTCTACCAAGTTTCAATCCAAAAAGACGATTTTTTAACAAAAGATTTTAGTTTTCAATTCAAAAACATGATTTTCCAACAACAAAAATTAATTTTGAACAAAACAGTTAAATTTTCGAGTAAAAAAGAAGAATTTTCAATCGTATTGTTGAATTTTCAACAAAATAATTGAATTTTCTACCAAAAAGACGATTTTGCAACAAATAAATGACTTTTCAACCAACAGTTCAATTTTCAAAAACATATTTAAATTCCCAACCAAAACAGATGACTTTCTGCCAAAATATGAATTTTCAATCCAAAGAGTCGAATTATCCATTTAAACAATTTTTATAAAACAGTTGAATTTCTTTTTAAATTATTAAATTTCATTAACCATAAAGTTTTATTAAACAATATATCTTTTTTGAACAGATAGTTCAGTTTTCACAAAAAAAAAACTAAATTTTTTAATAAAAAAAGATGACTTTTCTACCAAAAGATGAATATTCATTTTAAAAGGATGAATTTTCCATCTAAAAAAAGATGAACTTCCAACAAAACAAATGCAAATTGTTTAAACCAAAATGACGAATTTTCAACAACAAAAAAATAGTTCGATTTCCTACCAAGAAATATATATCAGTCAAGAAAGAAATCAAATTAAACTAAATATTGACGAAAATCACAAATTTTCCAAGACGAATATTCAACTAAATAGTTGAATTTTCGACCAAAATATACTATTTTTAACAAAAAATTTCGATTCTTAACCAAATAGAAGAAAATTTCAACTCTTTAAGTGAAATATTCCAACTAACAGACGAATTTTCAACAAAGAGTTGGATTTCCCCTCAAACTCAATTTTTCCGCCAATAACGAAAACAAATTCAAATAAATTGTCAAGAAAAAAAAACAATTTTTCTATAAAAAAGTTGAACTTTCAACCTGAGAACATAATTTTCAACAAATAAGTTTATTTTTAACTAAATACTACAATATTTTACCAAAACACGAATTTTCTAAAACAAGAATTTTCTAAAATTACAGGTATTTTCAAACATACAGTTGAATTTTCAAGTAATATTAAATGTAATTTTAACAAAAAAATGACTTCTTTACCAAAATTTAAATGTACAACTGAAAAAGACGAATTTTCTGTCCGAAAAGAACAATGTTCAAGAAAACAGTTAAAATTCCAACAACAAAAATGATTTGTAAACAAAATAGATGATTTTTAACCAAAAGAGATTAATTCTGGACAACAAAAATAATAGAACTTTTCAATTGCAAAAAATTAACTTTCAACCAAGAAGGATTATTTTTATACCAGAAGATGAATTTTTAATTCAAAATCACAAAGACGAAATTTTTATTTAAAAAAATAATTTTCTACACCATAGTGAATTTTCTGTCCCAGGTAGAATTTTCATCCAAAAACATGTAGCTACAATAAAACACTTTTTTTTAACAAGCTGGTTGCATTTCTAATTAAATTGCTGAATTTTTAATAAAACCA
>JAWWLR010000155.1:16078664-16092003 GCA_035041075.1 Acraspis erinacei | reverse complement strand
GAAATCTTTGAAATTCAGAAATTCCATTTCCTTTTATTTATTCCGCTGGAATCCTTTGAAATATTTAAAATGCTATTAATAATCTGAATACCTTTTTAAAATTTTTAAATTTTTTAAATCTTGTTCAATTCCTTACAATAAAAAAAACCTGAAATCTTGAGTGCAGTGGTACCTTAGGATCCTTTACCGTACTTCTCTCTTAACTTCCCATACTTCTTCCTTTATTATCTTCTCTTTTTTCCCTCTTATTACTTCCACTACTGCTCATACCCTTTCTCCATTGCTTCTCCTTCCTTCACTTTAGCTACTTCCTCTACAATCAATTCATTACTTTTCCTTTCCTTTCCCCTACTTCTCCTTCAAACTCTTATCCCTCCTCTACTTCCACTCTTTTCAATTTCCCTACTAGCCTGACCCACACTTCATTCACTCCCTTCACTTTCCCCACACTCCCTCTCCTCACTTTCCTTACTAACCATACCCACACTTCATTACTTCTCCTCCCTTTTGTTCCCCTACTTAAACTCTCATCACTTTCCATACTAAACCTCTAATTTCTCTTCCTACTCTCCCTCTCATCACTTCTCCTACTTCCCATCCCCTCAATTCTCCTACTCCTCCTGCCATCGCTTTTCCTCCTTCCCTTCCCTTTCCCTCTCATCACTTTTCCTACTTCCCCTCACTTCCTTTCTTCCACTTCCCTATTCTCCTACCATCTTTTCCCTTTAAAAATAGTACACTTCAAAATAGAGAATTTTTAAAAATAATTTATATAATCTAAGAAAATAGATAGCATTTTTTAATTGCTAAGAAAAAATTGTTTAAATTAAAATTTTCTTTTTTTTTAACCAAATTTATACGATTTTTTGTGTTTTAACTTCAGGTTTAGGCAAATGCTGCAATTTTTATCCAATTCTAATCATAATGGCCTGATTTTGTACCTGGAAAAGTTTCTTGCAATTATGTTTGATTGAGTTTTTTTTGTGTTAAAATTGTTAAGGAAATAAATGTTCGCAAAAAGAATAACTGTATTATTATTAAACAAATTTTTTAAATAAAACAGCTCAACAATGTTTTGAAAAAAATTTTAAGGAGAAAATTTAGCTCTTGATTATTAAAATTCGATCAAAATTTCAGCTTTCACTCAATATTGATTTTTTTCTAGGGGATGATTCGATTTGTGTCGATTTTATAAATAATTATGAAGATTAGATGAATTTTAGGCTTGAATCTACGTAAAATTAAAATTTCTTACAATTCTTTCAAATTTGTAAAATACCTTATTTTGTGAAATCCCTGGCAATATTTTGAAACCCCCCGCCTAACATAGCAAAATCTTTGAAATTCCTTGAAAAAAACTTTAAATCTTGGAAATTCCTTTTAAAATATTTAAATCTTTGAAATTTCTAGAAGTCTCTTACAATTTCGTTCCTTTCTATTTACTCTCTTAAGTTTCAAAAAATTATTTTAAATTTCCTCAAATTCTTCTAAATCATTGTAATTCTCTGGTATCTTCTATATTCTTCCAGATTCCTTAGAATTCTTTTATTCTACTGAACTTCCTTGGAAACCTGTCAAGTAACCAAAAATCTTTCAGATCCTTACAAACCCATTGAAATTTGTTCATAAAGTTCTTGGAGGTCCTGTAAAATATCGTAGATCTCTCGTAGATCTCTGAAATCCCTTGGAATCTTTTTAAATATTGTAAAAGGGTTTGAAACCCTTTAAAATACTTTAATATTTCTGCACCTGGCAGCAAAAGGTGGGGAAGTTATGAGAAGATAGAGGAGGGAAGTGAAAGGGAGTAGGAAAGTGATGGGAGGGAATGTAAGGAGAGGGTGAGTATAAAAAATTACGAGAGGGGAGTGGGCGAAGTGATGAGAGGGGAAGTAGGGAAAGAGATGAGAGGGTAAATGTCAGGAGGGTAAATGTCAGGAGGGTAAGTAATAAAGAGAGGTTAGGGATAGTAGAGGGAGTGATGAGCGGTGAAGTAAAGGAGAGAGAAGAAGTGGAAAGAGAAGTAAGAGAAGTAATTGGAAAGATAGTAGAAGAGAGATAAGTAGAGGAGAGAGAAGAAAAAGAAAGAGAAGCAAGGGAAGTGATGGGAGGGGCAGTAATGAAATGAAGGTAGGAGAAGTGGAGGAAATGATCAGAAAGGAAATCAGAAAGAAGAGGAACGAGAAGTAGGGAAATTGAAGGGATTGGCAGTAATGAAGCGAGGATAGGGGAATCAGGGGAAGTGATAAGAGAGAAAGTAGAGCAGGGAGAAGTAAAGGAAGGAGAAGTAAGGGAAGTGAAGGGAGAAGTAAGAGGCAAAGTATTGGAAATTAGATAAGGTGATTTATAGGAGTGGAGAGCAAGAAGGCTAAAAGAAAGGGAGAAGGGGTGGAAGATTATACAAGGGGGAGATTTGGACGACTCAATTAACGTCTTAATAGGCTACAAAGCCACTTTTTGTAGGTGCGCGGAGCCTACTGTGACTATTTTTTTAAGGAGAGTGGAAATCGTCAGAACAAGCAAGTGTGCACCCATCCGTGAAATTACGCTTTTTCTGGGAGACCCTTTTTCGGAGGAAGGCACCACCTTTCTTTTCGTTTACTACTGATTAAGTCTCGGAAACTCTTTTTTTCTTTTTGTTTCGCAAATCGAGATAAACTCTGCTCCTTCACGAGCAAATAAACCTCAGTTTCGCTTTTCCACGATCCCTGTCGGTGATTTTTTTTAAATATGAAACTAAAAAAGTGTTATGAGGAATAAGTAACGAGACTACAAAACTTAATTTTCAAAATTCAAGGACTTCCTTTATTTTACCATTAACAATTTTGCATTTTCCCTGACCATTATTCTTTAAAGACCAGAATTTTAATCTTCTAACATTTTTCACGTAGAATATCATATAAATAGGACAAAATAATTTTAAATTAAAATTTAAAAAATTTGCATTCATATAAGCTCTAAGGTGACACATTATTAATAAAGAAGAAGATATAGTTCAAATTTTAAACAAGTAGTAAAATTTTTGAACAAAAAAGAAGCGTTTTTAATTCAAAGGACAAACTTTTCGTCCAAATACACGAATGTTCAACAAAATAGTTGAACTTTCGCCCAAAAAAGATTACGTTTTAACCAACTATTTCAATTTTCTACAACATGATTCAATTTTTAATAAAAAAGTTAAATTTGTAACCATATAATTCAATTTACTATCTACAAAGATTACCTACATACATCCATACTGTTGAACTATTAAGCCAAAAGACAATTTTTCTGCAAACAAATAGTTGAATTTTCAGTCTACAAAGAAGAATTTTCAACAAAAAATATAATAGTCAATATTTAATAGTCAATAAGGTAAAAAATAATTTTTTATCAATAAAAACGAATTTTCAACAAAATGCATGAATTTTCAAACAAATAATTCAATTTTTAACAAAATAGTCAAATTTTCAACCAACGAGATGAATTTTCTACTAAAATGGTTAATTTTCGAATCAAAAAGTTAAACTTCTAAGAAATAAAGATTTTTATCCAAGGAAGAAAAAAATTGAACTATCAAGCCAAAAATTAAATTTTCTGTAATTTTATCCCGAATTTTATCCCGAAAATATGAGTTTTTAAGAAAAAAGTTAATTACTAACCGAACGCTTGCATTTTTAAACAAAAAGAGGGTATTTCAAACTAATAAGATTATTTTTCTTTGAAAAAAGACGAATTTCACACTCAATATCAATTTTTAACCAAAAATGAAAGTTACATTTTTAATTAAAAAAACCGTAAAAATATAGTTCAATTTTCATTTAAACAGATGAAACTTTAATTTAAAAAAAAATTAATTTTTAACCAAGTCATTGAATTTTCAACCAAAGAAAGAAGAATTCTCAACAAAAAATGTAATAGTTGAGTCTAACAAAAAAAGGCTGAATTTTCAACAAACTAGTTGAATTCTCAACCAAAACAGTATAATTTTAAAGCAAACATTTCAAAGCATTTTTCTCCAAAAAAGATGAAATTTCTACTAAAAAGAGATGCATTTTTAAACCAAAAAGACGAATGATCAAAAATGTATTTGAATTATCAAGTCAAAAAGATTTCAGTTCAATTTTAAATACAAAGTCATGAAATTTTAAGTAAATGAAGAACTTAAAAAACAAAACAAAAATATTTCATAGTCGAAATAAAACAATTTCAAATTAAAATTTAAAATTTTCAAATTGACTATCCTTGAAAGAAATCTAATGTGTCTCTTACAGAAATTCCCTGATTTTTAAATTTTTTTATCTCTCTTCCCTGACTTTTCCCTGATTTTCCCTAGCCTTATCAGCCCTAGATTATGTAAAAATGCTGTGTTTTAAACTTTGATCATTCCATCTTGAATTGATGGTGCTCGTCAAAGGATTATTCTTAACTCCGATCGTTTGGTCGGTAGAGGGCGACAATTACGGTCAGAATTTCGTACGATCAAAGCTGCTTCAACTTCTCTGGCTTTGCCCAGATTCGCGCTCAAACAAGGGTACTTTGCGGAACCCCCCCAGGAATTACTATAACGCCTAATCAATACTGTCGGTGGTCTGCAGACGTGGCAGAGCTGTTACACCTTGAAATCGGTTTAGCTTATATTTAGCAAAAGTTTTTTGGATTTAAGCAAAGTTGGTCTTGATTTAAGACCTCATTATCTGAATTTCAGAATTACTTTGCTGAAATCCAGATAAACTTCACTGACTTTAATACTAACAGTTCTGTCCTATTATATGGAAAAAAAATATATTTTGTTGACCCAACTACATTTTTTCGTCGTTTTAACCACAGATTTTGATAGATGGAGTAATTGGTAGATCAAATCAAAAAATTTGGTTAAGTGAATCAAATATTATGTTAAATCAACCAAAATTTGTTTTATTCAACAATTATTGAAACAATTTATAATTTAAAGTATTGGGAAAAATGTAATTAACGAATTTTAAAGCTTTTTAAATTGAAAATCAACCAATAAATATTACAAACTAAGAAATTAAACATTTAAACTATCAATATTCTATCAATTCGAAGCTTTTCAAATCATACAATCTTCAAATTGAAAAACAAAATTACTTAAAATTGAAAATTTAAAATTATTCAACTAAAAACGGTATTGCTTTACAATATCCAATTTATAAAATATCAAATAGATTTTAACCGGGGTTCAAAATGCCTCATTATTCAATTTCAAGTGCTCCTAAATTCAATTTTACAACTTTTAAATGCAATCTGAAATTATTCAATTTTCGTCATTCAGAAAAATAATAATCGAAGTATTAAAAGGCTTTTGTTTTTAATCTGGCAATTGTGAACGATTTAAATTTACATTTTTAGGGTCAATTTTAAAATCTCGAAACTTTAATTTTTTGCAATACTTAAATTATTTTTTAAACTGTTGCTCTAAATGAAATTATATTTTATAATATTAACATGAAAATATTTTCCTCATAATACCCATAATATAGTTTTCTTAAGATTTTTGAGAAAATTCAAAAAGATTTTTGAAAATTGCACATGTCAAATAAAAAAATGTAATAAAAAAGTTAATCTTTAACCAAAATGTCGTTAAAGATTAACTTTTTTTATTGTATTTTTTCAATCACTATCTTTTAGTGATTTTTTATACGAAAAAAATGAATTTTCAAAGAAATAGTTGAGGGCTCAACCAAAAATGAGTCATTTTCAACCAAAAAAGATTTTTCAGTCCAGAATAAAAAATATGTAGATAAATTGTATTTTGAAGGAAAAAAATATTTTCAGCACAAAATAAAAATTTCGAATAACTATTTATTTTTCATTGCTTATTTGCTTTAAGTTTTATCTTTCAAAGTTTACAAATATTTTCTATTGTCCCAGGAATCTTTAGAAAATGTTTTTATTAACTTGAAACCTTTAAGAAGATTTACAAAATTTCATCTCCAAATATTCAAAAATCTATATTTAAGTTCTTAAAATTTTTGATTATTTAAATAAATTTTTAATACCTTTTAATCTCATTCAAATTTTTCCTAAAAATTTGAAAAAATTCTCCAAAATAAAGCAAACTTCCTTCAAACCTTCCACTTTCCCTCCTGATGACTTTAAAAAACATTTGGAATTTCTGAAGATTTAAAAAATATTCTTTGAAAATAAATGTCTCAAAAAAATTATTGAAATTATCTAAAATCCTAAGAAAAATTGGTATCCTCTTGAAACCTTTTAAAAATCCAGAAAAGCTTCTAAATTTATTTTTCGAGATCTTCAAAAATCTACATGTTGATTTATATAAAACTATTTTTTCATAAAAATATTATTGCTTAACATTTTTTTATTATTTGGTAAGTAAAATCATTATTTGACATTTTGTGACTTTTTTGGACCAAGTTCGATCCTTAAAAAAAAGGTAATTATTTCCAGAGTTATTCCAATTTTTCGAAAACATCTAAATCTGACAATTTCTGCAATATTTTTTTATGAAATATGTATCAGAAGAATTTAAATATTAAAAAAATATAATATTTTGAGGACTTTAAATTTGAAATCAATTGGCTATCAAAAAATGAATAAACTCTCATTTACGGGTTAACCGGTCAAGTGACCTATCCTAAATAACTATACATAAAGAATTATTAAACTCCAGTGAAATTATTAGCTAAAAAAAGAAAAATGTTTCTTTAGTAATTTTTCAATAAATTCAGCTCCTAATATACCCAAATGGATTAACTAAATAAGATATAAATTGCAATTAACATTTTCTTGAGTCATAAAACAACATTTTACAAAACTTTCTGTATAAACAAGTGCTCGTTTTTGCATAATTAATGATCTTTCAGTCAAGAATAAAAGAATTTTTTATATGGTACATTAATATTATAATTTTGTAGGGGAAGTAAAACTCTTTTGCTATAAACAGTTTACTGCTTTAGTCGCGTTTTCTCTTAAAGCAGACGAAATAAAAAGGACTATTAACCAGGTATTCCTGCATTTATGGCCCTCATTCGTTCGCAAAAGTGTTTAATGATATTTGAATATGCGAGGAAATAACTGTACTTATATATCGGCGAGACTGTAAAAAAATAGAGGTATGTAAAATTATTCCTTCCAGCGAAAGATTTCTGGTATAGATTTGACATGTCTGTCCATTACCGGCTTTGCCTACTTGTCCCAGAAAAGTTAATCCAGAGGCGGAAAAATTATATAAAGCTTATACGTACTGGGAAAAATTAGATATATTTTAAACTATGTCTAATTTTCCCAAACGGGGAATTCTGCTTCGGCTGATTCAAAAAGTTAAATTAATCATTCAATTAAAATATTGGAGTGTTCACAGAACAAGAAAGAATAAATTTTTAAATAAAATAGTTGAATTTTTATTAACAAATATGGATTATTAAACCAAATCGTCGAATTTTCAAAAGAGAAAGTTGAACTTCAACTAAAACAGTTGTATTTTTAAACAAATAGTAGAATTTTCAAGCCCGAAGGAAAAATTTTTCAGAAGCTATTCGAATTTTGAACCAGAAAATTTAAATTTTGAGCAGAAAAGTTCTTTTTGAACCATAAAATATTTTTCCATTAAATAAAAGAAGAATTAAAAAATGACTTTAAAAAAATAGTATATCGTTTAAACGAGACCAAAAAAAGACAAATTTTCAACAAATGTTCAATTTTCAGTTAAGGAAATCAACTTGCAACAAAAGAAAAACAATTTGCAATAAAATAATTAAATTTTCAACCAGAATTGAATCTTTAACAACAAAAAATGAGTTTGTAAAAAAGTAGTGCAACTTTCAAAGAAGTGGTTGAATTGTTTAACCAATAAAGATGAATTAATTTCTAACCAAAAAGTTAATTTTCAATAAAATACTCACATTTTCAACCAAAGAGATGCAATCTTTAACAAAAAAACAAATAAATTTGTTGAAAAAATATTTCAACTCGACTTTTAACCAACCAGCTGAATTTTCAAAGAAAAAAAAACTTTTCAATTTCAATTAAAAAAAAATCTTTAACCCAGAACATTAATTTTCTACCTTTTCTACATTAAAAAAATTGAAATTTCAATGAGAAAAAAGTTATTTTCAACCAGAAAATGTGAATTTTCCTTAAAGAAATATGACTTTTTTACCAAAAAAGAAAAAGTTGAACTTTCAACCAAGTAGCCGAATTTTTAACATAAAAATATAAAAGTTTATATTTAAAAAAAAGATTTTAATTTTATATTAAAAATAATCGATGTCAACCCCAATGGTGTGTTTCTAACAAAATAGTTCAATCTTTAACCAAAACTGGTTAAATTTTATCAATCAGTTCCATTTGACCAAAAAATAGTAAATATCTACCGACAGGGATCAATTTTTAAACAAAAAAATTAATTGGTCATAATGCAGTTCTATTTTTAACCAAGTAGTTAAATTTTCCAAAAAATTTTAATGAAAAATATAATAGTTTGATATTTTAACAACAAAATTTAATTTGAAAACAAAAAGAGTTCAATTCAACAAGAAAAGATAAATTTTTCACAATTTACGTAAATTTTTGAACAAATAGTTGAATTTTCAGTTTAAAAATATTGTAATTCGAAAGGATAAATTTGCTATCCGAAAAGACGAATGTTCAACGAAACAGATTAACTTCCCACTAAAAAAAAGAGTATTTTTTAATAAAACAGTAAAATTTTCAGCAGAATAATTAAATTTTTCGACCAAATGGCCGAATTCTAAAAGAAAAGAATATTAAATTGAATAAAAAAATATCGAAAAGTATTAAAAAAAACTGAAAAATTTTCAACCCGAAATTACGAAATCCACAAAAACATTAATTTTTAACCAAGAAGGATTACTTTTATCCAACAACAAAAATTTCAACCCAAGAGAAAGAATTTTCTGTCTTAAAGCCAAATGCTCCAAAAAATAGTAGAATTCCCAATTTAAAAAAAATCATTTTTAGCAAAAGAATCTAATGTTCACCAAGATTGCAATTTTCAGCCAAGTAGTAGAATTTCCAACCAAAGAACATGAATTCTAAACCAAAAATATATTAGGAGACTTTTCAATTAAAATCGATCAACTTTGTTATTATTTTAATTCAAACATTATAACTTTAGAACTTGTTTGAAGTATAGTTTTGCTTTGAAAGTTGAAATAAGATTAAGAAGAGGTGTGATCAGATCCATACAGACGTCCGTGATATTTCTCAAAGCAACTTTATTTCTCTTGAAACGAAAAATGCATTGGTTTTATATATAGAAGAACCGGATCAGACGAATGTCTTTTATGATTTTGCGTAACAAAATTGGATCGTAAAACGAACGTAAACTTTCAAAGCATTTCTTCACCCTCTTTTACCGTACCTTTCTGTCCGATGCATCGAATCTTTTATTCTTGACGCTTGTCTTCTTGCATCAAATATATTAAGACAATAAAACGGGAGTTCCTCTCAAAATTGAAGGTCGATTGCTCAATTACTTTCATTTTCAAATATATTCGGATGTTATAAATTATTTGTGTTATATATTATTTGTGTTATATATTATTTGTGTTATATATTATTTGTGTTATATATTATTTGTGTTATATATTGAAATCTACTTAACCGCTCGTTAGCGCTCGGATGGGTGTTCGTTCGGGATTCTCGTTTAGCCGAAATTTTTTTCACTGGGAAGTTTGATGCCGAGGATGGATGTGGGCACTCGATCCTATCAAATATCTAAATTCAAACTCGTTAGTCGATAACCACCTGTGCACAGGAGTTTTGTTTTTTCTGCAGTTTTCCATTTCTCTGACTAAATTATCAGGCGAATGCAAAATGAAAAATTCTCTTTGAATTTTTGCAGGTCGTAAATAGCAAGTTTTTAAAATATTTTTGAGACTATCCAATATATTTGACTTTTTAAAGTCCTGTCTAAGAATGGAAATGATTTCCTGTTTCACGAGCGGTCTGATGCCTTATCTTCGCGTTGGCACCAGAACCGCGGATGGAAATTTTTAATTTAACTTTACGAGTCCACCGAGACGAGCTACCTACTTCCGACTTCTCGTTAAGCCACAAGTTTCTTCTAACGGAGAAAACTCGTCAGAGACACAAGGAGCTACCAAATTTTTTCATATATATAAATTGCTGGCACTTGAAATTTTAGACTGTAAAACTTTTTGATCTTTTTGAACAATAATGGTCTAAGATTTGTAGTTTATTTCAATAAAAAAAATTACTTGTCTACCATAAAAGATAAATTTTTTAACCCGAAAAGAAGAATTAAAAAAATGTATTTCAAAATTTTAAATTAAATTAAAAGGATAAAATGAATGTTTAAAAACAGCCAAAATTTCGACCAAAAAAGATCACTACAAAATAATTCAATTATCAAAAACATAGTTGAATTTTCAATTAAACTGTGCAATTATAAAACATTGAATTTTTAACCAAATAGTTGCATTTGTTAGAAAACTAATTTATCAAAATAGTCCAATTTTGTAACAAAAATATATTAAACTGCAACTAGAAAAGTTGTATTTTCAACAAGAAAAGATAAATTTTCATCAAAAAGAAAAATACATAACGAAACACATAATAGTAGGTATTACGACCAAAAAAACTAAAAAAAAACTAATTTAAACCGAATAGTCGATTTTTTAAACGAAAAAGATAGTTCAATTAAGTACGTTTGAATTCCCAACCAAGAATATAAGTTTCCTACAAAAAAGGAATTTTCAACAAAGTAAATGAATGTTCAAACAAATAATTGAATTTTTAACTTTTTCTACCAAAAACTACGAATTTTCAACGAAAAAAGGTCAATTTTCAATAAAAAATGAAATAGTGACATTTTTACCAGATAAATCCACTTTTAACCAAAAAAATTAATTTTTAACAAAGTGGTTCAACTGTTACCCAAGAGTTGAATTTTCAACTAAAGTGATTAATCTAAAACTCGAATACTTACATTTTCAGATAAAAAAATTTATTTCAAACAAAAAAAACTAATTTTTAAGAACTAAATTATTCTTTTTAAGTGCTTGAACAAAGTAGTTGCATTTTTAACAAAAAAAAGATTAATTTTCAACAAAGAAAGTAATAGTAGATATTTTAACCAAAAATTATTTAAATTTTAAATAAAAACAGTTGAATTTGACCAAAAAAATTATAAATTATTGTCCAACCAAACAGTTGCATTTTTCACCAAAAGAGAAGATTTTTTAACCCGAAAAGACGAATTAAACAAATAGTTGACTTTTAAATAAAACAGTTGAAGTTTTAACCGAAAAAGGATATCTTTTTGGCAAAATTGTTGAATTTTCATACTAATAGTGCAATTCTTAACTAAAAATATAACCGCCAGAAGCAAAAAACTGAAGAAAAAATATAAAAGCAAAACAAACAAATTACTAACAAGAATATTTCAAATTTATTTTATATAAATACCCTGAATTTTGTGAGATTTTTTTGAAAATCCCTGACTTTTCCGACTGTCCCTGAGTGATAAAATTCCCTGACTATTTCCTGATTTTCAGGTTTTCCCTGACCACAGGCCACCATACACCAGAAAAACAACTTGATTGACTCAATAAATGTTATGGTTGCTTTAACCAAATTTTTTTGTAGATAGTTTTTTAACAAAAAAATGTTTTTGGGTCAATCAAATATTTTACGATTGAACCAAAATTTGATGCAACCAAATTTTCATTTATATCCAAGAAAACAGTTGTTTGTCTTGGTTAAGAATTTTTTTTCAGAGTGTAAAATTATGTTCTTTAAACAAGAACAAAAGTTTAATAATAAAATCAAGAATTACTTCTCTACTAAACATGACCTACTTCAAAAGTATTTTCCTAAAATGTAATATGACACCAGGGAATTAAAAAATCATTTACTGGCGTCCATGAAAGTTTTTTTTTGGATCCGGTTCTATGAAGTAAAAGGTTTTCTAATCTGTATTAATTAATTTAGTTTTATTTTCCAACAAGAAAGTCAATTTTCAATCAAAAAAGATGAATTTTCAACCTAACAGTTGAATTGCCTTAGACGTCTAAAGCAGAGCTTATTATTCCTCACATTGTATTTAAATCTGCCCCATTTCTTTTTCGTTTTTCCCCGACTCTTCTACGTCTCCACCCCTTTTCGCTGCACTCTATCTTGCATAGATATAGTAATAGTTGGTACTGGTTGGTCGATAGTTCGCGCGTAGCAACAGCAGGTCAGGCTTTTTAAACCGCAACTGCACATCTCATCTCTCTTCTGTCTCTCTCGTCCTTTTTCTCCTTTTTTCTCCCTCATAAGCCTCTCCTCCACAGACTTCTAATGATTGTAAAAAAATGTCACGAAAAATCAACAGGATAAGCTTCGAGAAAACCCGAGTCAGAGGGGAAAAGCGCGAGGAAGGAAATTGGAACGAGATTCAGATTAAGGAGATTCAGAACCATCAGCTACCTAAACAAGATGAACCGTATTCCTAAGAGAGCTGAATTGGAAAAATTTCATACTGGGAAAAAGCTCAAAGGAAACGAAGCTGTGAGACCAAATTAGTACCTAGAGAAAATGTAAAAGTTTTTAAATGAGTTCATCAGTCGGAATGCAATATTCCTTACTATATCTATCTCACTTCTAATGAAACAAAGTTTCAAAAAATATTAACCCGTTTCTCAGACCAGTGACAAGTTTTTAATTTCAATGTCTGAGAAGTAATGCGAAAATGAACTACTTCTGAAATGTTATTCGAAATTTTAATATGACACCAGAGAATTGAGAGGGCATTTTCTGGTGTAATATGATACCAGAAAATTGAATTTTCGAGAAAAAAATATTTTATAACCAAAAAATCTTCTCATTTGAAATTTGGAAAATTTTATAATTTCCCAGTTCGCATTTTACCGAAAAAAAGAGTAATTGATGATAAGGGGAAGGTTCTTTAAAAAGGGGGAAAAGGAGGAATTATGAAAAAAATGGAAAAGGGGAAAAAGTGTGGAGACTTCAGACTGATCTGGTGAGTATTTCAATAATGACCAAAAAACCGAAAACTCGTAACATCTTTTATTACTAAAGGGATCATGGTGGTCGTTTTGGAAATAAATCCCGTGATTTTGACAAGGACGTCTTGTTTCGACAAAACAACCATAGCCACCCTATCTGTGTTCATCCTTCGTCATCCATTCTTCAAATCAGCTATACACGGCTGCAGTTAAAGTTTGACGATCGCCGCTTTTAGAACCACCAGACGCTCGGGTCTGCATCCCTCGCCCTCGCCTCGCCCTCGGCTCGCCCAGCCGGATGGATATCGGAAGTGGGGCCGCTACGTGTCCCTGCAACTTCCGGTACCTAACGAATCTTCCCTCCCCCCCGTCCAAGCCCG
>JAWWLR010000155.1:15996528-16007481 GCA_035041075.1 Acraspis erinacei | reverse complement strand
GGTCGGATCGGACGTTCTCGTATCCGCTCGGCTTCGGTCGCCAAGCAGCAAAGGCGGTAAGAGTGGGATTTGACGAGGTGACAGATTTTAGCTCCCGGAGCTCGTCCGTGGCCATCCCTGCTCTAATCACTAAACCACGGGATTTTAAACTTTTTAATATAAAACTATAAAAACAGTTTTTTTTAATTAAAAATTTAGAGAAACATTTAAAAAATGGGAAAATGGCAAATGTACTGGACCATTTTAAACCAAATGGCAGGCAGCTTTGAATTTCTTCACGTCAATCAATAGAAGCTCGCGTAAGAAACTAACGAGGAGGTGGGGAGGCCAAATTTACAAAACCCGGGGCTATATGCCAAATAATTATATGTTCGTTGGCGTAACGAAGGCAAAAGGCGGAGTTCAAAGAAGATTCACTCATCGCCTGCTCACACCTTTAATTTTTTACAAGAGTTTTTTCCATATTTTTAATTTGCAAGTCTTGAATTTTGAACTCCTTTGTAATTGAAGGCTTTCAATTTGAAACTTTCATTTTTATCGTCTCGAGACACTGAAGTAGCTTTGGACTACTTTTTCGTACGCATTTTTTTTGGTATACCTTGAAAAGTTCCGTATAACAGACTTTACGATCTTCCCCTATTCCCCTCTTTACCTCCTTTTTAAAAATAATGCCCAGTTTTTGCCCTGTTTTCAAGAAACTTCGTCCCAATAAGAAAATCAAAATGTTTTTTTTTTAAAGGTAAATATTATATAATATAATATATAATGTAAATACTTACTTAAAAATTCCACAATTTTGTTAAAAAGTTATCCTTTTTGGTTGATAATTAAATTGTTTTGCTGAACATTCATCCTCACTGAAAAAAATGATTAGTTAAGCCAACTATTTAGTTAGTAAGATATGGTGCTGCTACTTTATTAGTTGAAACTAATATTCAATTAGTTGCCACAATAATTCTATTAGTTGCAGCGTCTATTAAGTTAGTAACCGCAACTAATTAAATGGTTGTCCCAACTAACCAAATAGCAGTACCATATCTTACTAACTGAATAGTTGGCCGAACTAACCATTTTTTGCAGTGCTTTTGGATAGAAAAGTGGTCCTTTTGTATTGAAAATTTATCTTTTGTTAGAAAAGTAACCTTCTTTGGTTGAAAGTTAATTGTTTTTATTGGAAAATTCTACTTTTTTTGTGCAAAATTCATCTGTTTGGTTCAAAATTTAACTATTTTGTTGAAAATGAATGATTAATTCTGATGTAATTACATCATTACTTCAAGAGTTAAAGTTAATTCCTTTTAATTGAGAATTATACTATTATTTTTGAAAAATTCCTTTTTTTATTATGTTTCTGATTCAGAATCAAACTCTTTTGCCTAAAACTTCTACTATTTTGTTGAGAATTAAATTTATTTGTCAAAAAGTTATCTTTTTTGTTAAAAATTCAACTATTTGGTTGCAAATGAATGTTTGCTGGAAAATTAATTTTTTTTTTTAAGTTAAATCTATTTTAAAAAGTTTAAAAGAAATATTTTTTGATAAAAAGTTCAACTGTTTTTGGTTGAAAAATCAACTTTTTGGTTAAAAATTTCAATATTTTTTCAAAAAATTCAGTTTTTGAAAAACTTTTTTTTGAAGTTCAAATGTTTTGCAGAAAATTCGCCTTTTTGGTTCAAATTTTGTTCACTCTTGACTGTAGGTTTGAAAATTCATCGCGTTAAAAATGCAATTGTCTGCTTGAAAATTAAACTTTATTGTTTAGGTTCCAATTATTATATTTTAAGTGAAAAAGTAATCTTTATTGGTAAAAATTCCACTCTCTTTGGTTGAAAATTTGTTTTTTATTGATTGAAAATTAATTTTTGGAACTTAACATTGAAATATTATAACGATCATAACTATTTATAACTTTTTGGTTGAAAATTCGCATTTTTGGTAAAATAATTATTATTTTTGGTTACAAATACATTTTTCGGGATGAAAACTTAACTGTTTCTATAGAAAATGTAATTATTTTGGTGAAAACTAAATTTTTTGTTAAAATTCATATTACCGCATTAAAAATTTAACTATCTTCTTAAGAATTTGTCGTTCTGAACCGAAAGTTCGTCCTCTTGGATTGAAATTTACAAAAAACAAATAATTCTCGTAAAAGAAAACATTTTTAAATGATTTAAAAAATCCTCATAATTTACATTGAAAGAAAAAAGTGTGTTTGGGGGGGGAGTCTAATTGAAAATTTCACTTTTTTTGGCACAGTGCATTTAACGTGACACGTTCTGCTACCGCAATTTGGCAACCTCATCCATGGGGGCCAAGGTTCTATTTCAGTCTACTCGCTACCGGTCAGCGTGCCAGGACAAGCGCAATGCACTCCTTATAAACTACCACATTCTTGCAATATCAGTCAGGTTGTACCACGAATTTTTTAAATTAAATTTTTACTTTTATTTTTGAATTAAATCAAGGTCGAATCCAGTTCTGCTGCATCACGTTTCGAGCGAAAATAAATCTTAAACAATTTTTTAAATAAAATATAAAATTGATATTATTAATAAATTCCGACAAAAAATGCAGATAACATATTATATTCGGTTAAAATCACTAAAATCTCGTTTGTTTAAATTGTTAAGTCTTATTCGAAACTTCATGATCTTTTGTTTTATTTCACGGACTTTCTGTGAAAACTGTTTACATAACCTAAAATTCTTTGAAAATTATCAATTTTCTTTACAATATATACCAATTTTTGGTGAAAAACGCGAGGATCACTGAAAATTGTTCAAACCTTTCAAATCTTCTTTAAAATCCAATGATTTTTAATTAAAAATAGGAATTTCTTGTATAAAAGGCCAACATAACCTAAAATTGTATAACAATTATGAATCTACTCTGAAATCTAATGATATAAAAAAATTAAAAATACAAAGTTTCGAAGAAAAACTCCAACTCAACACATTATTAAAAAATTTACATTTTCCTCGAAATATAATTATTTTAACTAAAAATACCGATTTTTAATGGAATATGATAAGATGACCTAAAATTGTAAAAAAATTGCATTTCTTTAAATTCGAATGATTTCTTACTAAAAATGCCAATTTCTAAAGAAAACTATCAAAACATTTGAAACTGTTTGAAGATTGTAAATTTTATTATTTTTCACAAAAATCATTCGAATTGCTACCAAAATAGTTGATTTTTCAAAAAGCAATATAAATTTTTAACAAAACGGTAATTTTTAATTAAATTGTTGAATTTTCTACAAAAAATATGCATTTTCAACTAGAGTTCTACTTTCAATAAAGTAGTTTAATTTTCAACCAAAAAAATTACTTTTTTACCAAGAAGATAAATTTTCTACTAAAAAAAAGATGAATCTTCAACAAATTTTAAGAATTTCCAATAAAATTGCTGAATTTTTAAGTCAAAAAGACGAATAATTATATACAAAACAGTGAAATTTTTAACCAACTAGTTAAATTTTAGATAAAAAAATATGAATTTTCAACGGAAAAAGATAAATTCTTAGCAGAACTCTCAACACTTTATATTTAAACAACAAAATATTTCAGTTTAAATCAAAAATCAGTTGAATTCAATTAAAAAAGACAAATCTAAAAAAGTTATATCATTAACCAAAACACTATTATAAAATAATAAAATTAGAAGTTTCTGAAATGGCAAAAGTAGAAAAGTAAGGGCGTGTTTAATTCAAGATTCCTCTTAATGACCGGTTACCTACATCGGGAATATTTCACAGCCCAAGTGGTTCGTGTCCGTGCTAAGTTTCCAGAATATTCTCGAAGGTTACCGATGATCTATACGCAACAAATAAATCATTCTTCTTTTTCTTGAAGTTTCTTACGTCAAATTCGTCACTCAAAATTACACAATATAATTTTATGCCATAATCGGCAACGACGGTGATTTTCGGGGATATTCTGGAAACTTAGCACGGACACGAACCACTTGAAATATGTAATCGTCTCGATGTCAGTAACATATCGGTAACAGGAATCTTGGATTTAAAATCCTCTTACTAATCTACTGAAAATATATCAACAAATTTGAAAGACTTTTTGAAATTTTTCAAGAAAATAAAAAATATGGAAATTTGTTCGATATTGAAGAAATTTTGGCAACAGGGAACACAAATCAAGGTCGAGAAATCCCTGGAATTGCATATAGTACATAAAGGACAAAGAAAATGAAATTGACTCTCTTGTGGTTTACGATGGTAGTAAAAGTTGAAATAGGGTTGAATATAGTGAGACATACGGACCAATGAAACGAATTGGAGGGATGCAACTACGTCCGAGGAATACCTGATGTAATTAAAGGAGTGTGCGTTATGCTTGAATGCAACTTGAATGCGTGTAATCTAACCACAACCAATAACAATAAACTGGAATTAACTGTTATACCAGGACCACAAAAATTAATTAATCGTTATCAACTTTGTTCCACTTCTGAATAACAATCTATCCAATTTCTTTAAAAAAATGAATGTGAACAGAACTGTTATTGTTATTTTTATCAGATTTCCCAGACAAAAATTCTCTCAAAACATGAAGAATAGGGTGATTTTTGAATTTTCAAGAAGAAAGTTCATTTTGAACCAAAAAATATGCATTTACAACCAGTTGGTTGAATTTTGAACCTACAAAGATGAATTTTTAACCAAATAATCGAATCTCAGATGAAAAAAATTTTTTTAATTCAATCAAAAACACATGAATTTTAAACCAAATAGCTAAATTTGAAGCCAAAAGTTTGTATCAGAAAATATTAATTTTCAACAAAAAATATATATATTTGCACCTTCAAAGATCAATTTTCAATGTAAAAGGTTGAAATTTAAATAAAACAGTTGTATTTTAGTCAAATAGTTGAATAATGAATATGAATTTTCTACTACAAAACAAAAAATTTTCAATTGAAAAGGAGGAAATATAAACAAAACAGCCGAATATTCGACCGAAAAATGTGAATGTAACAAAACGATTGAATCTTAAGCAAAAAAATAAAATTTTCAAGAAAATAGTTGAATTCTTAGTAAATTAGTTGAATAATGGATAGTTGGATATTTTTATACACAAAACAGTTAAATTTTCTATCAAAAAAGATCACTAACAAAGTAGCTGATTTTTCCAGAAAATGATAAAATTTTCAACAAAATAGTCCAAATTTCAACGAAAGAGATGAATTTTTAATTAGAAAATATCCTTTCAATTACAGATATAAATTGTCGATCAAAAATGGACTAGTAATCTTTTAAACTTGAAAAATTAATTCTCAAGAAAAAAATAGTCGAATTTTTCAGTAAATAATTAAATTTTCAACAAAATAGTTGTTTTTTTAACCAGATAACTAAATTTTCAACTTACGAAGATGAATTTTCAACCAATGTTCAACAAAAAATTGGAATGGCTACATTTTCAGATTAAAACTTAATTAAAAAGAAAATTACCAACAACAGGATTCTTACAAATAAGTAATTTTATTTTGAACCAGATTAGCAGAGTTTTTAAACAAAAATCTGAATTTTCAACCAAAAATTTAATTTTCAGCCAAATAGCTTAAATTTGTACCAAATTGTACCAAATTTGTACCAAATCTTAGATTTACAATTCAACCAGAAGAATTTTCTACAAAATAGTTGAATTCTCAACCCGAAAATGTAAATTTTTAACAAAAAAGTTAATTTGCGACCAAATAGTTTAAGTTTCAACTAAAATTATGAGCCTTAAAAAATGAACGTTTAACAATGTAGTTAAACTTTTAACCAAGTAGCTGAGTTTTGATAAAAAAAAATTAATTCTTAACAAAAAACAGTAGAATAATTCTCGACCAAAAAAGCTTACTTTGTAACATAATATTTGTTATTTCTTTCATTAAATAAATTTTTGTCTAGAGGGTACCCGGGTACCCTGGTTGTTCCCTGGGACTACTTTTTTGTCAACAGATAAATTTACATGCAAAAATTTTTTTTGCATATCTAACCAATCAAATAGTTTCCAAAAAAGTCAAACCGCGAGAAACTGGGAGCTCAAATAGAAAAAAATTCAAAAAGTAATTGATAAAAATGTAAGGTGGTGGGCACCTGGGTACCCGGTTGTGCACATAAGGGTTAAATTGAGAGGGATGAACTTTTAAGAAAAAATGATTGGATTTTTCTTATCGGGTTCTATTACTTCAGTTTTAATTTAAGCGAAAAATGAGGAAAAGGGGAAATTTGTTGAAAACAAGGAAAAAATTAGGAATAGGGAAAAGAACGTAAAGTCTGTCATGTTCCAAATTAAACAAATAATTTTTCTTAGTTTGTTGTTATCGGTGCAATAAGGCATAGGCGAATGTCGTCCAGGTTGGGAGACTATATAGGTTGGGGCACTGTATAGGTTGGGATATTGTATAGGTTGGGGCATTGTAAAAGTTGGGACACATTATAGGTTGGCACATTGTATAAGTTGAAACACAGTATAGATTTAGAAACTGTATAGGTTGGGCCACTGTATAGGTTGAAACATTGTATAGGTTTAGGACACTGTATAGGTTCGAACATTCTAGAAGTTAAGACACTGTATAGATTCGGAAAAAGTATAGGTTGGGACAGTTTATAGGTTCGGAAACTGTACAGGTTGAAACATTGTATAGGTTAGGACACTGTATAGGTTGGAACATTCTATAAGTTGAGACACTGTATAGATTCGAAAAAAGTATATGTTCGGAAATTGTATAGGTTGGAACACTGTATAGGTTGAAACATTGTATAGGTTAGGACACTGTATAGGTCGGAACATTCTATAAGTTGAGACACTGTATAGATTCGGAAAAAGTATACGTTGGAACAGTTTCTAGGTTCGGAAACTGTATAAGTTGGGACACTGTATACGTTGGGACACTGTGTAGGTAGGGAAACTGTTTAGGTTGGGACATTGTATAAGTTTAAAAACAGTATAGATTTAGAAACTGTATAGGTTGGGACACTGTATAGTTTGAAACATTGTATAGTGTAGGACATTGTATAGGTTAAAATATTGTAAAGGTTAGGACACTGTATAGGTTGGAACATTGTATAAGTTGAGACACTGTATAGGTTCGGAAACTGTATAGGTTGGGACACTGTGTAGGTTGGGAAACTGTATAGGTTGGGAAATTTTATAAGTTGAAACACAGTATAGATTTGGAAACTGTATAGGTTAGGACACTGTATGGGTTGAAACATTGTATAGGTTAGGACACTGTATAGGTTGAAACATTGTATAAATTAAGATACTGTATAGATTCGGAAACTGTATAGGTTGGGACACTGTGTAGGTTGAGAAACTGTATTGTTTGGGATATTGTATAAGTTGAAACACAGTATAGATTTGGAAACTGTATAGGTTCGGACACTGTATAGGTTGAGAAAACGTGTTTCTTTATTTCTTTGCACTGGTGCCATCTGTATTATTGTCACATAATAGTATCAATAGTAGCTTAATGTGTTATTAATTAATTGAATTGATGTCTTTTCCCCAAAAATTAAAAATGCCGTTAAAGGTATAGGTTGGGACACGTGTGCCGAATATGTTGGGAGAATTTTTTGAACCTGAGATTTGCAATTGCTCATTTTGATGTAAAATCCCAATTAAATAAATATTTACTAAAAGGTATACTGTGGCATTTTAAAGTTATTTTTACACTCATTTTTTATGTTATAACTGTCCCAAGCTACACTAAACATTTGTTTGCAGATTAGAAAACATTCAGAAAATCGGCTGTAATTTTTTTGCATCTTAATTATACCTGTTTTGTTTACAAAAATTAAGATGTTTAACAAACCTTCAAAAGGGTGTAATGAAAGCCAAAAAATATTATTATGGAAAAAAGTCATGGGCGAACAACAAAACCAGTCCCAAACTTTACGAAATTCCCCTACATTAATGTGACTAGCAATTATCAGTTGAACAGATAAGTTTTAAATTAAGACGGAATAATTCAGATAACTATTGGTACATAAATAACTTTCGGAGGTCAGTAACAAAACAAATAATAATCTTGAGTGCAAAACATCATCAATTATGTTGCAGCACTTTTATCTCAGAATCATCCTTTATATTTCGTGTACCCCTATATCAGAGCAATTAATCAGAAAATACGAGTAGCATTTCATAAACAGTGCGTCCAGATTCGAGATAAAAAATTACAATTTCAGGCCTCGGGCTCAGTTCAGAGAACAAAAGTAGTGCAAATAGCGTCACAAATTTATAAAAATAGTGTAAAAATAGTTTTCTAACATTTTTTAAGCATTAAACTTATGTGTAGTCCGAATTTAAAAGTATGCAATGGAAAATTAAATTGCTTTTTAAGAAAAATCCCCAGTTTGTTAATTTTGTTTTATAATTTTAAAAGTATTTAAAGCGAATTTCGATGTTTATTTAAAATGTTATTCTTACTCTATAAAATATCAAAATTCCTATTTATTTATCGTAGACAATAAAGTCTAACTATTTTTGGTTCAAAGTTCATTCTTTTCGGTTGAAAAGTTTACTGTTAAATTCTTGGTTAAGAATTCATCTTTTTTATTTAAAATGTTATTATTGGGTTTAAAATTCAAGTATTTTAATCTTTTTCTTTGAAAAATTCATATCTTTCCGTAGAAATGTATCCTTTTTTGGTAAAAAAGAAAATGTTTGGATAAAAAATTGACCCCTTTTGATCAAAAATTAACTTTATTGTTGAAAATTCAACAATTGGGTAGAAAATTAAACTATTTGGTTAAGAATATCTGTATTTTGTTGAGAATTCGCCTTTCTTAGTAGAGAATTTTTTGTTCGAAAATTCGTTCTTTTTTGTTTTCTTAAATCCAACTTTTTTTTAAATTTTAAATTACAATCTGTTTTGTTAAAATATCAAGTATTACAAAAACTCTTAATACTTTTTGGAAAGTTCATTTTTGGTGAAAGATGCATAATTGTAGTCGAATATTAGTTGTTTTTTTGTTAAAAAGTTAATTTTTTTTACCTGAAGATTTAATTATTTTGTTAAAATTTCAACTAATAGGTTGAATATTCAACAATTTGATTGATACTTTTTCTCTTTCTTGTCTATCAAGAGTATTTTGTCGAGCATTAATCTTTTTTTAGTGCATCTCTTTCTGCAGAAATTTCCACTTTTTTAAAAAAATGCCAGTATTTGGTTAAAAATTACTCTCTTTTGGTTAAAAAATAAATTCATCGTTGAAAATCCAACAATCTGGTAGAAAATGAAAGATTGAGTTGAAAATTATTTTTGTCAGAATACGTCTTTTTTGGTAGAGAATAATTTCTGTTTTGTTAAAAAGACAACTGTTTTCTTGAAAATTATTCTGTTATAGTTGAGGATTCAAGTGTTCTGAAAAAAATTGTTTTTGTTAGTTAAATCCGACAGTTTTTGTTTTTAAATAAAAATTTTTTTGGTTCAAATGTCAAATATTACAGCAGCAATTACTTCTTTCATAAAATTTTTGATTTTTTTCGTCGATGATACATAATCTTAGTTGAAAATTAGATTTTTTTTCGTTAAAAATGAAATATTTTAACTCAAAATTGAACTATGTTGTTCAAACTTTCAACTTATTGGATGAAAATGAATGATTGTTAAAAATTGAACTATCTGATACAAAATTAAATTGTTTTGTAAAAACTGGGTTTTTTTATTGAAAAATAATTTGCTTAACTAAAAATTTAAAAGCTCCATTTTTGTTAAAGAATTGCTTTTATATAGTTTAAAAATTGAACTATTCACTTCAAAATTTTGTAGAAAAAAAATACATAAATTAAATATTATTTAAATAAAATTAGGACTAACTTCAAATCGATGACTTAAACTACTATATTTAGCTGAAAATTTGTGTCATCTGTGGAAAATTCGGCTATCTTTGTAGAAAAATCATTTTCTTAGTTGGAAATTCGACTATTTGGTTAAAAAAATTAAATTTTGATAAGAATTAATCTTTTTTGGTAGAAATGGAATCTTCTGCGTTGAAAATTTATCTTTTTGGTTGAAAATTTAAATAATTGGTTGAAAAACCAAAAGTTTTGTAGGAAGCTCATCTTCTTGGTTAAAAATTTAATTGTTTGGTTAAAAGCTAATCTGTGGTTGTTGAGGATTCAACTATTTTTGATTTAAAAAGAAAAATCTTCGCTTGTTAAAAAATATCAACAATTACATTTTCTGTTAAGAATGAACCTTAAAAAAGGGACAGTAAAAATGAGGAAAATTTTTTATTACTTAACACTTTCTAAATTACAGAATTAGAAAGTCGATATTTGAGTCACAAAAAATGATCATCAGAAAAAAATTGACCGATTGTTTAAAAGTTGATTTTTTTCGCAAAAGAATTCGACTTCCCAGAGTTCCTGTTTCCCAACTAATTCGCAGGAGCAAGCCATTGTTTTCACGCACGAGTCTCTTTATGTGTGCATTTCCTGATTTCACTTCCAATTCTACAGAAGAACAGGCTTAGTCGTTTACTGACTTGAGATTGTTGATAAACGCTGTGTACTGCATAGTTGAAACCGAATGGCACCGATTCTATTCCCTTGGGCGAAAAAAGTCTCCCAAAATAACTATTTCTCTTGGGTACAAACATTTCGAAACATTATATAGAATTCACAGTAAAACATTAACAAAATAGGTTGCTAAAAACAAAACGAAGTAACTTTTATAGTAAATTTACTACATTTTTATTAACATTCAGAGACTGTATGTGAAAATTTAAAAAAATTTATGAATGGTAAGATAAATACAAGTTATCGTGATCGAAACAAGTGCGCAGTTAGCAACTGCGCACTCCTGGCTACTTCCTCGCGTTCGAAGCGGACAAAGCATGGTGGTTGTGGTCATGGGCGGCAAATGAATGAAAAGGGTTGTGTTTCAGTGGTTTTCCGCCCATGATCATGCAGTGAAACTATTTTTTCCGATATG
>JAWWLR010000155.1:15930809-15942183 GCA_035041075.1 Acraspis erinacei | reverse complement strand
CCCCAAATCGTAACCGACTATATCAATTATTAATATTGAAATAGCAAGTATTAATATAAAATTTCTTTCAGTGTAGCAATTTAAAATATTTTGTTGTTGCAATTTACATTTTTGCTTTGTTAAAAATCAATGTTCTTGAAGGAAAATTCATTGCTTTTTTTCTTTATTAAAAATTTAACTATTTGGTTAAAAATTAAACTTCTTTGTTAAAAAATATTTTTTTATCGACAATGATTCATAATTGTATTTGAAAATCCATCTGCTTGGTAAAAATTTTAATTTCATTCTTGCTTTGCTGAAATTTGTTTAGTGGCAAATTAAACTTTTTGCGTTGAAATTCTTATGTAATGTTGAAAATTCGTTACTTTTCGTAGAAAATTACTCTTGCTTGTTGAAAATTCATATTTTTTATTAAAAATTGAACTACTTGGTTGAAGATTGAAATGCTTTGTTAAAAATTTCTTCTATTGGCCAAGGATTCATATTTGAAAATTCACGTGCCTGGTCAAAATTTTAACCATTTTTTTGTTGAAATTTGATTATTGCTCTGCTGAAAATTAATATTTTTTAATTAAAAATTAAACTTTTGCTGAAACTTCGTCTTTTTTGTTAGGGAATTAGTTTCGTTTGTTAAAGATTTTGTTGTCCGAAATTCAACTAATCCTTGGTTTAAAATTAAAATGTTTTGTAACAAAAATCATTAATCTTTTAATAATTCATCATTTTATTTGAAAATTCATCTATTTGTTAGAAATTCGAACTATTTTGTTTCTGAAATTTCGTTTTTGCTTTGTTGAAAATAATCCTTTTTAGTTGAAAATTAAACTTTTGGTTGAAAACTCATGTGCTGTGTTGAAAATTCCATCTTTTTTAGTAGAAAATTAGTCTCGTTTGTTAAAAAAATTTATTTAAATTAAACTATCTTGTTGAAAACCCGTTTTTTATTGTAAAAAATATAAACTATAATTTTTTACGGAAATGATCACAATTACATCTGACGAATTCTGATGTAGAAAAGGGATTGTTTTTATGAACTCGCTTTTTTATAAATCATATTAAAAATTATTTCGTCCCAAAATTTCCTGTTCTAAGCCAGAATTATATTTATTAAAAAAATTTCTACTTTAATTCAGAAATATAATAATTACGCTTTTCCAATGTTTGGGACAAAGAATTTAGAAAATTCTGATAAATTCTAACTTGCAGCAGGGACGGTTTTTATCAATTCTCTTCTTATAAATCAGAATTACAATTATTAATACAATTATTAAATTATTAGGAAATATAGTAACTCCATTTTCCGAAATTTTAGGTTACAAAGTGAACCTAAAATTAAAATTATATAATTCTTCACGAAAATTCCGTTATTATTTAAAAAATTCCCTGTCCCAAAGTAATAATTATAATTCTTGACGAGAATTCACTTTCGAAATTATATTGCTTTACTGAAAGTCCCTCTGCAAAACTAAAAATTAAAGGCTGTGTCTAGTCGTCCCGAATTTCGGGATGACGAGACACTGCGAAAATTAAAATACTTTTAGAAAATTTACTGTTTCAATTCAGAACAAGAGACACCCTGCTCATTTATCACATTTTTCTTCAAAGAGAAACCTATTGTTTTGTATTCAAGAAGCAAACAAAAATTATTACATGGAAGTAATAATAACAAAAAAGACAATACGCCTTTCTCTGTAATTCCCCTCCACTAATTGCAAAAATAAAATGACTTTTTAATGACCATCTTGTCGTAAATTCAATCCAAAGGACAAAGGCTAGCTGCAAAAAAAAACGGATCGAAAGGTGGAATGACCCGCAGAATTAGAAGCCTATAAAAGCCTGTTAATTTCATAAAGCTTCTCGTCTTTTATTAAATCTCAGAAAGGATTTAATTAAAGCTTTATTTTCTGCGAGCATTGCTTCCTCGTTAAATAACCCGCAATAATTTTTAATTTTTTTTATCGTAGCAGCATTTTTTATACGGAAAAGAGCAAAAATAAAATGCAAGATCGAGGTTTCCAATTGCCTTTTTCAGCGATAATCGGAGTAAGAAGCCTTAGAAATTCGTTCGGTAAAAAAACAGCATTCGAAAAAAAGGGTTCGACCGTCTGCTAGAACTCCCTCGATGTTACAAATCAAACCTTTCCATTTGCAATGCGCCGGTGTAAATCAAATTTTTCATTTTCCTCGAATTTTTGCCTACAGTTTCGGATATTTCATGTTGCTCTTCTTTGACCTATGCAGGGATTTTTTTACCTTTCAACAACAAATATTGTTCAAGCGATATAACTAAAATTCAGTTCACTCGGGAGTAAACGAATCGCATCGATCCCTGCCGACGGCAATCTCATTGTTTTCAAAGGAAAATAGAAAATGAGCTTCTATATATTTGTGTATTAGTTAGCCAAGAGAGATTTTCGATTGTCCTTCATTTTGGGTATATTATTTTCATTCTTTAAATACAGGTGAAGCTATCTCAAATTTTCTAAATTTGACCTCAAGATTATTTTATCGACAAATGAGTAATCATCAAATAATGGAAGGTCAGCTACCCAAAATTTAACTATTTAGTATAAAATCACTCAGAAAAAATTTGTCTTTATTGAAAAGAACTGTTTTCTTGGATATACATGGAAATTTGGTTGAATAAAACAAATTTTTATAGGTCCAACAAAATATTTCACTGATCCAACAAAATTTCTTTGTTGAATCTACGAAATACTCGATCTATCAAAAGGTTTGATTAAAACAACTTAAAAATTTAGTTGGGACAACCAAATATTTTGTTGTTAATATATTAACGATTTCGGGTGACCATAAAACTTCATTTTCAAAATTTCTTGACTTTTACCTGATTTCTCCCTGACCAATTTTTGATTTTCCCTTAAGATTAATATTCAAAAAGCAATATTTTAATCTTCTAACATTTTTAACACAAAATCTTTTATAAAAGGACACAAAAAATGAAATATCTGATTAAAATTAAAAATATTCAATTAAAAAAAAATGTAACCGAGAAAGAATACTTTTCTACGATGCAAGATCAATTTTTAACCTAAAGGATGAATTTTCGACCAAAACAAATTACTCATTATTAAAATACTTGAATTTTTAACAAAAAATATTCAACTTCAACCAAAAACAGTTGCATTTTCAATCAAATAGTTGATATTTCAAAAATAAAAAATTATTTTTTAAGTCAAAGAAACGAACTTTAAACAAAATAGTTGAATTTTAAACCAAATAGTTACATTTTAAAGGCAATTTTGTTGAAAGAAATTTAAATTTTTAACCCAAAAAGATTAATTTTTAACAAAAAGATGAATTCTGAATGAAAATTGTAATAGGCGACATTGCAATCATAAAAGCAAATTTTCAACAAAATAGTTGAATTTAAAAAAAAGTTAAATTTTGAACAAAATGGATGAATTTTTAATGGAAAAGTTGTAATTTCAACCTAGAAGATAAATTCTAATCAAATAGTTTAATTTTCAATAAATAACTGTTTTCAGAGAAAAACAGACGAATTTCCAATAAAATAGTTTAACTTTTAACTTAATATTCGAATTTACAATAGTAAATTCTGAACGAAAACTTTAATAGTCGATTATTTTAAACAAAAAAGTAAATTTTCAACAAAATAGATATATTTTTAACAAAATAGTTATAGGAATTTTCAAAAAAAAAATATGCATTTTCAACCAAAAATAAAAAAGCTACATTTTTTGTAAAAAAATAATGTTGAACAAAAACAAACGAATTTTTAACAAAACAGTAAAATTGTTCGTCCAAATTGTTGAACTTTCAAGACGATTTGTCCGTAAAACAGTTGAATTTACAACCGAGGAAGAATAGTTTTCTGAAAAAGACGTTTTTTCAACTACAAAAAATCAATTTATAAAGAAATATGAAAAAATTTCATTTACAGCTAAAAAATTAATTTTAAACACACAAACAAACGTATTTTTAAACAAAAATATGAATCTTCAACTAAAATTATAAATCTTTCACAAAAAAATGATTTCTTGAATAAAGTACCTTAAACCAAGTAGTTCAATTTTCAACCAAGAAAAATTGATTTTCAATAAAGCAATTAAATTTTTATTAAAAAAAATAATAATTTTTTACTAAACAATACGAATTTTAAACAAAAGAAGCATAGTTTTCTAAAAAAAAAACGAGTCTTCAACTAAAAAAATTCAGTTTTTAACAAAAAGTGAAAAAATACATTTCTAGCTGAAAAATTAATTTAAAAAAAAATGAATTTTCAAGAAAATGGTTCTATTTTCAACCAAATGGATGAACCTATGTGAAAAGCTTATATACAGTTTATATATAGTGGATAAGACAATGATATTTTCATTTGTTTTATGAACTTTTCTATGTAAAATAAATGAAGAATATCAGTGTTTTCCCAACTATATATAAATTATATATAACTTTTTCACTTGGGAACCTTCATCCTTTACTAAAACAGATAATTTTGAAACCAAAAAAGGAATTTTTCAAAAAGCTTCATTTTCATTTTCAAAATTTCCTGATTTTTTCCACTTATATTTTCCCTGACTAATAAAATTCCCTGATTTCTAGTGTTTCCCTGACCTACGGTCATGCTGCAGACCTCTCAAAATTTCAAAATCTATTCTCGCTTGAGAAAAATTTGGCTAGAGAGGTGAATGATGCTCAGGGTCAGATGATGCACTAAGAGGATCAGCTTTTGAGCTTTGGTTGTAATTCGTGGCTAGGAGGATAGAATGAGGTATTATAGCCGAGGTATTATAATGCCAGTTATCAGGTACGAGATATTGTGGGGTAGGCAACTTATTGGAATTAACCATAATTGTGTCTGGGTAAATTCCCCTGATCACAATCAAGCATTAATAATGTCTGATATTTGTTACTAATAATACGATTATATCCAGTAATGTTGAGTTTTTCGATCTACTGATCTATCAAATTTATTTAAAAAATAAATAACTAATCAATTTAATATTAATGAATTTGGAAGATCAGTTGATAAAAAAACTTAACATCAATATCAACATCAATAAATTTTTTTTTAATTTCAACTTTCAACCAAATGATTGAATTTTCAACCAAAAGAGTTTTTCCTTAACTTAATTAATTATTATTATGATCCGGGTAGATTCTGTCGGAATAAAAAAATAAATAAAAATTTATAATTCTTCACGGAAATTCCCTGTTCCAAACTAAAAAGTATAATTATTTACGGGAATTCCGTGTTCGAAAAAAAATTAGAAGTAATTTTTAGAAATATCTCATTATTTATATTACAAACACAAATAACATTTCAAACAAATAAAATAAAAAATGTAATTCCTCATAGGAATTCCCTGTTCCAAGTCATAATTACATTTTTTCAAAAATCCCCTGTTCTAAATCAGAATTATATTAATTTAAAAAAAATTATATTATAATTCAAAAATAAGGTAATTCCATTTTCCAACATTTTCAAGAGGAAAATTTAAAATTTGACTTAGAACCAATTTTTTCTAACATAGTTATATGTCCAGTTGACTAAATTATTTTTTAACAAAAAATATGATTTTTGAACAAAAAAATTAATTTTCAACCAAACAGTTTCATTTTCTACGAAATTGTTGAACTTTTACATCAAAAAGACGAATTTCATAAAAAACAATTTATTTTGAAACCGAAAATATGAATTTTCAACAAAAAAGGTTACTTACAATGAAAATTAAATTTTCAACTAAGAAAAAAATCAATTTTCCGTAAGAAAAAATCTCTGCAACAAGTAACGATTTTCACAAAAATGGGTAAATTTTGAACAGAAAAAATGCATTTTCAACTATAATAAAAAAATTAAAAGAATTTTCAAGAAAACAGTTCAACATATATTTTAAACCAAAAAATCAATTTTAAACCCAATAGTTGAGGCTTCATATAAAAAAGATTTTTCAACTACAAACTTTAGATTTTTACTAAGAAAGATAAATTGCAAACCAAAAATGGAATAGTTAAATTTTGAGTTAATAAAATTAATTTTGAATCAAAAATGAAACTAATTTGTTGAGATTCTTAACAAAAAAGATGAGTTTTGAACAAAATAATTGATTATTAAAGAAAATAATTCAATTTTCAAACCAACAAATTTTGTAACAAAAAAGCAGAAAGTGTAACCAAAGTGTTCGAAAGTGAAATTCATAATTCTTTTCAAAAATTCCGTGTTCTGAATCAAATTTTTTATTTTTCCCAGGGAATGAAATTCCCGGCTAGGTAGACACTTTTCTGATATTATCAATATTCATTAATACTGATGTCTTAATTATGATTTTACAATACCGATTGTTACAATATTCTCTGATAGCTTAAATCTCGATTCTTTTAATTTTTCATCTAACGCAATATCTCTTTTGAATAAAGTCACAGGTGAAAATCAAGTCCGACTAGTACTGAATAGAAAAGATACATTTCTTAACAACAATGAAACAGTTATATTTTCAGTTAAAAAATTCATTCTCAAACAAATAGTTGAATATTTAATTAAAAAGATTAATTTTCTAATAAAAGAAGGAATCGAATTTTCAACTAAAGAAGATCAATTTGCAACTAAACATGAAGTGTGTAGTTAAATTTTCAGTTAATAAAAATAAATTTTAGGGAAAAAAAACCTGACTTGTCAACGAAATAAATTATATTTTAAACCAAACAAATGAATTTTCAAGTAAAAAGAATAATTTTCCACTAGAAATATTGCAACTGAATAGTTTAATCTTCAAGAAAAACAGAATAATTTTCAATCAGCTTAATTTTTTCTACAATTTCATCAAAAATTTTGAATGTTTAAAAATCAAGATATAAATTTGGTAGAAAACTCCCTGTTTCAAAGTCGAAATTACCATTCTCTTCGAAAATGCCCTATTCAAAGTCACTATTACCGGTTACTGCTGACTGTATCAATTTTCAGTAATACTGATGTCATAATTATGATTTTACACTCCGGATTGTTATAATATCCCCCACTAGCTTTAAAATCGATTCGGTTATTTTTTACATCTGACATCACTATTTCTTTTGAATTTATGTCTCATCCGCCACAAGCTTAACCTCGAATTTTTTGACAGTTGATGACAGCTGAAGCATATCTTGATCGATTTAGCGATAAAGAGTGAGAAAGAGGAAGAAGAATTACACCTTACTAATAATGAAGCAACTACTAGCTAAGACTTACCGATATAAAATTTGTGGCTGTCACCCGGTGTCGATTTGGGATCACAGTTAATTGATAACAAAACTTTAAAAAAATGTCACAAACACACACGATCACAAACAATAAATCAAGTATAATAAAGAGAGACGATAAAAAGAAGACGAAGAAGAAGAAGAAGAAGCAGAAGAAGTTGATGAAATAAGAATTGAAAAACAACAACAGTCTTCTCGCGCCTATCACAGAAGTCTCCAGGTAGTCTGGGGCTGCAGGTGGTCCAAGTTTGCTCCTCTACCTTTATCACGAATCTACTTGTTATATCACAACGAATCTTAATGCCAGTTTGATTCTCCGAATGCGCTCAGAATGGTTGGTCCTTGTGCTGGTCAAGAAGACGATTATATGGTTCTTCGGGATGGAGAGAGAATCGAAGGTCAGCGCTTTTAGCTTTCTTGAAAAATTATTTCTTTCTGTTTCAGTTTCCTTCATTCGGTTTTATCTTTCACACACTCATGCACACTCTTTTTGGCTGCTGTGTTTCTCTCTATTCTTGCAGTCATGTTCTTGAATCTCTACTAATCTTCTGTGGGATGCAAAAATGTTCCAGGGAACAGCACCGTCATCTTCCTCCGGTAACACAGCGCCGACTGACAGCTAGTCACTGTTCGCCGGTACCCTCGTGCGATTCGGCAGACAAAGATCCGAAGCCGCCCGACACTGGCCGACGAGAGCCGATCGCTGAGCCAGTCAGCTGGGACTCCGGCAAAGCGTATCACCCGCCGGGTTTCCGTCCGTCGATGGTCGAAGCGACTACTATCCGCTGCTCTTTCGTTCAGCTTAGCTTAGCTGATGTTGGCAGTTAGCTGCAAGTTTCAAATCTAAGAATATTCCAGAGAATATTGCCGATATTAAGAAATTAAAAATTCAGCTATCGGATGGGAGAGACGACGAGCGGAATATAATTATATCCTTCGATAGAAAGAATTTATTAATCGATAATCAGGAAACCGAACGGGAAATCGGGAAAAACGAGAAATGTGATTTAGTGACCGGGATTTTTCTCTAGCATTTACTAAAAAAATGAAATAGGTATCATTCTGAGTTGGCGCCGGGAATTTGTGTAAAAATAATAATTCGCACTCAAAACAGGCAATTTTACTATTCTGAGTTGGAAACGGGAATTTGTGAAGAAAAAAATCTCATTTGGAATAGGCAGTTTTCATATTCTGAGTTAGAACCGGGAATTTGTGCAAAAATCATCATTCTTATTTGGAATAGCTAGTTTTTGCTATTTTGAGTTGGAAACGGGAATTTGTGAAAAAATAATAATTCTTATTAGGAAATGGGCAATTTTACTATTCTGAGTTGTAACAGGGAATTTGTGTCAAAATAATAATTCTCACTTCAAACAGACAATTTTAGTATTCGGAGTTGGAAACGGGAATTTGTGAAGAAAAAAATGTCATTTGGAATAGGCAGTTTTCATATTATGAGTTGGAACCGGGATTTCGTGCAAAAATTATCATTTTCATTTGGAATAGGCAGTTTTAGTATTCTGAGTTGGAAACGGGAATTTGTGCAAAAATCATAATTTTCATGTGGAATAGGCAGTTTTAGTATTCTGAGTTGGAAACGGGAATTTGTGAAAAAATCATAATTCTCATTTGGAATGCGCAATTTTCAAAAAGAAGTACAATTTTGACAGGGAAAAATGCATTTCCTAAAAGAATTATTCTCATTTGAGCCAGGAAATTTAGTGAATTATTTATTATTGTAAGTTTCGAAGTGGAATTTTAGTAAAGAAATATAATTTTCAGTTTAAAATAAGGCTTTAAACAAACAAATAAAAAACGAATAATTATCAACAAAATAGTTAATTTTTATCGAAAAAGATGAATTCTCAACCAGAAGATAATTTATCTACAGGAAAAAGAAATTTTTTTCAACAAAATAGATGCATTTCCAAATAAAAAAGAGCACTTTTCATCAAACCTATAAAAGTTAAAATTTCAGTCAAGGAAATTAATTTTGGAAAAAAGAATAGGCTGTTTTAATATTCTGAGTTGGAACCGGGAATTTGTGAAAAAATCATAATTCTCATTTGGAGTAGGCAGTTTTACTATTCCGAATTGGAAGCGAGAATTTGTGAAATAATTTCCTTTAACTTCACTTTCTTGAAAAAAGTACTGCGGACGGAAGGAAATCCGATCGAATCTATAAAGATTTCTGTTAAATTTACAACAAATGAAATTAATTGCGACTAAAATTAAGAAACATCATCCATAAAAAATGCTTTTTTAACCAGAGATAATATCTTAACCAAATAGATGAATTTTCATTTTCCTCCGAAAGAGTTGAATTTTCAGCAAAATACATGAAAAAAGGATTTAACAACAAAGTAGTCAAATTTACTACAAAAGAAATGAATTTTTAAACGAAATTAAGAATTTTCAACAAAAAGAAAATTAATTTTAACCATAAAGATGACTTTTTAACCAAAAAGATTAATTTTCCACACAAAAATCGAACTTTCAAACAAAATAGAGTAATTTTCAATGAACAGTTGGATTTTCAACTAAAAAAGGATAACTTTCAACAAAGAATTGAATTATTACATTTTCAGTCTAAAAAGTTAATTTTCAACAACAAAATAAAAACAATTTTCAACGAAATGGTTGAATTTTTAACGAAAAAAGACATATTTTCATCAAAAATTAAAGTTGAACTTTCAGTTAAAACAATCAATTTACAAAAAGAATACAACCGAATAGTTCAATTTTCAACAAAAATTAAGAATTTTCAAACAAAAAAATTAATTTTCTAACAAATAGGTGGAAATTTTCATAAAATAAATGAATTTTTAAGCAAAAACTTGAATTTCCAATTGAAAGAGATCAATTTCAACAAGAAATGGTACATTTTTATATTTATAGTTTAAGAATTAATTAAAAAAAAAAACAATTTTGTAGCAAAAGAATTATAGTTTTACCTTCAGAATTAAGTTTTTAACTAAAATTTTTGTACCAAATTCTTGAATTTTTAAATGAAAAGATGAATTTTCTACCACAAAAAAATAAAAAAAAATAATTTTCAATAAAAAAAAGTAGTTCTCAACAAAATAGTTCAATTAAAAAATTTCAAACAGAGAAACAACTTTTTAACCAGCATATTAGAACTTTCACCTAAAAAAGGCCTATTTTAAACTAAAAATAAAATATTTAATTTTTTCTTGAAAAAAGTTAATTTTTAACAAAAAAGAAACGCATTTGCAATAAAATACATAAAGGAATTTTTAACCAAATAGTTGAATTTGTAAATAAAAAATAATTTTGTTTATTAAAAATGGAATGTATAATATGGCAAGAAAGAAAGATTTTAATTTTAAATCAAAAACAGATGTTTTCATCCAAAACATATGATTTTCTAACAAAATAGTTGAATCCTAAACCAAAACAGATTAGTCTTAAACCAGTTGGATCTCTTTACCAAAAAGATGCAATTTTTGCCAAAAGAGATGAATTTTTAATAAGAAAAATTTTGGGTTCTTCAAAAAACAGATAAATCTGTAACCTGAAAATAGTTTTTACAACAAAAAAGTTAATTTTAAACCAAAAAATTCAATTTTTTTACTAAAGTCTTTAGTAATTTTTAACATTAAGATCTGAATTCTCAACCGAAAATGTAATATTAGGCTTTTCAGTCAGAAAAATTAACTTTTAATTAAGAAGTAAATAGATTTTCTTATTGGTTTTTATTAATTAAGTTCAGATTTGAGTGGGAGAACGAGAAAATGGGGAAAGGAGAAAAATAGGGGAAAGACTGTGAAGCCTGCGACAAATAAATAAGAATTTTGATAATTTATTGACCAGAGAATTTTAGACTATAAAACAACTATAAAACTGTATATTCATAGGATTGAATACTTTTTTTATCCTCATTAGCCATTCAATTATTTTTTTATGCCAAGTGTTACTACGTATTTAATGGGAGAGGGGATTTTGAAATTTGATTTAAAAAATTCTCCCTTCATGAATTTTAAACCCAAGTTATTTTTACAAACTTGAATTTTTAATACATTTCCGAATTTTTTAAATTTGTAGGTTGTGCAAAATACCGAGCGGGTGGTTGGGGGGGGGGGGTAATCAGCGTTAGATACGCAAGGATTTAAAATCACGTTACGTTAAAAGG
>JAWWLR010000155.1:15891450-15905188 GCA_035041075.1 Acraspis erinacei | reverse complement strand
ATGAATTTTCAAAAAAATAGTTGAATTTTTAACCAAAAGGATTAATTTTCTACCAAAAAGATTATTTTAAAAAAAAAATCATTCTCAATCAAAGAGTTGAATTATCAACTGAAAAAGATCAATTTTCAAACAAATAGCTGAATCTTTTACTAAAAAATATCACTTTTCAACCAAAAATGGAATAGTTAAATTTTCAGTTTAAAAAATTATTCTTACAGAAAAAAACAGACTTATTTTTTAAACAAATTTATTTTAACCTTTAACCAAATTTAATTTAACCTTTAAGCAAATAGTTTTATTTTCAACCAAAAAGATGAATTAATTACTAAGATGATCAATAGCTAATTGCAATAGTTGAATTAAAAAAAAAATTGATTTTTAAACAAGACGCTTAATTTATAAACAGGAAAATTAATTTTCTAGCACGAAAGACCATTTTTAAATTAAATATATGAATTTTTAACAAAAAAGTTGAATTTTAAAATTTAAAAGGCCCATTTTTAACTAAATAGTTAAATTATCAACCCAACTAATGATTTTCCAACTAAAATGATAAATCTTTAACTCTAATAAATTAATTTTATATAAAAAGATGAATTTTTGAAAAAAGATTTCAATCTGGAAGCAAGTAGTTTTATTTTTAATCAAAACGATTAATTTTCTACCATTTTAGACCATGTAGACAAAAAAATTAAAGTCAAAAATAAAAATATATGAATATTAAACAAAATATTTGCATTATCAAATACAAATAAAACAAATTTTCAACCAAACAGTGAAATTTATAACAAAAAAATATCCATTTTCAAAAAAAAATGGAATAGAAGAATCGTTTTTATGAAGGAAGACGAATTTTATTGAAAATACACGAATTTTAAATTAAAAATATAAATTGTCAAATGATTCGTCAACTTAAATAGTTGAATTTGCAAGCAAAAACATGAATTTTGAAATAAATTGATGAACCTTTTACTAGAACCATTAAATTTCCCATAAAAAGAATTATTTTCAGCCCAGAAGATTGATTTATAATAAAAAGTCAAAATTTTCAGCTAAAAATAATTTTTCAGCCAAATATTAAATAGTTATATTTTAAGTAGGAAAATTAATTTCCAATAACAAAAAAAAAACAAGAAACAAATTTTTAACAAAATAGTTCAAGTTGCATTTGGAACAAACTTAATAAACTGAACTTTCAGCCAAAAAATTGATTTCAAACGAAAGAGCGTGTTATTCCATTTAATATTGAAATTAAAAATAAAATTAACTACACTCTTTGAAAAATTCGGCGACTTAACAAAAATTCAAAGGACTTAAAAAAAAATTCAAGTAAAATTTTTAAAAATTCAAAAGAATTAGGAAAAATTATTTACAAAAAAATTCGATTTATTTCCAGGAAATTGGAATGAATTTAGGGACATTTAAGGGAAACGAGTGGAATTCGATTTAATTTATCAAAATTCAAATGAATTGAAGACATTTAAAAAATTTTTTTAAAAACTTAATTTAATTCATAAAATTTGAAATGAACTTAGAAAAATGCAAGGGAATTCAAAAGAGTTTGATCAAGTGCCTAAGATTTCAAGCCGAGGTTAATAGACTTTATGATGCATTAAACACATTTTTTTAAATTCAAGAAAATCCACCGAATTAGATAGAATTGACTAAATTTTTAAGAATGTAAATGAATCTGGAAAATGGCTAAATAATTCTAAAGAATTTAAAAGAATACATAGCAAATTAATAAGAATTCTTGCTGAACTCCACAAAATAATTTGACATTTTTGAAATCATACTATTTTGAAATGAAAAAAAAAATTCAAGTGAATCGGAAATAATGAAAAAAACTATTTATTTTAGTACAATTTGAGTGCAATTAGAAAAATGTAAGGGAAATGAGAAGAATTCGATGAAGTATGGAATTTATTTGCTTTCAAATTTGGGATTTAAACTTGGGTACTTCCCAAAACTTCAAATTCAGGAAATATTTTTAAATATCCTAAAATTTTTAAAAGTCTTTGTAATCCCTTCAAACTGTTGAAATAAATAAAAAATGTATGGCAATCTTTTAAAATGTCCCAAGGTATATCAAATCTTTTAAAACGTTTTGAAATTCTTTGCAAATTTTTAAAGCTCTTGAAAATGCCAAGGACTTAAAAAATGTAAAAACCTTTGATTATTTTATGAATTGAATTTAAAAAATTTCAAAAAATTCTAAAGAATTTAAATGAATTAAGGATATAATTATTATTAAATCCCATGAATGAAATCCTGGAAAACCTTATAGGTCCTGTAAAATCGTTTCATATCAACCGAATTCTAGAAAATTCTTTATCCTAAAATATTTCAATTGATTCGAGATCCCTTCAAATTATTGAAATCAATTAAATATTCCTAGGAATCTTTTCAGATTCCCTAAAATAGTGAAAATCCTTAGAAATCCTAAAAAATACATTACTTCTCGTAAAAACATTTTTTGAAATCCACTAAAAAGAGTATAAATCCTGTAAAACGATAAAATGATATTTCTTGACATGGTGGAAAACGTATTAAAATCCCTTCAAATCATTGAATTTCTCCGAAATCTGATAAAATCTTGTGAAATATTCTAAAATATCATAAAACCGTGTATGTCCAGTCAAATCGTTCCATATATTTCAAAATTCTAGAAAATTCCTTATCCTAAAATATTTCAAACGATTTAAAATTCGTTTGAATGAATTACATTAATCATTCCTGGGAATCTTTTACAATTCCGTAAAATATTAAATTAAATAGAAAATTTAGAATGGCACGATGGCGAGCTCGCGACGAGCAGCAGGGGGTTCAAATACCTAAATCCCACTGAAGCCGATGGGACTGTTCGGATTATTTCGTGTGACAGTTCACTCGAAGCGGAAGAAACATGCGAATAAACACGATTACGAGCTCACGTCGAACAACAGTGGGCCAACTGAAGCCGATGGGACTTATCGGATTATTTCGCGCAATCGAATGAGCCTGTCTTTGACCTTGATAACAGCGCCATCTGACACGCGAATATATATCGCGAAGTATTGTCTCCAAGTTATTGGAAAAATGTTAATGAAAAATAACATAGGATATCAATTCATTTTAATCGAAAATGTTGTACTGCGGTTTAAAATTAATTATTTACTGTAATCTGTCTTGGTAATATTTAATTGAAATTCAAATTTCTGTTGAATAGTTCCAAATTGGTGGCACTGCAATCGCTACCCAACAGGGGTATTCGACAAAGAAAACAAAGAAAAACAAGTATTCGATAGACACAGACAGAATGATATTTTCGAAACGAAAAGTATGACCTGTCATTGGAACACAATCGGATCATCTATATCTACCTTGTACGAGAAAAAGAGAGATCTCGAAAGTGTTGACGTGAGAATGGTGAAAACTGTGTTTTTCGTAGACTGCTAATCTAATATTTATTAAAGAAAGTGATTTTCTTTCAAATAACTTCTTCGTATGTCTGGCTCCGAAACTGCGCCGTGTATTATGCACTACGCAAAATTGCGTGCTTTCCACTTGCAATTTGTTGCGAGTTGTCTTTTTGAAAAAAAGTTAAGTGATTTTGGATGCTGCTGTCTTTGAATCGTTTTAATCAAGCGAGCGACAGAGTATCTGAATCGATTATTCAAGAGAAAGCTCTTATTTCAAAGTAGATGCTTAACGACCCGCAAACATTTTAAGTACATAAGCAGGAAACACATTTATTTTAAAGTATAACAACAAACTTTCCTCCTCATTTCCGTTCAATACTTAGTTTAACCTTGTTTTCGAATTGGAAAAACAAATTTCAAAATATTTTTTACCATACAGAAAAATCCACCGGAAATGGTTCACATGCCGTTCAAATGTATTTTATTTACGGACGTACTCTAAAATGTATACGAAAAATGACGGCAAAAATGATAAATTTCCTCTTAACATTTGTATTTAAGGTAAAGCAACGCCAGAAAAAAAAATCATCTCTTGTTGATGAATCTTTTTTGATATTGCCTAACGTCAGATATAAGTAATAAGTGAAAGAAAATTTGAGAACCGGACGTTTAGAAGAAAGTTAGAACTTTCCCCAAATTTTTTCATACATTTCCGAGTGGTTGGGCAGACAAAACGCAATTTTTCGATAATTATATTCACATGAATCTTTTTTGTTCCAACCTGGCATTAAATAAATGTAATTAATGAAAGAAAATCTGAGTGTCGCGCGTTTAGTGGAAAGTTCGAATTTTTACAGAATTTCCCGTTTTTTTCCCGATTGTGAATATCAAATCTCCTTTTTTTAAATGACGAATAAAACGCATTTAACATTAACGTTAACCTATGCGTAATTTTTTGTATTTCACTTAAAGAAATAATATGTTCGTAGAAATTTCATCTTTCTTGGTTAGAAATGCAATTTCTTTGTAGAAAATTAATCTGCTTTGGTTGAAAATAAATTTTTTACTAAAGATTCATATTTTCGGTTGAAAGTTTCAACCTTTTTGCAGAAAATTCGTAATTTTTGAATGAAAATTAATAAATTCGTTGAGTTTTTCTTTTTTGCCTGAAAAATCTTTCATAGATGAAAATTCAACTCCTTTCTTTAATAGCCATCCTTTCAAATTTAAAATTAACATTTATTGTAGAAAATTTGTTTTTTTTTTGCTTGAAAATTGAAAAATTTGGTAAAAGATTTAACTATTTGGTTTTTAATCAATTTTTTGTTGAAAATTCATATTTTCGGGTTGAACATTCAACTATTTTGTAAAAAATTGGTCTTTTTTATTTGAAAATTCAACAATGTGCAATTGCTTTTCTAAAAAAATAATTCTGCTTTGGTTGAAAATCAAGTTTCTTTGAAAATTCGTGTATCTCGTTTGAAAATTCATCTTTTTTTTGGCAGAAATTTAATCTTTTTTTTTTGTGCCAAATGAAACTGTTTGGTTAAAAATATGGCTTGGTTGAAGAATCAAATATTTTGTGAGAGAAATTTTTGTTGTCTGATTCTATTTTTCTTGATTTAAAATGAAAATATCTTGTATGGTATTTAAGATTTTTAAAACTATTATCCCAAGCTTAATCTTTCAAAATAAATAACCGGTTTAAATTTTCCAAAAAATCTTAAGACAATTTTTTTATTCTCTTAAAACCTTTTAAAATTCTTAGGAAGCTTCTGAACTTTTTGTTCGAAATCTGCAAACAACTAGATTTTGTTTAAGATTTAAAAAAATATTTTTAAGTATGCAAGTATATTTGAATTTTTTTAAAACCTCTACATAGGTTTTAAACTTACTCGAATTTTTTCTAAAATTTTGCAAATCTGAAAATTTGAGGCTTAAATCTTTTACATTATTTTTTGAAATCTTACGAAGTAATTTAAAATGTTTTGAAATATTTTCCAACTTTTAGATCAAATTTATTTTTCAAAATAAGAAATGGCTTTTTTCCAGGAATATTAAGAAATTTTGTATTGATTCACTTGAAACCTTCAACATTTCAAAAAATCTTCTTAAAAGAACTTCAGTTTTTCTGCAATTTTTTTAAATCCCGCAGAATTATAAAAATTTTCTTAAAATCTGCCAGATTGTTTTTCGACACATTCTGAAATCTTTAAAACTTAAAATTAACTTTTTAAATTAAAAAATAAATTATTTTAGATTCTCTCAAATATTTTATATTCGGTACTGATAATTTTTTGTCAACAATGGCGCAGAAAACGTTAAATCTTAAATAATATATAAACAAACTATAAAATAGATACTTAAAGTTATATTAAAACAGTGTCGCTATTTGTCTTATCATCACGATTAATAAAAAATATCAATTTTTCCGAAAATTTGAATGCGATTCCTGGTTCGACTTTATATTCCCGGTTAAACCCCGATTCTTCCCGATGAGTAAACAAACCTGGCCTCCTAGTTGCGAATAATTTATCAACATATTCGGAAAATCAGAGAAAATAATGTGTGGAATTTAAAGAATGTTTAGGACATCTTTGATCGTTAATTTCACATTGCACCTTAAATTGCTTCGACTGGAATTTATAATATGAACCTATTACAAAGATGCAAACAGGATGGAATTTCCGGTGCAAATTTTCCTGAATTAATTGCAATTAAGCCGGTACATGATCAAAGCATTTCCATCGTTTAGGATTGAATAAAATTTAATTACGAGACAAGTGAGAGGACAGATTACTTTTTTGTATGAACGATGCGAAACGTTTGAATAGGTCTGTCGAAATTCGAGGCAACCGTCAAAATTTGACTTCCTCCTTAGGAGAAGGTTGAAAGGTTTCCCTGAAGCCTCATATGAGGGGCTCGACTTAGACATTAGACTAAAACCACTAGATATCGCGATCCAAAATCGTGTCAGTTTCACATTAAAATTCGATGGGAAAAAACCCCAAACCGGAAATTACGAAAGTACCAATCATTTTATGACCAAATATCCAATAAATCTTTATAAACTTACTAGTAATATGAAACGCGCGTCACAGCCCGCGGCAAACATTGGATTTCAATTAATCCGATTCAAACATAAAACCGTATTACTCTGATTGCAATTTTAAATTGTACAATTTAACCACTTAAAAAGAAACTAAGTGACATAATTTTGAAATTTTCACTGTGGAACATTATTCAATTTTAAATACAATGGAGTCCCGCTTTACCGGGTCCCGATATAACGGATAAGGTGGTCCGAAGGGGCAAAAGATTTAAAAGATTTGAATTTTCAATTTTAAAAAGGATAAATGTGATATTCTATCATTATTCAGCCATTCAAATTTAAAAAAATTCAATTCTAAATGTTCTAAATTTGAAGATGGTCGACTTTTAATTTATAAAATTGAATAATTTTTTATTTTAAATGCGTTATATAGTTGATAATTCAATAGATTAATTTTGTAGAAAATTCGTCTGTTGAAAATTCAACTGTTGAATTTTGTAGAAAATTTAACTGTTGAATTTTGTAGAAAATTTAACTGTCAAAAATTCCACTTTTGAGTTTTGAACAGTTGAATTTTGTAGCAAATTTGTCTGAAAAATTTAACTGTTGAATTTTTAACATTTAAATTTTAAACCAAAAAGATGAATTTTCATCCGAGATTACTTTTCTACCAAAAACGAAGAATTTTCAAAGAAATAGATGGATTTTCTACAAAATAGTTGAATTGTCAACCAAGAAGGTAGTTTACAAATGGTTTGCAACACAGTTTAATTTTCAACCAGAAATAAATATCCAAATAAAAGGCTGAAGTTTTGACAAAAAAATGAATTTTTAATAAGCAGTTCAACTTTCCGGGTAGCAGTAGACAAGTAGTAGAAAGAGCCTTGGAAATTAGAAAAATTGCTTTAAAAATATTCAGTGATTAATACGTTTTAAAAATTTTGCAATTTTTAATTCCTACATTTTGAAAGTTTTTATTTTAAATTTCAAAAACTATAAATTTATATTATACTACTTGTGAGTAATTTAAACTTTATACGTTTTTATAATCTAAATCTGAAGATTGCCTATTCTTAAGTTGTAAAATTAATTAATTTTCACATTCAAAAGCTTTGAATTAAAAATTATTTAGATATTTTAAGGTTTTAATTTAGAATTGTTTGATTTTGAATGCTTATTCAAAATAAAAGCGCGATTTTAATTTTATATTCTACCATTTTTAACCAATTAAATTTGAAAGTTAATTGTCAAAAATTTTAAAGAATTATAAACATACCACAAGGTTTTAAGGGACTCCAAAAGTTTTAACAAATTTCGAGGTACTTCCTCAGATGTAAAGTATTTTAAGGATATTACAACTATTTAAACTGACTTAAAAATATTTAATTAATTTTTAAGAAATTCCGAAAAATTTTAAAGAAATTTTAAGGATCATTTAAATTTCCTTAAAATGTTTCGAAATTTCATAAAAATTTTAAAGATTTCTAAATATTATTTCAGGACGTTTTAAAGGATTCTGAAGGTTTTAAAAACAGATTTCGAGGCACTCTACAAATTTCAACTAATTTTAGAAGATTTTATTGGTTTTTAAAAGATTAAAAATATTTCTTCGGACTTCAAGCATTTTCCAAACATTTGCGGGGATTTGGAAGGAGACCAAAGAATTTTCAAAGATTTCATAATAATTCTAGTGAACTTTGGAAAGTAAATTAAATTAAATTTTAAAGGATTTCTAGCGATTTTAAAGATTTATATAATTATTCAAATATTCAAATATTTAAGTGCTTTTTTAGAGAACTTGATTGAATATGTTTAATACAGTTTGAATTTCAGAAAATTTACATAGAGAATTTACATTTACATAGTTAAAAACAAGAATAATTCGTTTAAATAATTATGTTTGTTGAATTGCATTAATTATTACTTTGCTTTGAACGAAAAGTTGAAAAAGAGTTGAAAATTTCAGATAAATCGCAAATTTATAACATAATTCAAAGAGAATATTATTAAAAATAATAATAAATTGTATAAGCAATGATGTTTTGTTAACTACATTTATTTATTACCGTGCTATATTTTGAAAGTTGAACAAAGGTGGAAAATATTATAAAAACTGCAACTTTCTACAATTACTATAAGAGAATATTATTAAAAATAATGATAACTTGTTTAACCAATTTTGTTTGTTAACTTGATTTAATCATTGGGTTACTATAATTTGAAAACGGACCAAAAGTGGACAATTTGAGAAAAATTGCAGCTTTCTAGCATTACTTTACGAGAATATTATAAATAATAAATTGTTAAAATAATTATTTTCTTTATATTTAATTGGCTGTTGCCTTTCTCTAACTAAAATGTTGTAAATCATTTGAAAAATTCAGATAAAACTTCGACTTTCTAACTCTACTTTACGATAAAATGGCCATAAACAATAATAAATTGTTGAAAAAAATTATAGAAACCACAAATAATCAGTAAAAGAGTAATATTTTATATATTAGAAGTAAAAAAAATCAAGGGGTAGTTAGGGGGAAGTAGGGGAAATGAGAAGGAAAACTAAGAGATGTGAGGGAAAATGAGAAAGAGAAGTAAAGGATATCATGGGAAACGAGACAAGAGAAGTAGGGGCTGTGAGCGAAAATGAAGACAGTAGAGGTAGGGAAAGTGAGTGAAGGGCACTTATGGGAAGTGAGAGTAAATCTGGATAAATAAGGGGAGGGAAAACAGAAATAACTGGGAGAAATTACGTCACAGGAAATAGGGTAATTGAGGGCAAATGAGAGAAGGGAAGAAGGGTATAAAGGAAATATTCAGGGAGAGGAAGTAGGTAAAGTAGGGAAATAAGGGGAAATGTGTAAGGAGTAGTGAAGGAAAACGATAGGAAGTTAAGCAGGGGAAGTGAGGAGAAATAAGTGGAGGAGAACTGGAAAAATTGAGAGATAATGAGGAGAGGAGAAGTGCAGACAATAATTAGAAAGGTGGGTAGGTAGGCTACTGGAAATGAAGGCTGCGGAAGGGATATAGTGGAGGGAATTTTTAGCTGTAGAAAGAAGGAGAAGGTGAGGTAGAGGAGGAAAAAGTTAGAAAGGTGGCATGAAGTAAGGGGTAAACAGAGAAGGGAAATAACAGATGGAAAGTATGGGACAGGAAGGTTTTTTACTGCTTAATTAACGTCCTAATATTCTACAAGCCCTTTTCTGTAGGCACACGGCGCCTGCTTTGATGAATTTTGTCCTTAAACAGCAATTATTTTACTTTTGGTCAAGTGTTCGTCGATTCTGCTATTTCCCGGGAGGGGAAGTAGGGCAGTGAGAGGTAGGGGGGAGAGAGATAGGGACGCTGGGTGATAATTAAGGATGGACATTAGAGAGCAGATGGGAAGTGAGGAGAGGAAAAGAGGTGAAGGATAAGAAGGGAGAGATTAGGAAGTGTGGGGAGCTGAATTAGGTGAGGAGAGTGTAATGAGGGGGAGTAGAGGAGCGGCTTAAATGGGGGAAGTGAAGAAGAAGAGTGAAATGGAGTGGATGAAAAGGAGTGGAAAAGTAGAGAAGGATCAGTAGGGAGAGAGTAGGAAGTGCGGAGAGGTGAATTAAGAGAGAAGAGTGTAGTGAATTAGGAGAGGAGAGTGCGGCGAGTTAAACAAGGAGCGCAAATGGGAGGCGTGAAGAAGAAGAATAGTGGAATGAAAAGGAGAGGAAAAGTAGAAAGGGGTAAGTAGGGAGAGAGTAGGAAGTGCGGGGAGGTGAATTAGAAGAGTAGATTGCAGTGATGTGGAGTAGAGTAGGGGCGCAAATGGGAGACGCGAAGTAGGAGAGTTGAGTGAAGGATATGATAAGATAGGGTCGGACAGGCGACAAAAGCACAGGCGAGAAAGGAAGAGAGATACGGAGAGAGGAGAGAGTTTTTTCTTTTTATGTGACGGTAGAAAAAGAGACTAGGAGAAGAGGAAACGAGGGGAGGAGCTGGAGTTGGAAGAATGGACGACAATTAGGGGGGCGCTGAGAAAGTAATTATGGGGAAATGAGAAGAGGTAAGTAGAGAGTGATAGTAGGGAGAGGAGAGTGCTCAAGGGATAAGAGAGAGGAGGGTGCTGAGGAGCAGAACAGGGGAGGGAGGTGTTGGGAGAGGGGGAGGAAGGGAGGGATTTTAGCGACTGCTCCATTCATGTGCAGTAAATTTCTTGTGCCTGAATCAGAGCTGGGGGTAGTTAACTAGCAATTGAAAATATCCTTCAGCTCTGCTGGGAGGATTTTTGTCATAAAAATGGGGTTTCCGAATGCATATTCATAAAATTCGATTGAAAATGCATTCGCTTGAGAAATTTTGCTAGACTGTCTGCAATTTATTAATGAATCTTGAAGATGTAAATCCCTTTTGCTGTTGTGTCACAAGCCTTATTACGCAGTGTCTCATTTCGAAGGGGCGAAGAAACTGTGTTAGCCCCATTCCGGGAACGAGCAGCACGTCGCATTTTCATGAATATTCATGAAGTGTGCGTGTTGCTGTCGCTGTTGCCGTACTTGGCCATCTCATCTATCGGAAACTCCTGCTTCGGCTTCTGGGGATAACCATAAAGAGGAATCGTAAATAGACTCAGCAAGAGGAAGACGTAGATCGGGATGAATGCAGAGACAGAGAAAGGCATCACTTTAATGCCCGGGGGTAATAACTTTTCATTAGAAAAGCAATGAATAAATGTGAAAAGTTTGAATTAACTTCAGAACAAGAAAGATGTGCACGCAAGTCATTTCAAATCAACTCATGCTACAGATTTTAATAATAAGTCAATTAAAAATCGAGGCTTCGCATTCTATTACGCTTCACATCAAAAGCCAGATATTGCGTCAAGAATTTTTAATCCATTAATTAACTAACGAGGGAAACCTACCCTTCAGAATTTTTACAAGATTCATACTCCTCCCGGTTAGATCAGGCGGTAGAGCTCCGAGCTTGCACTTGGAAAGCTTCGGCTCGATTCTTGCTGCCTCAATGTACAGGATTTTTTTTCATTGCAATTTTTTAAAGATTGCATTCGATTAATAGATTTAAATAAATCAATCAAAGATATTAATTTGTAACCATTTCTCTTTATATGAAGCGATAAAGTTGGCAATGACCTATCACTGGGAGGAGCATGGATCCAAACCAAATTTCGAAGGGTGCAGGTTCCCTTCGTAAGGATGATTTAAGACCCCATCTCCCTCTATTGTAATTAAGAATTTATCAATTATTTTCACTGCGAACGAGATTTTCAAACATTTCAAGGGATTTTAGAAGATTTCAAGGGATTATAGAATCTTAATCTTCGTCATATTTTAATCCCATCTGATTGTGTTTCGAGAAAATCTCGATTTCGTCTGAAAATGATCAACATCTATCACTAATTTGAAGGGATTTGAAGAGATTTGGAAATATTTTTTTAAAAATTCACGAGATGTCAAAGGATTTCGAGAGATATCGAAGAATTTTCATAAATTTGAAAGGTCGCTAGGTGATTTTATGGGGATTTTGAATATTTAATGGAATTTGAACGGATTTAAATTTTAAATAATTATTGGAAAAATTCTAGATTGCATCCACGGATTATAGAGGATTCCATGAGATTTCAAAAGACTTAACAGAATATCAGAGGATTTCCAAATTTTATGAAGTATTTTAAGGGATTTCGAGGACATTTTATGGCTTTGAAATATATTAATAGATATTAAATTATTAACAGGGAGTTCAAGATATTCGTACAGATTTTTACAAAGGTCCAAAATTTCAATGAATTTTTAAGGAATTTGAAAGAGCTAAAGGGAGCCGAAATATTTTACTTTTTTTGAAAAATATTTGATCATTTGTTTTTAGAGATTTTAAACGATTATTATGAGAGTTTGAAGATTTCCAGCAATTTCGAAAGACTTTAGGGAACCCCTAAAAATCTTAAGGGATTTTCAAAATTTTAAAAGTATTTCAACGGATAACACACGAATTATGTTTAATATTTTATAAGTCCCTTTATATCATCAGGTAAAAAATTCTTTGAAATCCTTTGAATTACATAGAGATTGTAAATGCATTATCTCTTAAAATCCTTTTAAAATTATTAAACTCCCAGGAAATCCCTTGAAACCCTATAAAAACTGTGAAAATCCTTGAAATCGTTTGAAATCTTTAACGACCTATAAATTTTAGTAAAATTCGTGGAAATCCTTAAAATCATTAAAAATCGTATGTTTAATTGAAATTCCGTGAAATACTTTGAAATCCTTGAAATCTCTTTAATATTTGTTGAAATGTTTAAAATCCGTGGAGACCATTCCGAATCTCTCAACATTTCTCACAATCTTTTAAGATCTATTAAAATTTCCTGATATCTCTTAAAATCTCATAAAACCCTTTGAAATTGTGAAAATCCTTGAAATTGCTTGAAATCTTCAAAATCCCATAAAAATCACTTATAATCTTTGAAATCTGTAGGAATCCCGTGGATTTTTTTTTAAATCTCTTAAAATCCCTTAAAACTCTTTAAAAACTGTGAAAATCCTTGAAATTGCATGGAAACGTCAAAATCCATAAAAATCACTTTTAATCTTGAAATCCCTTACAATATATTAAAATTGATTAAAATTCTTTGAGATCTCTTAAAATCTCTTAAAACACTTTAAAAAGTTCCTTTAAAACCTATTGCAATCTACTTGAAATGTTCAAAATCCCATTTAAAGAACTTGCAATCTTGAAATGCCTTATAATATAATTAAATCTATTAAAATTCGTTGACATTTTTTATTATTTCTTAAAACCCTTTAAAAAGTGTGAAGATCCTTCAATTTTCTTGAAATCTTCAAAATGCCAAAAAATTCATTTTCAATCCTTGAAATCCTTAGGAATCCCTTTACGTTTTTTAAATCTCTATAAAAGATGACTTTTTAACAAATCATTCAAATTTCATCTCAAAGGATGAATTGTATAAAAAAAATTTTTAAACCAAAGGCGAATTTTGAAAAAATAAGGATTTTTCACTACAGAAAAAAATAAGAGTTTTTTAAATTGTTAAACGTTGAAACCAAAAGGCGCATTTTCCCTACAAATGATTTTTCAAACCAAAATATGAATTTTGAGCAAAATTATCAATTTGATAGGAAACTGATGTATTTTCAACTGACAGTCATGAAATTTCAAACCATGAAAATTATTTTTTTTTACTAAAAAAAGCATCTTCAACTAAAAAGATCAATCTTTAAACAAATTTAAAAGTTACATCTGCAGTTAAAAAATCAATAAACAAAAAAGGCTTTTC
>JAWWLR010000155.1:15855614-15865997 GCA_035041075.1 Acraspis erinacei | reverse complement strand
GTGGGGGGTGGTAACGCCAAATCTGAGATGACACATGGGAAATATTATTGTGGATAAAATTTTTTTTTAAGATTGAAAAAATCCATATTACTGATTTTAGGATACATTTCTCTCTTTTCTCATTTTTTTAAGAATTCCTTTTTTTCCTTGTTTTTAAAAACTTGATCTTTCCCTCGTTTTTTCGATTTAATGCTAACGTAATAGAACCCAATAAAAATTATATTTTTAGTTCAGAATTCATCTCTTTTGGTTCAAATTTGTGCGGTTTGGTTGAAGATTTGAATGAAAAAATTTTTTTATTGAAAATGAATTTTTTAAACTGATTATTTAAGTACTCTATTTCTGTTTCGAAATTGATAGTTTTTAGTTGAAACTTCAGCTTATAAATTTTTCGTTCAAAATTCAATTTCTTTTGAAAAAAATTAAATACTTGGGTGAATAATGATGTATTTGATTGGAAATTTTTGTTTTTTTTTCATGGAAAATTAATCGTTCATACTGAAAATTTGACTACTTGCTAGAAAGTTAAACTATTTTGTTTAAATTTAAAAAAAAATTTGAAACACTCATCTGTTTTATTAAGAATTGAATTATTTTTTCAAAACACGTCTTCTTTGGCTGAAAATTAATATTTTAAATGAAAATGTAACCACTTCATTATTGATGGAAAACTGATGGCTTTTAGTTAAAAAATCAAAAATATGCTTAAAAATTTATGTATTTTGTGTTTTTTTTTGTTCAAGTTTAATATTTGTTATTGATAAATTCAACTATTTGTTGAAAATTAATCCTTTTATTTTTTTTTGTGACTTTTCTGATTAAAAGTTTTTGCAATGGTTCGGTTAATAATACTATGTTTTTAAATCCAACTATTTGGTTAAAAATTTATCTTCGTAGTTTAAAAATCTATTTATGTGGTTATAAATTTAACTATTTCGTTAAAAAGTCCTCTTTTTTATTAAAAAATGTAACGGTTTTTTTGAAATTCTTTTTTTTTTTGTTTCAAAAGTGAATCAAAAATTACTTTTGGAATTTTACCACCGTAAGTATGTTCTATAGTGTCCCAAGAAACCCCCATAAGTGAAAAATTGCGTTTTGCCAGTTTTTTGTGCTAATTAGTTTTTATGCGGCTTATGGAAAAATTTGGTTCATAATTCATAAACTATTATTTTCAACTGATAATTATATGTATACATTGTTTTTAAACAATTTATCATTGTTTATAACAACTTTCTTTTAGAATAGAGATAGAAAGTCGTGGTTTCGTCTGAATTGTTCAACTTTTCAGTCAAAGCCAGAAAATAATAAATTAGAGTTAACTAAAAAAAAAATGTTAATAATTAACTATTATTTATAACACTATTGTCTTAGAATAATGCTAGAAAGTTGCGGTTTTTGCTAAAATTTTGCACTTCTGATCTACTTTTAAATTAAACTGAGGTAATAATTAATGAAACAAATATAATTCTCTGAACAATTTATTATTATTTTTAATAATATAATCTTTGAATAATGCTAGATTTTTTTTTTAATGTACAAATTGTACGACTTTTTATTTAGAGTGAGGCAATAAGTAATTAAGGCTAATAAACATAATCGTTTAAAAAATGTATTATTCTTTATAATTATCTTGTCGGAGAGTAATGTTAGAAAGTTGCGGTTTTTGCTAAAATTTTGCACTTAGGATCTACTTTTAAATTAAATTGAGGTAATAATTAATGAAACAAATATAATTATCTGAACAATTTATTATTATTTTTAATAATATAATCTTTAAATAATGCTAGAAAAATGCGTTTTTTTAAATTTACAAATTATACCACTTTTTATTTAGAGTGAGGCAATAAGTAATTAAGGCTAATACACATAATCGTTTAAACAATTTATTATTCTTTATAATTATCTTCTCGTAGAGTAATGTTAGAAAGTTGCGGTTTTCTCTGAAATTTCTAAATTTTGTTCAACTTTTTAGTTAGAGTGAGGCTATAATTAATGCAATTTAATAAAGTGTTTATTAAAACAACTCATTATTTTGTAAATTATCTTCTCTCAGAGTAATGTTAGAAAGCTAAGGTTTCTTCTAAAGTTCTAAATTTTTGTTTGGATTTTCTGTTATGAATAAATAGTTAATAAACACCAAAAGAGAATCATTTTGTTAAGTAATATCTTTCTTTTATGGATTTTTTCCAGAATTAAAACTTTTAAATTATTTATTTACTTCTAATTTCACACTAGACTTTATAGCGATTAATTCTTTGATTAGGAACTTTTTATTGTATTTTTTCAAAAAAGCAGAAATTTTATAGCATCAGTAGAAAGTAATATTATATGTAACAAAAAAATTTAACTAAAATAAACCGAAAAAACTATAATTAGCAGCAAAAATTCGCAAAACCCAACTTTTCACTGATGGAGATTTTTTGGAATCCTATAAAACATACTTATGGGGGTGAAATTCAAAAAGTAATTTTTGATTCATATTCTATTTTTAATAAAATTATTATAATTATTCCTTATTAAAAAAATATATAAGAAATTACTGTGAATCTATGTTTGTAGACTAATGTACACGTAATATTCTAAAATGAAGAACCCCGGTTCCTTTTCATGCATCCGAATTACCTGCTACGGCCCAGGATAAGAGAACACAGACTGAATCTCGAATGGAGAATTTCTGTTGACGTCTATTGTTTTCATCATGAGAAAAAATTTCCATTTAAAAGTCAGAGATTGCAAAATCCAAGTCTCGCACAAGTAGAGAAATATAACGTTTTTAAAAATCTCTTCCGCATCTCATCTTCTAGAAATCATTCAAATCTCTGTAAAATCTTTCTGACATCTTTGGAAATTCTTTCTAAATATTTGGAATTTTTCTGAAACATTAGATAACATGAATTAAATGAAATCTTTGTGAAATCTTTTAAACCTATCCGATAATCTTGCGAAACAGTTAAAATTTTCCTGAAATCTTTGGGAAATAATTGAAGTCTTTGTGAAATCATTAAAACCTTTGTGCAATCTTTGAAATCTTTGTGATATGAATGAAGTCTGTAAAATCTTTGGGAAATCATTAAAATCCTTGTGAAATATTTGTGAAATCTTTATAATTGTTTGCGACAAATTCAAAATATTTGGTGTTATTTGTAAAATTATTGAAATTTTTGGGAAATCATTTAAATCTTTGTGAAACATTTACAAAAGCTTTCGAAATCTTTGTGAAATTTTTCTGAAATCTTTGGAAAATCATTGAAGTCTTTATGAAATATTCGAAATCTTCAAAATCTTAGGGAAATCATTGAAATCTTTATGAAATTTTAGTAAAACCTTTCCAAAAGTTTTAGACATTTTTGTGAATTTTTTTTTTAATTCTTCATGAAATCTTAGGGAAATCCTTAAAGTCTTCGGGAAATATTTGTATTCTACCTAAAATCTTTACCACATCTCTGAAATTTTTGTGAAATCTTTCGAAAATTATTCAAATCTTTGTGCAGTCTTTGAAAGCTGTCTGAAATATTTGTGAAATATTCAAAATATTAAAAATATTTGGGAAATCATTAGAGTCTTTGTGAAATCTTTTGAATCTATCCGAAATTCTTGTGAGACATTAAAAATGTTTGTGAAATCTTTGGGAAATGTTTAGAAATTGTTTTGAAATATTTGCAATTTTTTTATATGTTTGATAACATTTGTGATATTATTGAAATCTTTATAAAATCTTTTGCAGATTGAAATCTTTTTGAAGTCTTTCTGAAATCTTTGGAATATTGGTGAAATATTTGAATTCTTTGTGAAATCTTTTAAATCTTTGTGAAATCGTTTGGAAATCATCAACAATTTTGTGCAAGATTTGAATCTTATGGAAATTTTTGTTTGATATTCTAAATCCTTAAAATCTTTGGGAAATTATTTAAATCTTTCTGAAACCTTTGTGAAATCTTATAAATCTTTGTGAAATTATTAAAATATTTGAGAAAAATTTTTAATATACCTGAAATATTTGCCAAAGCTTTGCTATCTTGTGAAATCGTTTGGAAATAATCAAAATCTTTGTGCAAGATTTGAAATCTTATGAAAATTTTTGTAACATATTTCAAGTCTTTGTAAAATCTTTTAAATCTATGAGATTTCTGAAATATTTGTGAAATTATTGAAACATTCTGAAATGTTTTGAAAATCATTGAAGTCTATTTGAAATCTTTTTAATCTATCCGAAATCTTTTAAATCTATTCAAAATTTTTTCTTGATATTTAGACATTTTTGGATAATCATTGAAATTATTGTAAAATATTTGAAATCTATCTAAAATCTTTGAGAAATAAGCAAAATCTTTGTTCAATCCTTGAAAACTATCTGAAAATTTTGCTAAATCTTCGAAATCTTTGTGAAATCTTTGGAAAATAATTAAAATCTTTGTGCAATCTTTGAAATCTATCCCAAGTTTTTGGGTAATTATTAAAATCTTTGAGAAATTATTCAAATCCTTCTGAAATCTTTGGAGATTTTTTTGAAATATTTGAATTTTTGGTATGTTTGATAAAATTTGTGTAATTATTGAAATCTTTTGAAAATCATTAAAAGCTTGATGCAATATTTGAAATTTTTGTGAAATAATTAAAGTCTCTGTAAAATCATTAAAATCCTCGTGAAATATTTATGAAATCTTTGTAAATCTTTGTGATATATTTAAAATATTTGGTTATAGTTGTAAAACTATTGAAATTTTTGTAAAATCATTGAAATCTTTGTGAAATCTTTGAGAAACCATTTCGAAAGCTTTGAAATTTTTATTAAAATCTCTTTGGAATCTTTCTGAATTCTTTCTTTTGGCAATCATCAAAATTTATGAAATACTTGGGAATATTTGCTGTGAAATCTTTTAAAACTTTGAAATCTATTCAAAATTTGTGCTTAATATTTGAAAAATGTTGGGTGAACATTGAAATTATTGTAAAATGTTTGAAATCAATCTAAAATATTTGGGAAATAAGTAAAATCTTTGTTCAATGTTTGAAATCTATCTGAAATTTTTGCTAAATCTTGGAAATCTTTGGGAAATCATTGAAATCTATGGAAATATTTGCTAAATATTCGAAATATTTTTGCAATATTTGATAATATTTGTTGCAATTATTGTAATCGTTGGGAAATCATTGGATTTTTGTGAAATATTTTAAATCTATTCGAAATCCTTAAGAAACATTAAAAATCTTTGGGAAATCATTGAAAATTTTGTGCAGTCTTTGAAACACACCTAAAATATTTGTGTAATATTCTACATTTCTATGATCTTTGAGAATCTATTGACATTTTTTTGAAATATTTGAATTTTTCTTGGTATGTTTGATATCATTTGTGAAAGTATTGAAATATTTGTGAAATCTTTTGGAAATCATTAAAATCTTTATGCAAAACTTAAAGTCTTTGTGAAATAATCGAAATATTTGTGAAATCTTTGTAAATCTTTGCGACATATGTAAAATATTTGATAATATTTGTAAAACTATTGAAATTTTTTGTAAATCATTGACATCTTTGTGAAATCACTGTGAAACAATTTAAAAAAGTTTTGGAACTTTTTGCTGAAATCGTTTTGAAATCTTTCTGAAGCCTTTCTGAAATCTATCCAAAATTTTTGCTTAATATTTGCAAATTTTTGGGTAATCATAGAAATTATTGTAAAATATTTGAAATCTATCTAAAAACTTTGTTAAATCTTTGAAACCTTTGTGATATCTTTGGGAAATAAGTAAAATTTTTGTTTAATCTTTGAAATCTATCTGAAATTTTTGCTAAATCTTCGAAATTTTTGTGACTACATTGGGAAATGATTGAAATCTTTGTTCAATCTTTGAAATCTATCGGAAATCTTTGAGAAATCAGTAAAATCTTTGTGAAATCTTTGTGAAATCTTTTTAAAATTTTCGAAATAGTTTGTAATATTTGTGAAATTATTGAAATCTTTGGGAAATCATTGAAGTTTTTTTAAAAATCTTTTAAATTTATCTTTTCAATCTTTGTTCCTGCCCCCCTCCTAGGAAATTAATGCTTCAAAAGATTCAACGTAAAACAAGAAAAGGAAAAAACGAAGATACTTTTTGAAAATAGTAGGAAAAAGAGGAATTCTCTAAAAAAAGATGGAAAGAGTGTGAAGTCTGTGAGTAATAAGTTGCTTAAGTTTATACAATTTTCTGAGTTGGACCTGAACTTCACGATAGGAGATTTTGCAAGAAAGCGAAGATTGCTTAAAATCTGCGAAGAGGTTGAGGTCTAATCGAAAAGTTTTCAGTTTTCTCGCAATTCCGCATTATGCGAAAAGAACGGAAAAGAGTTTGTTTTTGTGAATTTAAATTAGGTTCTTCCTCGAGTCGGACTGAAAGGAAGGAATAAGGAAGGAAGGAATTCTGTTTAGCCGGTGGTTTTCATGAAAAGTTTTGACGTAAAACGTAAGTTAAAGGGGGCTAAGTTGATTGGTCAGGGAGCAGAACTCGAGTTCATTTCAGCTATCTGGAAATACCTGATTCAAAATGAGAACAATTGCGTGAGATCAAGTTCAAACGACGTCTTTGACTGTCGCCGGAAACAAGAATTCCGGATCTGATGAAGTCAACGGCGGAAATCTGAGTGCTTCTATCCTATCTACCAAGAAATGCGAGCTCAAATTCGGTCAATTTCCAAGGTAGGAAAATAAAGAGTTTCTGCAGAAACAAAAGGAATTTCATTAATATCAAATCGAGAGATATTTAGATTATGTATCTTAAAGTGGTCCAAATTTCTTCTCTAAAAGTTAATTTATGATTGTAATTACAACTAGTGACAAACCGCGGCTGCATTCGACTTTATTGGAAGTAATCGCAGTTGTCTCGAAGTTTGGCCAGGGGAGAGGAAAACTGCAGAAAACCACCTCTTGAGCTCAGCCGATTTTTCGTCAGTCGAATTTGAATGGGGACAATAGACCTTGTCCATCAAATGCAAATGAATTCATATCCTTATCAACCGGAATTTTTTTGGAACCCATACAAAAATAAATCCATTTTTTGGTTGAAAAATATATATTTAGAGGTGACGCAAGCCCCATGAAGTTTAAAAAGTATTTCCCATAAGAAAAAAACACGTTTTTTCAACTTCATTCAAATTCCTCAATATTAGGTGAATCGAGTTCAAACCCGAAATTTCTCTTAACAATGAGCCGTAAAATACGATTAGAATATTAATTTTCGAATATTAACCCCATAAGTATGTTTTCTAGGGTCCCAAAAAGAACCTATAAGTGAAAAAATAGGTTTTGCGAGTTTTTGGCACTCATTATGATTTTTTAGTTTCTTTTTTTAAATGCAAATTGTTTCTATCATATCAACCACTACTTTATACTGATAATTAAATGTTTGAATAAATTGTTTAAACAATTTATTTTTGTTTTTAGCAAGGCTCTCTTAGAGTAGAGTTAGACAGTCCTAGTTTTTTCAAAGAATTTCCACTTTTGTCTAATTTTTAATTAGAGGGAGGTGATACTTAAATCATGTTAACAAACATGACTGTTTAAATAATTTATTATTATCGTTAATAATATTCTCGTTTAATAATGCTAGAAATTGCGTTTTTCTGAAATTTTTAACTTTTTGCCCAATTTTCACGTGGAGTGAGTTAATATTTAATTGAATTTAACAAAAATAATTGTTTAAACAAAAAAGATTAAATTTGAAGAAAAACGATGAAATGATGAAACTAAAATACTTAAATTTTCAACCAAGAACATCAGTTTTCTACAAAAAACTAATTTCAAAAAAATTACCCCAATACCAAAAAGATGAATATTCAAACAAAAAAATTAAGCTTCCACCAAAAAATATAATTTTTCAACAAATACATGCATTTTCAACTAAACAATACAAAATTTCAACCAAAAAGTTGAATTTAAACTAAAAAAGGTGAACTTTCAACGACAAATGGAATAGTTAAATTTTCAGTTGAAATAAAATTAATTTTAACGAGACTGATGAATTTTTAAATAAAATTATAAATCGTCAACTGGAATAAGTGAATTTTGAAACAAAAAGATGATTTTTTAACTAAAATGATGAATATTAAACTAAATTCCAAGCAAAGAGATGAATTCTCAACTAAAATTATGGAATATTCAATTGGAATAGTTATGTCATCAGTTTAAATTAAAATAATTTTCAACAAAAAAATCCTATATTTTCGAGTAAAATGATGAAAAAGATGAATTTCTACCAAAGACGAATTTTTAACTTCAATAGATCATTTTTAAATATAAATTTGATAGTTATATTTTTAGTTCAAAAAATTCATTTTTAACCAAAGAAATGATATTTAAACTAAAATGATAGAATATTTCAGCAAAATAGTTACACTTTCAGTTAACAAAATTAATTTTCTACCAAAAAATAAAAACAAAGAAATTGTGAAGAAAACAACTAAAGTTTTAACTGTAAGAGTTAAATTTTCAGTAAAAAATTATTTCCTAGTCAAAGAAAAAACTAATTTCCAACAAAATAGCTCATTTTTCAAATAAAAAGATGCATTTTAAATTAAGACGATGAATCTTCAAACAAATAAAATTAATTTTTAACTTGAGTTTAACTTTTAACCGTGTAATTGAATTTTCATTCCAAAAAAAGATTAATTCTGAAAGAAAAATGTAGTCGTTTACATTTTAATAAAAAAATATTAAATTTTTTAATCGAAAACAGTTCTATTGAACCAAAAAATAAGACTTTTCAACAACCTGTTGAATTTTCAAGCAGATAATTGAACAAATGAAGAGTCATTGTTATGCAATTTTATATTGCAATTTTAACAAATTAAGCGAGGTCTCGAAAAAATCTCCTGAGTTTAAAAACAATGTTCTGAAATTTCCAGATTTTTCAGGTATGCACTGAAAATTCCAGGTTTTCCAGATTTTCCAGATTTTCCAGGTAACGTCGATGCACTGATAATATTATGATGATTGTTGTGTTTTTGCAATAATTTCGGTCGGAAGCAAGTTAATACTCATATTGAATTAATATTTATAGCTGATGCGTAAATTAACAATTGATATAATCAATTTATAAACTAAATATTTGTATCGAAATTTAAACAACTATTATTGTCCATAATAAATGTATTAACAAATTAAACAAGTAACCATTTCTTCCTAGAAAAAACTTATTTTTTTCATTAAAGCTTTTTGATATCTAGTTAATATTTATATTTAATGTAATTGTTAGCAGCGGCAGTAAATTCAATGTTGCAACATCTTTTGTAAAAATAATTTTTTTTTTTTAAATTGCAGACATTTCTTACCATAGGGTTGAAGATTTAAGCAATCTTAAAAGGAACTTACCTGAAACAGAAAAATAAAGTTGATCAGAAATTTGTGGTAGATCTTATATGCATTTTACAATGTTTAAAAAATATTTCTTTAATATAATTATATGTATTTTAAATAAATAATACCACCGATTACAAGCTACTAATTGGATATCAAGTTTAAATGTTCGCGTCTTCGAGATGCATCGCTTAACCTATTGTTGAACATTTCACGACCCACCAGCACCGATTTACAAGGTTTCAGCAAAATTTGTTTATTCTGTTTGTATAAGAAAAAGTTTTTTTCTTATTAGGAATACTGCAGTACTGTGTCTGGCACGTTTGTTTGCGTCTTCGAGACACGTCGAAGGATCTACTGAGGTATCTTCCATGACCTCTTATGATCTAGAAATACCGACTTATAAATTTATAAAAATATATTTTTAAGCTTCTTGATATAAAAAAAAACTTTTTAAATATTGTGAATACAAAAGTAATGTATATGATATATATTTGTTCGCGTCTTCGAGAAGCATTGTTTGCGCGAATGGAAAATCTTTCGTGACCTTCCATAAACTACCAATATCGTTTTTAGATTTTTAAACAAAATTATTTTCTTTGTTTATAAGGAGATCTTTTTATATTGGGAATATAACTGTACTGTATTTGATATAATTGTTCGCGTCTTCGAGTAGCGTGAGAACAAACTTTCGACAATCATTCTTAATCAATTAATGTCGACTTGAAAATTTAAAAAAATTAGATTGCTTCTATGAAAAAAATGTGTTTTAATTCGGAATGTAACACTGCTGCAAATTAAAAAGTTGTTCATTGTAACAGAACACATCGATCGAAATTTTGATGGGCTTCGATTTATAAAAATAAGATTTTCGGTAAGACAGAAGCATAAGCTTGATCAATATTGAAAGTATAACATTTTTTTATTTAGCTAAAAAACCTTCCTCTATGACGAAGAAAAATTATTTGACACCTATCAGGAAGCGTTAGTTGCATCAGGTTGCGTCATACGTCCAAATTCAACCGAAATGATTCGCAGCAGTATTTTAATT
>JAWWLR010000155.1:15845260-15855514 GCA_035041075.1 Acraspis erinacei | reverse complement strand
ACCGAAATGATTCGCAGCAGTATTTTAATTATATCAATGTTGGAAAATGTTTGATCCTTTTTAGTTTATTATATAAAAAATCAGAATTATTATTAAATTATTTCAAACAGGAATCGTTTAAAATTTAAAAACATTGAATTAAAAACATTTGAAATAGAATAATTTTAGATCGAAAACTTAAAAATGGCTTAGCTTCATTTTTGAATCTTTCAACACTTTGTCGTTTGAAAATAATTGTATTTCATAGTTTAAAACATATCCAAATCAATGCTTAGTTGAATAATTAATTTTAACCAGTAATGTCCAGAATTTCATTTTTGAAGTTACATTACCACAATATATCAATATTTTGAACAAAAGCATGAATATATAAATTTGTTTAAGAACAAATTCATCCCAAACAAGCAAAAATCGTGGCAAATAATTTTCAATTTTAATTTTATAAAAATTCTACACTATAAAATTAAAACCAAGCTTTTGTTCTTGATTAAGCATTTAAAATTAAACCATCTTTAAGGAATACTTAAAAATATATACTTCCAAAAAATTAGAAGTTGAAAATTTACTAATTTTAAAACTTTATAGTGGACTATATTTAAATTTAGGGCATTGCAATTAGATTTTTTTAAATTAAAATTGCTGAAGAATGCTACAATATAAATTTCTAGTCTTTAAATTTTTAAATTCAAAATTTTTAAAACGTATGAATTGAAAATTGAAAATTTTTGAAAAAAGTATTAATAACTGAATATTTTTAAAGCAAATTTTCAAATTTCCCAGGCTCTTCCTACTAATTGGTTGAAAGTTTAATTACTTTGTTACAAATTTATCCATTTAGTTGAAACAATTTTTGTTGTTGAAAAATAATTTTCTTAATGAAAATTCAACTGTTCTTGATCTTTTGTCGAAAATAATATTTTTTGTTAGGTTAATAGGTTTGAAATTAATGTATTCTGATAAAAATTCGTTTTTTGGTTGAAAATTAATTTTTTTAACTGAAAATTTAATTATTCCATTTTTGATTGAAAAATGTATTCTTTTTTAGTTCAGAATTCAACTATTTTTTACAAAATCATCTATTTCGTTGAAAATTTTTCTTTTTTGGTTGAAAATTTATCTTCTTGCTTAAAAATTCAACAGTTAAATTTTCTGTCGAATTTTAAAATTCATCTGTTGAATTTTCAACCGAAGAATTTTCTACTAAGTGTAATTATTTGATTTTCAAAGTTTCTATACATTTGAAATTTGAGATTATTGTATTTTTACAAAGTAAAAATCAACCATTTCTAAATCTTGGTTGCTTATAATAGAATTCTTTACATAATTTGAAGTGCGGAGAAATGGTACACTATCCCATTTATAACTTTTAAAATAAAAAAATTACATCTTTAAAATTAACAAAATTAAAAATACAGTCTAATCTGAATTTATTGATTCTGGATTTAGTGTTCCCAAGAATTGAGTCCACGCTGCGATGAAGCTACATGGTGATGTGCGGTGTTCACTCAGGCGTGACAAACCAGACAGAAACCGGAGAGAGATACAACCGACACTAAATCTAGATTTGACCATTTAAACTTGCAATCACAGGAATATTGTTTTATGTTTTGTACCTGATTAATTGGACCGCGCGCGTATAATATTGCTAGAAAACAAATATTTTGGAAACGATTGACTTATACAACTTTTTAATAGGCAGTTTTGCATTTTATTATCGACTCTGAAAAATTCAAGAGAAACTCGATTCGAAAATTGCAATCAGAAACGCTGGATCGTAAATCAGAATAAAAATTGACAGGATTCTAAAACCGAGGATCGCTCATCAAAGCACAAATCGCAACTTTTACGATTTCGACGACCGGATCGTAATCGAGAAGCCTGTGCCTTGAATATTGGGTGTGAAGCCTCGTCGAAACGATCCAATAGGAACACTTTGTTGTCAGTTTTTAATGGAACGCGTCCAGGTGCTTCGCAGGCTGACTACGATTGAAGAACGAAATCATTTTGCACGTAAATTTTATGATCAACGTTGAAATACAAAAAAAATAAATAAAAATAAAATAGCTTTTATGACTGCTCGTTGGGAAATTTTATACCTGGATTTTTTTTTGACCAAGAGAAAGGGGATGAATGAGTGAAGATTATGGCTCTTGATTGTTACCACCTTTTTTCAACATGTCCCCTTTTCTCGACTTATGTGGGTAAAAACGGCGACGTTTTTACGATCACGATTAAAGTTATAAGAGTGAATTATTTTAGTTTTTTGGGGGGGGGGGGAAGACTATTTACGATTTTTCGGAATAAACTATTTTTAGTAAATTTATTGAAGAAATAAAATCTTCTCGTAAGCATCACTTCACAGCCTAAAATACTCTAAGATAGGAAAAAATAGGGGATTAATAGGAAAATCAATTATTTAAAACATAAGATTTTAAAGCATAAGTGAAGAATTTTCAACAAAATAGTTGGATTTTGAACTAAATAGTTAAATTTTCAAAGAAATGAATTTTTAAGCCAAAAGGACGAATTTTGTATCAAAAACGAAAAATTTGCAATTAAACAACTGCATCTTTAACAAAATAGTTGAATTTTCAAGAGAATAATTCAATTTTAAACAAAAAATTTAAATTTGTAATCGAATAGTTGAATTTTCAACGTACGAAGATGTTTGTTTCATCTAAAAAAGGTAAATTGTTAAACAAAGTAGTTCAATTTTGAGCAAAATAATTAATTTTTTAACAAAAAATGAAACAGTTGATATTTTGACTGGAAAATAATTTAATTTAAAATAAAAAACAATTTAATTTACCCACAAAAGATGAATTATTGACAAAATATGTAATAGCTGATATTTTTAACTAACAAATATTTTGAATTTAAATAATTAAATAAAAAACAGTTGAATGTAACTAAAAAGATGAATTCTTCATGAGCGAGTTGAACTTTCAACCCGAAAATATAAATTCTCAACCGGAAAGTGAATATGGTATAAAACAGTTGAATTTTAAAATAAAGACGATCAACTCTGAACTAAAAAAAAGAACGGTTAAATGTTATGGTGAATATATTAATTTTTAATCAAAAATAAAACATATTTTCAAAAAAATAGTTAAATTCTTCTACAAAGAGATCAATCTTTAACTAATAAATATATTTTTAAACAAGTATTGTAACTTTCAACCAAATAAATCCTCAACTGAAACAGATAAAATTTTAACAAAACTGAATTTAAAAAAAATTAGACCAACTTTTAAACAAGTAGTTAATTTTCAACAAAAATAAGAGTAAAATTTTCAGTAAAAAAGAAATTAATTTTAAACACAAAAAAAACGAATTTTCAACAAAATAGTTAAATTTTCAACTAAAGAGTGATAAGATGCATTTTTAACCAAATAATTGAATTTTTCACTAAAAAATATCAATTTTAGACAAAAAAGAGAATAGTCAAATTTCCAGTTGAAAAATTTATTTTCAAGAAAAAAAAATAAATTTCGAACAAAATGATTAAATTATTAACCAAGAAGTTGAGAATTTGAATAACAAAATCATTATTGAACAGAATTTTGTAACTTCAATGAAGAATTTGCATTTTAGTCCAAGAATATTAATTTATTAGCAAAAGAATAAATTTTCAACCAACTATATGAATTTTTAACAAAATAATTGAAATATCATATAAAAATTATCAATTTATAACCAAAAATTTAATAGTTAAATAAAAAAAACAACCATTTTTCAACCAAATAGTTCAATTTTCAACCAAAGGGATGAGTCTTCAACTAATAAAATTAATTTTTAACAAAGTATTGTAACTTTCAACTAAGTGATCGAATTGTCAAACAAGAAGATTACATGATTATTAAAAAAGTGGATTTTCAATCAAATAAACAATTTTTTTATAAGAAAATTGAAGTTTTATCTAAAAACTATCAATTTTTAGCAAGAAATGGAGTAGTTACATTTTTAGTAAAAAAATTAATTTTTAGATTAAAAGTAAAACGAGTTTTCAACAAAATAATTAAATTTTCAACCTCGCAGTTGAGTTTCATCCAAAAAAGTTTAATTTTCAATAATAAAGTGAATGAATTTTTAACCAAATAGTTGACTTTGTAACATAGAAAGATGATTTTTAAACGAAATGGTTCAATTTTTAAACGAAAAAAATTAAACTTAAAAAAAGCAGTTGCATTAAAAAAATAACCAAATAGTTGAATTTCAAACTAAAAATGATCAATGTTTAAACAAAAAATGGGTTAGTTAAATTTTCAGTTAAAATTTAAAAATTATGTTTCAATAAAAAAAGTACGAATTTCCAACCAAAAAGATGGATGTTAGACTAATAATTTTTTTTTTAAACAAATTAGTTCAAATTTTAACCAAGTAGTTTAATTTTTGTATCCAAAATAATTTTCAGCAAAAAAGAATGAATTTATAACAAAAAACATCAATTTTCTAGCTAATGATTGGATTTCTAACTAATAAGGAAGTAGTTAAAGTTTCCGAAAAAATTTAATTTTAAAACAAACAGAAAAGAAATTCAAAAACAATAGTTAAATTTTTAACCAAAAAGATGGATCTTAAACTAATAAAATGAATTTTTAAGAAATGAGTTCAACTTTAAACAAAGTAGTTAAATCTAGAAATAAAAAGATGAATTTTCTACAAAAAAAGACGAATTTACAATATAATACATAACTTTTCAAGCAAACAATTAAATTTTAAACAGAAAACAATCAGTTTTCAACCAATAATGAAGTATTTGATTTTTAATTAAAAAATTAATTTTCAACAAAAAAAATAAACACACTTTCAACAAAACAATTAAATTCTCAATGAAAGAGATGTCTTCAAAAATTTATAAATATTTAACAAAGTAGTTCAACTTTCAATCAAGCAGTTACACTTTAAATGAATCATCTTAATTTTCTTCAAAAAACGACGAATTCACAACAAAATTTTTAACCAAAAATACACGGAGAGACATTTCGAGAATTTATTTCACTAAAATGCTCCTTCATTTTATTATGCTTTGGCACAAGAATTTAGATCTCGGATCCCTTGATTTTAAAGCAAAGGTCTTTGCTTTAAAAGCAAGGGTTCCGAGAGCTTAGTTCTCGCGCCAAAGTGTGATAAAATCAAGACACAGTTACGTGAATTAATCTCTCGAAATTTTTCTCCATGTATAATAGAAAACTTTTCACAAGTGCGTATTATGCAGAAAAGCGAGAAAAGGGGAAAATGCTTGAAAACAGAGGGAAAAAAGAATTCTGTAAACAAGGGGGAAATGGAGGACTAGGGGAAAGAGTGTGAAGTCTGTTATATGTCCACAGAACCACGAAGCGCAATCGGGACGTAAAATAAAAAAGGATGAAAAAATGAATAAGGGTGGAATAAATGGAATAAAAAAGGGGAAAAATATGAATAAAAGGGAGGCAAGAAAGAGATGTTTACCTTGAAGTAGGAGGTTTTGCATCCCTTACGGTTAGCTCTTTCCTTTTTTTTCTCCACTTTTTCGTCAAGGATACTCAGAGGTGGATCGAAGGAACATTTTATGATGTGGGGAGAATGGAATGGTGTCGATTTGACTTTTATCTTTTCCTCTTCCTTTTTTATTTTCTCCTTCTTTTGTCGTTTCTGTATATTCTCTTTCGTGCTTCTGGCGATGACGTTTCCACCCTCATTCAAAGACATTGAGTGTCCTGTTTTTACGAGCCTCTTTCTGCCCTTCTTCCTTCCTCCTTAAGGGTATTTTCCCTCCCACTCTGTTCCTGAGGAGGGACTATTGTTACCTCTTTTTATTGAAGCTTTTCTTTCTGCTCCATCTGCATGCACCACTGCTTTATCAAGGAATCGTTTCCTTCAAGTGGGAAGGGAAGGGCTGCAAAGGGGGTGGATTTTCTGTACTTTTACCCGAGTTTCGAAGTACAGTCGTAGATATCGTATCGGTGTACAGTGTACACACTTATCACTGTAGATCGATCGAGTCCCCGCAGTAAAGGTATAGTAAAAGACTGATATTTATTTCCTACACATGATTTACAAACGATATAATTCTTCCCGCTTGTGTTTTTATTCCCTTCTTCGATCCCGGTCTTTTTGCAGACCACGAATCTCGTTCTAGAATAAAACTTTCAAGATTTATTCCCAAAAAACAAGCCAAAGATCTTCAAGAAAAGACGATTGCTCTCTCTTAAAATAAACTAGTGAAATTGTCACTGGTTGAATCAGTATTTTGAATTATCACTGTTAAATCAATGATTTTCCGACCTTGAATGGGTGAACTAGTAAACAGTAAGTAAATCAACTATACGAGCGTTAATGATTATACCAGTGGCACCAAATTATATATTGAATCAGTGATATATGTCACTGGTTGCATCGGTATTTTAAAATTATTACTGGTGAACAAGAAAATTTTACTATTTCTACTGTTAGAACCAGTAAGTGACTATACTAAAACAGTATTACTGAATATACCAATGACTCCGAATGATAGATTCAACCAGTGCAAAGGATGTCACTGGTTGAATCAGTATTTTTTAAATATCACTGGTGAACCAATGAGTTTCCAACCTTGACTGCGTGAATCAGTAAGTGACTTAACAAAAACAGCTTTATTCAATATAACAGTGACGCCAAATAACAGATTTGAACAATGATATATGTCACTGGCTGAATCAGTATTTTGAATTACCACTGGTAAATCAATGATTTTCCTACCTTGACTGGGTGAACTAGTAAACAGAAAAGTGAATCAACTGGACGAGCATTAATGATTATACCAGTGATGCCAAATTATAGATTGCATAAGTGATATATGAAACTAGTTGAATCAGCATTTTAAAATTATTACTGGCGAAAAACAAATACTACGACTTCGACTTTGGAGAACTATTAAGTGACTATACAAAAACAGCCTTACTGAATATACCAGTAACTCCGAATGATAGATTCAACCAGTGCAAAGCATGTCTCTGGTTGAATCAGTATTTTGAAAAATCACTGGTGAAACAATGACTTTCCAACCTTGACTGCATGAATCAGTAAGTGACTTAACTAAAAGAGTGTTACTGGATATAACAATGGCGCCAAATGACAGATTTCAACAATGATATATGTCACTGTCTGAATTAGTATTTTGAATTATGAATGGTAAATCAGTGATTTTCCGACCTTGAATGAGTGAACCAGTAAGTGGCTCAACTAGACGAGCGCTAATGAATATACCACTGATTCGAAATGAAAGATTGAATCAATGATAAATGACACTGGTTGATTCAGTATTTTTCAAATATTATTGATGAAACAGTGACTTTTCAGCCTTGAATATGTAAATCAGCAAGTAATTAAACTAAAACAGCCTTACTGAATATAACAGTGACGCTAAAAGACATATTAAACAAGTTATATATATATATATATATATATATATATCACTGATTGAATCAATATTTTGAAATATCACTTGTGGAACAATGATTTTAGGACCTTGACTGAGTGAACCAATAAGTGAATTTACTAAAACAACCTTACTGAATATACTAGTGACGCCAAATCACAGATTCAACCAGTAATATGTCACTGGTTGAATCAGTATTTTTTTAATCATTACTGGTGAACCACTGATTTTCCACCATTGACTGGGTAAACAAGTAAGTGACTTAACTAAAAAAATCTTACTGAATATACCAGTGACGCCAAATGATAGATTCAATCCGTGATGCATGTCACTGGTTGAATCAGTATTTTTTAATCATTACTGGTGAACCACTGATTTTCCACCATTGACTGGGTGAACCAGTAAGTGACTTAACTAAAAAAATCTTGCTGAATATACCAGTGACGCCAAATGATAGATTTAATCCGTGATATGTCACTGGTTTAATCAGTATTTTGAATTATCACTGATGAACCAGTGATTGTTACAAAAGTTCACTATGAAATTTGGTGTTAAGAATTCATCTTTTTGGATAGAACTTGTATTATTTAATTCAAAATTGAATTAATTTGTTAGAAATTGAAGAATTTTGTTATAGGCTCCTATTTATGGTTAGAAAAATTAACTATTTAACTGAATATTCATCTTTTTCGTTCAAAAATTCATCTCTTACTTTATAAATTTCACCTTTTTTGGTTCAAATGCAACTTTTTGATTGAAAATTAATCGTGTTTTGGACAAAAATGAACTTTTTTATTAAGCATTCAATTTTTTTGTAGAAAATTCGTATTTTTGGCTGAAAAATTCGTCTTTTTCAGTAGAACACCTATTTGACTGCAAATTTTTTTATTTTACTTTTTTGTCTTTTAGGAATATAATATATTTTTTTTCGTTAAAAGTAAAACTTTTTATTTGAAAAGTTATCTGCATTAGTTGAAAATTCAAGTTTATTTTTTGAAGACTCGTCTTTGTTGATAAAATCCACATGTTTTTTAGTTTTTATTAAAAAATATATATTTTTAAATATCAAATATTAAATTTCTTATTACAAATTCGTCTTTTTTATGTTTAAAAAGTCAGATTCTTGGTTGTAAGTGGCACTACTTTCTCAAAAGTTAATTTTTTATGTGAAGATTGACAACTTTAGTTAAAAATCCGTTTTCTGCGGGGTTAAGAATGAATTTTTTAACTGAGAATTTAAAGAATTCGTTGAAAAACAACTGTTATTTGAAAGAAACAACGGTTTTTGATAGAAAATTAATATTCTAGGGTGGAAAATTCGACAGTTTTGTAGAAAATCCTCTTGGTGAATTAAAAATTCAACAAATCATTAGAAAATTCAACTATTTGGATCAAATTGAACTGTTTAATAAATGTTAATTACCTTTAATGGAAATTCAACTTCTCAATTTTTGGTTGAATATTGATCTTTTTCAGTTTAAAATTCCGACTATTTGGTTTAAAAAAATTTTAAACGAAGAAAATATAAAATGAAAATTAATCAAATAAAATTTTGAATTATATCAAATCCATTGCTCAAACTATTTAGTTTAAAATTTACGTAATCTGAAGAAAATTCGTCTTTTTTTATTAAAAATTAATTTTTTTTAATATCAACTATTACATTTTTTTGAGACTGCAAATGTTTAGGTAGAAAATTAACTATTTTGTTGAAAATTTATCATTTTGGTTTGAAAATTATTCTCTTACTGCAAACTTTTCACATTTTTTGATAAAAATTTAATTAAAAAAAAATAAATGATTTCGGTAGATAATTAAATTACTTGGTTAAAAATTAATTTGCTTTACTGGAGGTTGATTTGTTTATAATTTCATTCCAGAGCTGAAAGTTTAACTATTTTCTTGAAAGTTCATTTTTATGTTGAATATTCATAATTTTATGTGAAAAGTCGTTTTCTTTTCTTTGTTTAAAAAGTAATTTTTTAACTGAAAGTTTAATGATTTTGTTGAAAATTCATCTGATTGGTTGTAAATGAACTTTTTGGTTTAAATTCATAATCTCGGGCTGAAAATTCAACTATTTTAAAGTAAGAAATTCTTTTTTTAACTTAAAAAGTGCACAATTCGGTTAAAATGTTTTTCTTTCATTGCCTACAAATCTTTTTTTGGTTCAAAAATCAACTATTTGTTTTAAAATTCGTCTTTTTGGATAAATTTATTATTTTAAATTAAAATTTTTTTTGTTTGAAATATGAACTGTTACTATTTTTGTTGAAAATTCGTCTTTTTGGTTTAAAAATGTAATTATTTTATTAAAAAGGGATCCTTTTTAGCTAAAAGTTCACCATTTTGAAATTAAAAATCCAACTATTAAATACAATTTTTGGTGTAAAATTCAACAGCTTTGAATTCAAAATAAAAATATTTTTTCGTTGAAATATCAACTACGTTGGTTGGAAATTAATCTCTTTTGCCGTTTAAAATTTTTTTTAATTATGGTTTTTGGCAGGCAATTAACTTACTTGGTTGAAAAATTAATCTTTTGTTTAAAAATGCAACTACTTGTTGGTTAAAAAATCATCTACGTTATAGAAAAGACAATACTTTCACTTGGAATATTCGTAATAAGAAAATAAATCACTTACGAAATGTTTGAAATTGGCAGCATGAAACAGAATCTCTCCTAGTTTTTGATTCTTAAAAAATGAGTCGAAACTTTCTAAATAAAGGGAAAAGGAGAATATTCTCTATTTTCAGTGTTTCAGGTTTTTTTTTTCAATTTAAGGGGAAAAAGAAAGGTAATTTAAAAAACGGGACTGACTTCGATCCCTGCGATAGCTCCCTACATCATCTAT
>JAWWLR010000155.1:15834243-15845250 GCA_035041075.1 Acraspis erinacei | reverse complement strand
AAAAATAAGATTTTTAATTAAAAGCCGAATGAAAAATCTCGTCCGATTTGTATGAATTGAAAAATCGTTTCAAGTTTACCGGCTTTGAGATTTATTATATTTCCTATTGTGGGCACATCATATCAATAAAAACGATAATAACATTAATAATGATTGGGCCGCTGTAAGAACTATAATAGTTTGTTCACTCTGAAGAACTATTAAGGCACCATGGCCGTAATTCTTAATAAAGCTTAACGATCCCCGTAGAGATGTAAATTACCTGTCGCACAGCTCGATTAATAATCGCGAAATGCTCCCGCGAAACGCTCGTAAAGGCTCTGAACTATACGCCTCTTGACGTAGACGTCGACGTTTTACGCTGCTTTCGTCATTAACGTTTAGTGGTTGCATCAAGCTGAGAGCAAAATATATGGAAAGCACTGACAATAAGAAAAAAAATCGTTTATCATTTCGTCCGGAAGTAAAGTTCATATTTTTTAATTATTTATGCGAAAATGAATAACATCAATGAGGCGAAGATTTCGATTTTAGAAGTTTGACAATAACGCCTTACCCGAAAATATACTTTTTTAGTAACGGTAAGGTTAGCGCGTTATTTTTAATAAATAGTAACGGTAACGGTAACGATAATTTATATTCTTACTTCCTTGAACACATTTGTTTATCTAAAGAAATTATTTATCCGGTACACGGAGAGAAGTTTCGTAGAGCCGCTCACACAACACTTACTATTCTCGCGCCAATCACACAGTGAACAGCGCCACATCTGTTTAGTAGAAGGGCTCCACTGATTCGGGAGAACCATTACCCCGAACAAGCCGAACCGTTTGATCAACAGTATAGTCGAGCCGTTCTGCACACGCGGCACAGTTCCGCGCGTGCGCAGCTTAGGAAAATATAGCACCCAGATTTCGAAGCGGCTGATCTCGGTAAGTTCGGGGTAACGAGTGCCCCGAATGTGGAGTGGACGCCAGACCAAACCGAAGTGCAGCGACTTTCTCACAACTAGCGTGATGGTCTTACCTACATTCTCTTTGTGTAAGAGAGATTACCGAACAGTTCATCTTAATGGTGTAATAATATATTCTATATGATCCATGCAGAAAATTCGAAACATATTTCAAATATCTGTTTTATCTCACCAAAATATATTCGCAAAGAAAGAGATTATTTAAAATATAGTTTTCTCTGATGTTTTTTTAATGATTTGTTTAATAACTAAGGCGGCAAAGCAAAGTTCAAGATTTTAGAAAAAAAATAACTTTCTAGCATTTATCTAAGAGAAGATTGTTATAAACAATATTAATTTGTTTAAATATTTTTTTGTTAAATTTAATTAATTAGATATAGATGAAGATAGGACATTCTTCTTGGTTGCAAATTCAACTGTTTTGATAAAAACTCGTTTTTTTGGGTTAAAAATCCATTTTTCTATTGAAAAATCAGTTGGAATCTTTTTGAATAAAAATGCAAATTTTTTTGTTGAAAATATGTCTTTTTGATTTCAAAATTCACATGTTTTAGTAGAATTTTCATTTTTCTTGGACAAAAATGCAACTGTTTGGTTAAAAATAACAATTTTGATAAGAAATCATACTTTTTGGTTAAAAATTCGACTATTTAGCAGAAAATTAAGTTATTGCTGATGAAAATTTAACTATTGTTTTGAACTTGGTTTTTCTTTTGATTCATCTGTTTGAGAAAAAATTTCATCTTTCTTGAATAAAAATGCAACTGTTCGGTTAAAAACTTAACTCTTAATTATTGAAAGGTTGTCTTTTTGATCTTTAAATTCACCTGCTTTAGCAGAAATTACATGTTTCTTAGATAATTGTCAATTCAACAATTTTGTTGAAAGCTTTTTGTTTAAATTTAATATTTGGGCGTTGAAACGAGAACTGACATATTTTCTGAATGAAAATTCAACAAGTTTCTTGAATTTTTTATAATTAAAAATTCATCTATTTTAAAAAAAATCTAATCTTTATTGGATAAAAATACTACTATTTGGTACAAAATTCTGCTGTTTTGTTGAAAATTTAACTATTTAGTAGAAAATTTAATTTCTGCCTAAGATTTATATTTTTATATTGAAAAATGAATTGAAATCTTTTTTCGATAGAAGTTCAACAAATTGCACCTTTCTTGGATAAAAATTCAACTATTTGGGAGAGAATTCAACTATTTTGTTAAAAATTAATCTTTTTTTGGTTGAAAAAGTTCGTTTTTTTGGATTGCAAGTGAATTTTTTTCGTAGGAAATTATTTCCGGTTTAAAAATTCATATTCTAATGGGGCAAAGTCAATTGAAATCTTGTTTAGATAAAAATTCAAAATTAAAAAAAAAGTTATAACACTTATAATTTGTATACAAATTATAGTATTTTTAAGAGAAATTTAGAAGTTTTTAAAAGATTCGAAATAAATTTAGAAATTGAAATAATTTCAAACACTTACAGCCGAATTTAAAACAAAATGCAGATTTTTGCAGATTTTAAACAGAAAATTTAGAAGTTTTTTAAGAATTGTGAAAGATATATTATTAAATTTAATATAAAAAATAATATAAAGGAAGACTTAAAACTTTGAATTACAAATATTTCATTGATAACTCATGAAAATATTTATTTTTAAATAAAATGTTAAAAGTAATTTATTTATTTATATTTACAGTTGTTAAAATAAAACTGTTTTTTATCAAAAAGTTTCAACTTCAAATTCTTTTAATTTTTAATTGTTTAAATCACAGTGTCTAGCGTATCTTAAAAAAAAAAAAAATTCTACGATTTTTACAGGTTTTCCAGGACTAAAAAAAATTTTTTTTCCTGTTATCTTTCTTTTACAGTGAAAAATGCTTTCCACTAAACATACAAACTGTAGGTCTAGAGTACTAACTAACTAATTAAATTGTGAACAAAAAAAAATTGAATAAATAAATTAAATGCTTAACAAAATAATTGAATGTTTAAGAAAACCGTTACATTTTTAACAAAAAGAAAAAGTGAATTTTAAATGCAAAACGACGAGTTTTCTGTCCCAATAAACGAATTTTTAACAATATCGTTGAATTTTCAACCAAAAAGGATTTATTTTTAACAAAATACTGGAATTTTCTTTATAAAAAATCAATTTTTAAACAAGTAGTCGAATTTTCGGCCTAATTTTCAATCTTCAAGTCAAAATATCAATTTTTAATAAAAAAATTAACATTATATTTTTATTTTCAAATGGCAATTAGTTTACAACTAAAAACATAACTCTGTAACCAAGAAAATAAATTTGTAATAGAGTGGGCCAACTTTTAACCAAAAAGAAAATTTTGTCTACAAAACAGGTGAACTTTCCACTGCACATATTAATTCTCTGTCAAAAAGGTGTGTTTTCAACAAATAAAAACAATAATTTTTAACAAAGTAGCTAAACTTTTAACCTAAAACTTAAATTTTCTAAACAAATAGACGCGTTTTAAACAAATTTAACTTGTAATCAAATAACGGATTTTTTGGTCAAATAGCTGCATTTTCAACCCGTAAATATAAATATTCAACGAAAAAGTTAATTTTTAACACAAAAGTTGCAGTATTAACCAAAAAAGAGGAAATTTCAACCAAAAAGATTACTTTTCTACCAATAAAAACTAATGTTTAATAAAAAAAATCAACAAAAAATGGAAAGTTTCATTTTCAAGTTAAAAATTAATTTTTAATAAAAAAAGGATATTGAACAAAATTGTTAAATTGACAACAAAAGAGGTAAACCTTCAAAGAGTACAGTAAATTTTGAACAAAGTGGTTCAACTTTTACTCAAGCAGTTGAATTCGTAATTAAAAAAAAAATCATCCAAAAATCGAGTAGTTGCATTTTTAATTAAAGAAAAGATCAAATTTCTATCAAAAGAGTTTAATTTCCAAAAAATATAGACGAATTTTTTACAAAAGAAGTCAGTTTTCTACCAAGAATAATTTTCCAATCAATAGAGAGAAAAATTTGAACCAAATTGTTAAATTTTTAAGTCTAAAAGATGAAACCTTTACAAAACAATTGAATTTTTAATTAGAAAATGTGAATTTTTAACCAAAAAGTTCATTTTCAGCCAAATAGTTGAATTTTCTACGAAAATAATCCAACTCGTAACTCAAATAAAAATATTCAACAAAAAAGTTTCATTTTCGAGCCCAAGGCAGTAATTTTTTACAAAATAATTAAATTTACACCCAGAAAATATGAATTTTAAACAAAAAATATCCATTCTCAACCAATAATGGAATAGATAATCTTTCAGTTAAAAAATTAATTTTCAATCTAAAAAATGACAACGAAAAATTATTAGAATTCAGAAATTTAAATGAAAATGTGTTTAAAATTGAAAAAAATCGGGAAGAAATAAGATATTTTGAAATATCTTTGATTGTAGCTACGTAATTTTACCATGATAAGATGAACAATCTATTATTAAAAAGGTGTGTTTTTCTACTTTCAAATAAAAAAAATATAAATCAAATGAAAACTACCAAAAAACGGTTCAGCCACTTTTTTCGACTCGCTATTTTGAATTTGAAAAACTAATAGCAGATTCATAATCAGCGTCCCAAAAAACTCCTATATACCAATTTTCATGAAATTTCATGATTCATGATCAGCGACTCAGAAAAGCCGCAAAAACTAATTTTTACGAATATTCATCACAAACAAGTTGTTTTATTAAAAAATACTAGAATATGTTTGAAAAAATCGGCATGCAGTTTCGATGTGAAAATAAAGAACGAAAATTTTGTTTAAATGAAAGTTTCGTGTTTTTGTTAATTAAACAATAATAAATGTTTTAATATGCATTTTTTTGAAATTTTGACTCAACCAATCGGAAGATCACAAAATTTTACATCTGAAATGATATTTTCTAATTTTTTCACAAACGATTTCATAGTTAGTTATGCCACTGAAAAAAGTATGAGAAAAGTGCCCTTTTGGTCCTTAATGGCTTAAATATTCAAGAATGCACTTTAAATATTTAAAAAACTATTAAAATCGAACTTGGGTAGATTTTCTTCTAAAAATTCGTAAAATTCTCGGTCAAGAAATAAATTCACCCGGTCTCGCCCGGTCGAGCGGTCACCCTGATTAAAATCTGATATTCTCTTTTTAATCAATCTATGCTGAAACACCCCAAGCTAAAGGGAATCCAAAATTCAAGCAAACTCAAATAGACAACGCCAAACTTTTAATTGCAAAGATCAAGTAACAGATAACAGCTCACAGATCTCAGATCACAAACAATCAACACTCTCATTTCAGCTTTTAGGGGTTGAAGTGCAGGGTGGAACATGAGTGAAGTTTAATTCTATTAGATTAAAATGTGGCTCCTTTGTTCGAAGGGATTTCTCTTATGCGCGTTGGGTATCCATGCTTTGTTCCTGATAGTACAAGATACGAAACAACGAGAAAGCCGAACAGGGAAAGGGAAAGGGGAAGGGCAAGTGAGATGGAGTTAGAGTTAGAGGGAAGATGGTTCGATGGTTTGGTCGAGCGGTTTGTACGTTTGGGGTGGTTGCCTTCTGTGGATCGATATGTCCCACTGAACCAACTGAGACCTTCCTTACTTGTTTCCCGTTTCCCTTCTCAGCAAACTTCTGCAGAATCAAACTGCAAACTTACATAACTGACTTGGTGTCGCTGACACCAATCCAACACTTGAGGGCCATCCATGAACTACGTTACCAATTTTGGTCTACTGAAAATTAGTGAAAAGTCATTCCTCAATCAAAACAAGTCAAGAGAAATTTCTTATGATCCAGCCAATACATGAATAAATTTTCCAAATCTTAGGAAATCGCGCTTAGGAAATCAGGAAGAATCACGGCAATTAAGCTGCCGGCTCGAATAAGGGAACATAAACTTATTTCGCCGGGAGTGGGAATACCCCTGGGAGGCTTTCAAAAACCTTTTCGAATTTTAATTTTTAAAGACTATATCTAGATGTAGAATTTCATTGCGAATGATAGAACAAAAGTAATTCAAAAATTTATTTTTTATAAACTTGTTAATATTTTTCTGATGCGTGGCGCTTATCGGACTTCTCTAACTTCCCGCATTTCGTTTACCGAGCGAATTTTGAGCAACATTAAACTTCCAGGGAGAAGCTTGTTAACAACAGTACAAAGAAGGTTTCTGGAAAATTTGAGCCCAATCGAATTGATATTCAAGAAATTTTTAACGTCTCAAGTGGATCGCGAATACACGACTAGCGTGCAGGCTGTAGCGAGAGTCTCGGATCCGATTTATAATACAGTTCACCGGCGCTAAAAATAAAAAGTAAGCAGGTAATATCACAGTATTATTCATAAGTAAATAATAGTGCATAATGGAAGCTAATTTATACACTTAATATTATGTCAAAAAATAATAATATTATGCCAAGAAATACTAACGCTCTATTACAACAGGAATGAAAAACAAATCCACTTTCTCGATCTTTCACTTTTTTCAATTCTACGAATTTGGAGTATTGCAAATTTCGCGGAATTAATATTCCATGAATCTCAACTATTAGATGTTTATGTTTTTTTTATTAAATGAATAAATTATTTTACATTATGCAGTATTATTTACTTATGCATAATACTCGGATCTGAAACTCTCGCTGCAGCCCGCGCGCGAGTTGCCTAGCTGCAAGCGACTTGGGACGTTAATAATTTCTTGAATATCAATTCGATTGTGCTAAACTTTTCCAGAAAACTTCTTTGTACTGTTGTAAACAACTTTCTCGTTGGAAGTTTTTCGTGGCTCAAAATTCGCTCGATAAACGAAACGCTGCAAGTAAGAGAAGTCCGATAAGCGCCACGCATCAGAACAAATTTCAAACCATTTTTTTTTAAATATATTTTTAAATTCACTTTGCTCTATCAGTTGAACGACATTATGAACTACATTACCTGAAAGTTTTATTTAAAAATCCGAAAGAAGACTGAATGAGGACGTATTGCAGTGAAAAAGGAATTAAAATTGATTTTTTTCAAAAAAGCCAGTTTTTTGGCTTTAATTAGAAAACTAAAAAAGCTACATCTTTTTGCCTTGGGAAAAAAGATGCGCAAATGAAATTCTACATCTAGATATAGACTTTAAAAATAAAATTAGAAAATGTTTTGAAAGCTTCCAGGGGCCCTGCCACTCCCGGCGAAATAAGTTTATGTCCCCTCATTCGATACTTTTTTTTAAATTACAGCTTATGAAATTTCTAGCAAAGCTGTGAGCCATATTTTAAAACAAGTTGGTTAATTTTTTTTATTGAACAATTAAAATTCATTACATTTTTTTCTAAAATGACATTTCATGGGAAATTATCCAATTTATTCGAAAGTACACAGAATTAGTGGAGAAACTTGTCTTAAATATCAGATATTAAATATCAGATATTAAATATCAGATAAGTATCAGATATTTAAAAAATTGCCTACAATTTTGATAAACAAATTTATCACCAAAAGTTAGATTTTTATTAAAAATGATATATAGTTAAATCAGATGTGTGTTTTTAAGTGTGTTTTAAGACCATTTCTTAATTGTTTAAATAAATTTTATAAGCAAATTCATACATTTTTCATTTTCAAATAGATTTGTTTCGTTTTTTTAACAGAACAATGTTATTTTTTAAACAAAATTAATTAACAAATACATAATCTTGTCATTTTTCACTAAGAGGAATTATTTCTTAAAAATAAACTTCAAATGCGTCAAAAATACTTCTTGATATGATACTTGGTTATAAAAAATAATTTTTATTTGTTTAAACAAATTAATTAAGCAAAGTCATTGTTTTGCCATTTTTCAACATATATATTTCGTTTTTTGAGAGAAATAAATTCCTAATGTCTTGCTAGTAGCTCCCTTTAGTTATTTCTTATTAAAAATAAGAAATTAGTAATTTTTGTTAAAAATGTAATAAACAAATGCCCAATTGGGCCATTTTTAGTAGATAAATTTAGTTTCTTTAACACAATCAATTAAATGTGAATAAGCAATGGGACTTTACTGTGATATTTTGCTGTTAGACAACAATTCATAAGTTTTAAACAAATTTAATAAACAAATGACTCTGAGGTCGTTCTTAATGGAAAAATAATATTATTTTTAATGAACAATGTATAATGTGAATAAAATTGTTCATAATAATGTATCATAACAGTTGTTTAACAGCAAAATATCACAGTAAAGGCCCATTGGTTATACATAGGGTGGTCCAAAAATGCATTGCAAAATTTTTTTTACTGTAGAGGGCAAGGCAATTGTTTAAACAAATGTAAATTATTTATTCCAAAAAAATGTAAAACATAATCGTATTTTCTGATTGAAATGCAATATTTTGTCATTGTTTGGAGTAGAACATTTTTCTAAAAACATTATGTAATTATTTAAAAAATTAATTATTGTTATAGTAATTACATAATTTGGATACATTTCTTCTAATTTTTAACAAATTTCTATTTGTTTAAACAATATTTATTTGCTCAAGCAGTTATTTTTCGATAAATAAAAAAATGAAATAAAATAGAAGACATACAATAAAGTACGATTTTAAAAGTATTTTTGAAAAATAAATTATTATTAAAATTAAAATAATTATTTATTACAAATGAATCTTCATGGATGAAAATTCATTTTTTTAGTTAAAACCTAGTTTGGTTGAAAAGTTGTTTTTTTCTATAAAATTGATTTTTAAACTTAAAGTTTAACTATTTAATTTATGGTTGAAATTTTTTAGATGAAATTCGAACTATTTGGTTGAAAATTCTTGTAATAAATGTCTTGATTTTTGTTAGGAGATTATTCTTCTTGGTGGAAACTTCATATAGATTACACTATTTGGTTGGAATTTAAACTATTTTCTTTAATTGAAAATTTGCATTTTTATTGAAAATTCATATTTCCGGGTAGCAAATTGGACTCTTTTGTATCAATCCCTTCATTCATTTAAAAAGTGTATTAAAAAAGATTTAAATAGATTTCCCAAATTTTCAAAAACAATCATCTGGAAGATTTTCAGGCTTTGTTTCAATTTTCCAGTTTTTATTAAAAATTGTAGGAATAAATCGAATCATTTAAAAAGATATTCAGAAGTTTTGAAAGAATTAAAAAAATAATTTAAAAGTTGACAACATTCCAAATAATTCAAAATAAAAGTATACAGGAAAATTTTATTAAGATTCGTATGAAAATTTAAAATGGTTTTTATCTTAGAAAATTAATTTTAAGAGATTTCTCGGAAAATTTTTTAATGATTTTTTTGTTTGAAAAATGATTTTTTACAGAAGACGTAAAAAGAGTTGTTTTAAATAATAAGATTAATTTTCAAACAGAAAGGCAAATTTTCAACAAAAAATACAATTGTTCTACAAAATACATCTTTTCAACATAATAAATGAATTTTTAAAGAACTACTTAAATTTTAAATTAAATAAAACAAATATTTAACTAAACAGATGAATTTGGACTTAAAAAACAATAATTTTCAACGGAAAATGGAATAATGACATTTTTAATTTAAAAAATTAATTTTGAACTAAAATGATGAATCTTAAATCGGAGCAGTTAAATTTTCAAAACAAAATACTAAGAATTTTGACGAAAGACGTTCAGTTGTAAACCAAAACTGAAATAACTAAGATAATTTTGCAGCCAAAACTTGAATAATTAAATTTTTATTGAAAAAATGAATGTTCAACCAAAGAAATTAATTTTTAAATTTTCGACAAAAAAAAACTTTTCATCCAAAGAAAAAACTAGCTTTCAATTACATAGAAATTTTTCAAACAAATATATGCATTTTTAATTAAAATAATGATTCTTCAAACAAAAATAATTAAGTCTAAAAAAAGAATTCAACTTTCAACAAAGTAATTTTACTTCCAACCTTAAAGATGATTTTTCAATTAAAAAATAAAAATTTAACTGAAATACTTATTTTTTAGCTAAAAGAAGAATTTTTAAACAAGGATTAACTTAAAAAAGATCATTTTCTGCTAAAAAAACGATTTTTGAAAGTTTTCAATTAAAATTATGATTCTACATCTGCAATAGGGGAATTTTATATCTAAAAAAAATATGAATAAGAAATATCAATTTTAAATCAAATAGTTGAATTTTCCGTTGCAAATCCAATTCTTAATAAGAAAAAAAGTATTATCAGAAAAGTAGTTACATGTTCTACTGGAATAGTTCACTTTTTAGTTCAAAAAATTATTTTCAACCAAGTAGTTACAATTTCTAAAAGACATTTTTAACTAAAGAAAAATACATTCGCAATGAACGCAATTTAATAACATTTTTTTAAATAATTTAGAAACAATCTAAAAAATAACTTTTTGACTATTTCTTAATTGCTCTTAATGTATTTTTTTTTAAATTTACAATAGGGAACTTTTAAATTGTGACGAATTCTGAATTGCAACAAAAAAGTCAACAAAATTCGCATTATTCCCATACAATTTCAAAGGAAGTCTCATGGAATTTTGAAAAAAAATCGCATCAAATTTTTGAAGTGAATAAAAAGAAGAACAGTATCAGATATGAAATTTTCAAATTATCTTTGCAAAATCAAAATAAACTTCATATTTAGACCATTTTTTTAAACAATAATCAATTAGCGTCAAATATTGAAGATTGAATTATTTGAAACTTGAAATTATTTAAGAATTTAGATTTTATATTTGAGAATGTATCATTTGAATATGCAATTATTCAATTTTTGTTTGTTGAATTTTAACGCGACTGATTAATTAAAAATAAAATAGTCGAATTAATAAAAATAACATGCAAATAAACAGTTGCATCTACAACCAAATATTTGAACTTTCAAACAAAAGAGATGAATTTAAAAAAAGTAGATGAATTTTCAACAAAATAGTTTAATTAGGGAAAAGATTATGTTTAAGCAAAAGCCTAAATTTTTTTAGAAAACAGTTGAATTTCCAAAAAAAAATTTACTTTAAAACCAAAAAAGGTGAATGTTCAA
>JAWWLR010000155.1:15767577-15781428 GCA_035041075.1 Acraspis erinacei | reverse complement strand
AATTATTCGTACTGCATATAAATTGTTTAGAAATGATCAATTTTGAATTACAATTTAAAAAATAATAGTATTTAAAATTTAAGAATCACGATTTAATAAATAATAAAGAAATTTGTAAAAGAGAAAATATTCTTGATTATGAGATCGATTCAAAACATGTAAAAATTGTTTATCTAACAAATTTATTGCTTTTTCGGGCTGTTTTATATCACTCCGAATGGATTTTCAAATAATTAAGTATATCCAACTTCAAAATAGTCTATTTAGGTACGAGAGGCCAGTTGGCGATTTGCTAAATGCGAGTGTGAAGGCTTAGAACGAACTCGAAGGCGAGGTAAAGTCGAGTATCGAATATTTTTCTCGTAAAAATTACAATAAAAAACCTGCATACGATTTTCAAACATTGAATATAGTCTTTCTGGCCCAAGACTACGCTGAAATAGAGCAAAAGGTTTTGGTAAGAATGGAGATAATTTTTGCTCACTGGTAAAATCATTTTGCTCATAGATGAAAGAATTTTGCTCACAGCTGTTGATGCTTTTGCTCACAGATTTCATGCTCGATGGGAATCAACCATTTTACATGTTTGTTAACAGTGGCAAAATAAGGATTTTGCACGTATGTTAAAAGAAAAGTACATTCTTTAATGTCAGAAATGAATAAAAAAATCAGCGAACTTTATTAAAACGCTATAGAATTTAGTATGAAAAGATTTTTGATTTTGAGCTCGCTTTGAACTTCTTATTCCTGTTAAATATGAAAAATTCCGTGTTCAAATCCAGAATTTTTATTCTTTTCGAACATTCTCCATTTCAACCCATAGTAAGAATTAGATTTTTTGTGTGAAATTCCCTTGTCCAATTCATTAGTTAAATATTTTAGAAAATACCTCGTTTCAACACAGAATAGAAATTTTGTTTGGAAAATTCCAGTTCAGAAAATTCCAGAAAATTCCAACATTCTCCCTTACAATTAAGAATTATAATCTCCCTGTAAAATTACCTATTCGAATTCATAATTTTTTTAAATATCCCATTTCAACTTAGACTTAGAATTCATTATTTAAAAAAACATCCCTGTTCCAGCTCAGAATTTATTTAAATTTTAAAATTTTCTGCTTCAACTCAGAACTAGAATTCTTGGGAAAAATTTCCTGCTTCAATTCAGAATTTTTTTCCTTTTCAAAAATTCCCAGTACTAGCTCGAAATTTGTTAAAATTAGAAAATTCCCTGTTCTAAGTCGGAATTATTATTATTCTGGTTAAATTCCAGTTCCAAGTATAAATTTGTAAAAAATTGAAAATTCCTGGTTCGAATTAAGAGTTAAATTAGTTTTATTTTTAATAGTTTAAAAATCTTTAAAATGTTTCGAAATTTGGTTTCAAAATCTTGAAACATGTACACGCTTTTTTAAATTTTTTCAAAATAAATTTTTTTTTTAATTCTGCCAAATTAAAGAAATTTTCTTAAAAACTTCCACATTCATTTTTTTAAATTTTTGTAAATCGATATAAATCGCTTTAAATATTTTCTTAAAATAGTTTATCAAAATAAAAAATCACTTTAATTTTTCCTAGGAAATGTTCTAGGAAAAAAAACCGTTTAAAATCAAAGTTGGTAGGATATTTTTTTTCCAAAAAATTTGTAAAATTCCCGGTCAAAAAATAAATTCCCGGTCATTTACCGGTTTCCCGGTCCAGCGAACACACTGATGAACGCTTTGAACTTAAAATCATCAAACAAATTGTATTTGTTTAGGCTTTATAAGTATAATAAGAGTCTTTTTTTATATATATATTTAAAATAATTTAAATATTTTCCTTTTTAATATTTTGGGAGTTGCAAAATTATTGTAGCATGACTTTTGCGTGGGAATTTCGACGAAAGTTGGGCTATACTGAAACCAGTGGTTACGCGCCCGGAAAAGCCCGAAACTTTTGGCTCAGTGCCAAACAACCTGCATTCTACTCCACATACCTAACCCACTAAAACAATGCGTCCGTTCAAGCGAAAAGGCCTGTTGTTCCCCAATAGTGAAATTCCCTCTAAGATATGTCCACCATTTATCATCAAATTCATTACAGAAAATTCGAATCTTTTCCACAATGTTTCTCTTTGACATACATCAACTTTTGTTAAATAAAAACAATTTGTTGATTCAACAAAATATTTGATTTAACTCAACCAAATAGTCGAATTTTCAAGCTAAAAGATGAATTTTTTATTTTACAGCTGAAATTTTAATAAACAAGATGAATTTTATCTTCAGAAGGACGAATGTTCAACAAGAAGTTTTTCAAGAAAGAAGATTTTTCAAACAAATGGATTAATAGAAAAAAAACTATCAATTCAAAAGTTAAATTTATAACTAAGTAGTTAAATTTTCTACCTAAAAAGATTAAGGTTATACAAATTGGTCGAATTTTTAAACAGAAAAGATTAAACTTGAACCAAAAACAGCTGTATTTTAAACCAAATATTTGAAATTTCAAGCCAATAAGCAGATTTTTTAATAAAAAGATGTGAATTCTGAACAAAAAATATAATAATAAACTTTTCAATTAAAAAGAATTAAGGTTCAGCCGAAAAAGACGAATTTTATACAAAAAGATGAATTTTCAATCCTTAAAGACAAAATCTAGACAAAAAGAAGGATTTTCAACCCAGAAAATTATTGGATTTTCGAGCTAAAAAGGGCCCAGTTTTAAGAAAATAGTTTACATTTATACAAAAAACAGAAAAAGAATAATTATTAAGCCAAAACACGAGTTTTCAACAATACAGTTAAAGTTTCAATAACAAATTTAATTTTGAAACCAATAGTTGGACTTTAAACTAAAAGCGATTAAAGTTCAACCAAAAAAATAAGAATTTTCAATAAAATGCATACATTTTCAATCCAATTAATGAGTTTTTAACTAAAAATGATCCATTTTCAACTGAAAATAGAATAGGTAAATTTTAAGTTGAAAAATTAATTTTTAATCATAAAAGAAAGTTGATTTTCAATAAAATAGATGGATCTTCAACCATTTAAATGATTTTTAACAAAGTAATTAAACTTTCGAGCAAAACAGACGAATTTTCAACAACAACAAAATCAATAGGTGAATTTTCAACTCAAAATAATGAATTTCAAAGAAAAAAATAAAATAATTAATTTTGCAGTGGACAAATAATTATACTTATTTTCAAATAAGAAAAAAAACGAATTTTCAACAAGAATAAAATTAGTTCATTTTCTTGCAAAAAGAAGAATTTTCAACGAAGTTGTTCAACTTTAAACAAAGAAAAGATTAATTTTCAATGCAAAATTAACTACTTTCATTTTGATATAAAACCAATTAATTCATGCAAAAAAATCATCAAAATAGTTCCATTTTTAACCAAAAAAAAACGAATTTTGATAGATTAGTTGGATTTTAAATGCAAACATATGAATTTTTAATAAAAAATTAAATATTTGATATTTTAACTAAAAACTATCATTTTTCAGCAAAAAATGGATTGGTCAAATTTGCAGTTAAAAAAATTAATTTGCAACTAAAAAACGAATTTTGAACAACATAAATAAATCTTCAAATAAATATTAGAATTTTGAACCAAAAGATATAAATTATGAAGCGAAAAATATCAGATTTTTTAAATTAAAAGAATTAACTTTTAATCAAAAACAGAGAGGATAAAGGGAAGTTTCTTGAAAGCAATGGAAAACGAGAAATTCTTTGAAAGCGGGTAAAAGTGGAAAATAGTAAAAAGAGTGTGCCGTCTGTATTTCTATCTTTAAATGTAAAATAAAATCACTAATTTTCTTTTTTTCAAGTATTTCAAAAAATTATTATTTACATTACATTACATTTACATTACATTACATTATTTACCCCCCCCCCCCCCCCTAAGTAGTGTTGTAGCCCTAAAAGCAAAAGTAGTCTAAAGGTACTTCCCATAAACTAAGTCACCAGCTAAGTGGGGGGTGGGGGGTGATAAGAAAATAAAACTATATTTTTGGGTTGAAGTTTATTTTCTGATTGATAATGCTACTATTATATTTTTGGTTCAGAATTGAGAATTAAAGTATTCTATTTTTGGATAATACTTGATCTTTTTCAGTGAAAAATTGAAGAATTTGGTTAAAAAGCGTTTCATGTGTGGTTGAAAATAGATTTTTTAAATTGACAATTAAGCTATTCCATTCTTGGATAAAAATGTATCTTTTTTAGTTGAAAGTTAAACGTACTGGTTGAAAATTCGTCTTTATTGGTAAAAATTTATTTTTCTGGTTGAAATAGATTAATTTGTTCTTTATCAAGGATTCTCAAATATAGTAGAAAATTCAACTATTTGTTTTAAAATTAACATTTATGTTGAAAATTTTACTGTTTTCTTAACTTTTTTAGTTGAAAAATTAAATTTTTGAGTTAAAAATTAAATTTTTTGTAAATAATTCGCCTTTTTGGGTTTAAAATAAAATGATAATATTTTAAATATTCATGTATTTTGTTCAAAATTAGTCTTTTCTATCAGAAAATTAATTTTCTCGCTTGAAAATTCATCTGTTTGTATAAAAATTTAAAAACTTTGTTGAAAATTCATTTTTTTCGTTATTATTAATTTAAAAAAACTGAATATTGAACTATTCCGCGTTCTAAATTGAACACTTTTATTTTTTTATTTTATGTTAAAAGTACATATTTTTTTATCATAGCTTTTATCGGAAATTTAACTATTCCATTTTTGGTTGAAACTTTATCCTGTTAAAAATTGAATTAAGTTAAGTTAAAAATTGAACCATTTGGTAAGAAAATAATGTATTTTATTGAAAAGCATCTTTTTGGAAAGTTTTGAAAATTCAACTATTTGGTACAAAATTCATATGATTTGTTAAAAAATTGTCATGTATGATAGACAATTATTCGTGTCAATTATTTTTTTGTGTTAAAAATTCATCTCTTCCGATTTAAAATTTCACTGGTTTCTAAAAAAATTGACTTTTTAGCTTAAAAACTTCACACTACTTTTGAAATTCCATCTTTTATCGTAGAAGAGTCATCTTTCTTGATTGAAAACAAATTTCTTTGAACAAAATTCAACTATTTTGATAAAATCTAATTATGTGTGGAAAACTGGACTATTTTATTAAATTCATCATTTTGTTCAAAAATTCAACTACATTGTTAAAAACTCATCCTGTTGGATTGAAAATCAAGGCGGGCGTTATAATAAAAGAAAAAATTCCTGGTAATTTCCCGGTATTTCCCGGGTTCGAAAACATTTTTCACGGTCAATCAAATTTAAAAATTCGAACCCTAAAGCTAAACATTTTTACATTTTCAGCAATAAAAAATAAACTACAAAATAAAAATTTTCAATTGAACCATTTTTAATAAAATTCAGATAAACTGCAAGAATTTATAACTTTGAAACATTAATGAGTTCAAAGATTCAGATTCAATTCTAAAAGTATAAATCCATTTTACCATTTTTAATCTTCTAAATTGAAGAATCAATGAACTTAAAGATTTTTTAAATTCTATTATTGTAAGCAATTTTCAGCTAAAATCGGCAAAAATTGAAAAATTAAATTTTTTAAACTGAAAAGTTTAAACATCTTTGAAAAGCTTCAGAATTCTATTTAAAATTCTAGAAGTTTTTTTAAATTCATTCAACTTTAAAATTATTTTATAAATTTTGTTAGAAATGAATAGAATTTTTCCCAAAATTTTTAGAAAATCCCGCAAATTTAAAAAAAAATTCTTAAAATCTTTCAGACTCATGTTTGACAATGTTAGAAATCTTTTAAAATCTTTTTGACGATTCTATGTAAAACAATTCAGTTTTAAATTGTTTAATTTTAAATAGTTGATTTTTTATGAATAAACAGTCAAGTATTGCAAAATATTAAACAATTATTTTCTTTCTTAATTAAAAAATTTGAAATTTAATGAAGTTTTTAAGTTAAGAATAGTTAATAAAGTTTCAATAGCACACTTGCATTTTTTAATGACTAAGACTTACGAATTAAAACTGTTTAATTTTTATCATTAAAATCTGGAAATTCTTAATTTTGACCGAATTTAGAATCGTTTTGACAAAGCAGTAATTGTTCTCTTTTAAAAAGAATTTATTTATATTTACAGTTGATAAACTAAAAACGATTTTTACCAAAAATGGGCAACTTCAAACGCTCTTAATTTTTAATTTTTTAAGTTTTCAGAACCGCAATTTAAAATTCACTAAATTAAAAATAATAATCTAAACTTGAAAATTTTAAAAGTAGAAGATTTTCGAATTATTCCTCGTTAACTGAATGATGTCATAATTGAAACAGAAAAAAAATCAACTAATTATTTTAAAAACTTTGGAAATCAAACTTCGATAGATTTTTTTTCTAAATATCTGTAAAATTCCCAGTAAAAAAAAAATGCAATGCCAATTACCGGTTTTTCCCGGTCTCAAAAAATTTCCGGTCTATTATGGTAGAAAAGAAACCCTTCTTGGTGGAAAATTTGTCATTCTTGGTCCAAAAATTACCTTTTTGTTATAACTTCAAAAATTTTCTTCGGCAAAATTCGTCTTTTTCCTTTAAATTCAAGGATTTTGTCAAAAATGCAATATATTTCTACTCGGAATCTTAGGAAATTTAAATGTCTCGTGTTGAATTCAATAAGTTATCTACATTAATATTATGTAAAGGAATTATAAAAAGTAAAATCCGTCGTAGCCAACGGCTACATTAATTTCGCTACAAGAACCCAGGCCTCGACTAAACCATTGCCCCTGAGCCCATTTTTTCAAATAAAATCAAATGAGAGGGGATAATTATCTCCATGAAAATTCTCTTGGAGGCTTAAATCATCAGCCTGAAGATTTTAAGAGGAAATGGAAAATCTTTAATTCAGAAGTTGAATCGTCTTGTTTGATTAAAGTATAACCTGCGGGATTTTACAAGGGCTGGCTGAATATTTGAATAAGTTCTTTTCCCTTTTCTTAAGAAGCACATTCATCCTCCACTTCCTACAGGATACTTGAAGAGCTTTTTATTCATTTTATATTCTTCCACATGTACGCTTTTGAGGAAATGCTTTCACGTTTTCGGTTTCGTTTATAGCACCTTAATGGGAGGAGCGTGCTTCCGGTGAAAAAGAAGTGAAGACGTTCACGGTAAAATAAAAAGTTCAGTCCTAGCCTAGAATTATTACCGCAGCAATCTTGCGACGGAAAAATATAAATTCGTCGCCATATCGAGAAAGGAATTGTGAGGATAATAAAAACGATTTCCTGTCCTGGGATCAGCTTTTCCATCGAGGGCGAAACAACTCCTAAGAATAATTTGGATTATCTAAAATACGCCGCATTTTCAAACAAAAAGTATTACTTTTTAACCAAATTGTGGAATTTTTATCCATGAAGAATAATTTTTTACTGAAAAAAGCGAATTTTAAACGAAAGACATAAATTTACAACAAAATAGTTAAATTTTTAACTAAAATGATCAATTTTAAGGGAAAATAGTTTCCAAAATTGATTTTTTTAGATTAGTTAAATAATGGTTCAATAATTATATTTAATAAAATGACTCATTTTCAAGTTGAATTTAAAAAAGTTAATTTCTAAATACAAATGAAGAATATTTAACAAACAAAAAAATCTTTAACAAAATTATTGAATTTTCTACAAAGTCGATTAATTTTTAACCAAAAGAGGTAGATTCTCAACCAAACAATGTAACAGTTTATACATAAACCAGAACCGACTATGATTTTGAATCAAAAACAGTTTAAATCAGTCCAAAATGACAAATTTTTAACAAAATAATTGAATTCTTAACCAAAAAAGCTTCATTTTGAAAACAGCAGTGACATTTTTAACCAAAAGAGATCAATATTCAAACCAAAAAGACCAATTTTCAATAAAGGAGATTAATTTTAAAACAACACATTTTCAACTAAAATAGATAAATTTTTAAACAAAAATTCAAGTTATATTTTCAATTAAAAAAATATATTTTACCCAAAAAAAAAGAATTTTCATCTGAACTGATGAATCTTCAACTAGAATAGTTGAATTTGGGATTTAAAAACAAATTTTCTACCAAAGAAGAGCGACTTTCCACCAAAAAGTGAATTTTCAACAAAAGATTTGAATTTTTAAATAATGTTTTAAACTAATATTAAAATTTGTAACCGAACAGATGAATTTTCAACTAAAATGGTGCACCTTGAACCAAGAATTAGTATCAAAAGTGAAATTTGAATTTTCAGTCTAAAAAATTCTTTTTAACCAAAAAAACAGGAATCTTCAACAAAAAGAGAGAATTTTCTACATAAAAAGACGAATTTTGTACGCAAAAAGAAGATTGTTTAACAAAACACTAATATTTTTGAACAAAAATGATGATTTGTAACGAAATAATTGAATTTATAACCAAATATATCAATACTGAACAAAATAGTTGAATCTTCAACTGAAATTATGAATCTATAACGAAGAAAAATTGTTGCATTTTCAAACTAAAAAAAAGAAAGTTGTCACAAAAAAGTTATTTTCTACCCAAAAATATAAATTTTCAACCTAAAAGTTAATTTTCAACGAAATAGTTGGGGTTTCTTCCAAAGTGAAAGAATTTTTAACTTAAAAAGACGAATTTTTAATAAAACAGTCGAAGTTTCAAGAATAAAGTTAATTTTCAACCAGATAGTTAAACTTTTAACTCAAAACGACCAATTTTCAACCGAAAATGGAATAGTTAAAATTTTGTCATAAAATAAATTTTCAGAAACAAAAAATCGAGTTTTCACCCAAAAAGAACGATTTTTCATACAAATATTTACATTTTTAACCAAAGGAATGGAATGTTTCAATTTGTGTTAAAAATTTTATTGTCAACAAAAAATAAGGACTTTTCAGCAACAAAAAAATGAAGTTTCAAGCAAGAAGATTAAGTTTCTACTAAAATAGACAACTTTTTAACAAAATACGTACATTTTTAACCAAATAGTCGAATTTTCCACTTAGAAAAATGAATAATGTAATAATGCAATTTTTAGTTAAAGAAGTTAATTAAAAAAAATCAAACAAATAGTCCATTTGAACCCAAAAAGACGAATTTTCAACTGTAAAGTTGAATTCTCAGCAAAAAAAAAGAATTTTCAAAGAAGGACTTTAATTTTCTACCACTCATCAAAATACATAAACTTTCAACTAAAAAAAAATCAATTTTGAACAAAAAATGGAATAGTTCAATTTTCAACTAGGAACCATAATTTTGAAGACAAAAAGATTAGATAAATTTTTCAACAAAATAGTTGAAGACTCTTCGGATTACTTATGTAAATTACTCCGCTCTGGATTACTATATATTACAAGTGAATTACCCCGAATTAAGTGGATTACTCTAGATTATAGTTGGATTACTATGGATTACAAGTGGATTACTCCAGCACACTAGAACTTATCCAAATTACATGTGTCTTACTACAAATCATAATTGGATTACTTTGGATTACTCCGATTACATTGGATTACCAATGCGAATAGCCGAGCACTAATACTTTACTGCAGTGCGGCATGAAAGAAAAAGTTTGATGACTCACATTTTTTTCTGTTTGTGAGAATGAAATATGCAATAATCCACGACTCTAAAGTAATACTTTGATCTTGTGCAGTAGGAATCAGAATTTTTTTTATGAGAAATGACGACAGTTGGGGTCATCCCTAACAATCAACATCTGATGAACCATTAGTGGATCTTTGAACAATCCATGATTACGCGACCTCTTTTTCCTGATGCATCTACACTTTTTGTAATCCTTTAGATTCTGCAGTCGCAAAAGAATATTAATTAATTTTAAAATAAGAGAGCCTTCAAATTTAAAGTTTAAGTCTTCCAGCTTCAAAATGAAATACTGAAGATTTTGAGGGAGAAAAGAATTCATATGGTAAAAGTATTTAAGGGATGTGGAGAAAAGGAATCAATTTTAGGTCAATCTAGAATTTTAGTTTGGCAGTCACCGCAGACGGAGAACTTCACAAAGTCATGATGGTAAAATCTATATTCTTTACTGCAAACACAACCACTAAATAAAAGCGCCCTACCGACTTTGTCCATTAGCGTTTTACCGCATATATTCCGCGGGAATTGCATGCCAACCGCGTTAAGTTTACTCTTATCCTGTTCTTGGTAGGTCCACGTCTTACTACCGTACTGCACAGTGGGCGAAAGTACAGAATTATACCTAAATTTGCTTTGTCAAAGTTCCTTTTTCCATTCGCTCAACATGCCCAAACCATCTTAATAGATTTCTTTCACTATTGTCTAACAGTGTTTCCTTTATATCATATTCCTTGAGGAACCACTTGGTAATGACTCTGTCCATTAGCGTATTACTGTTCACATTCCGCAGAAATTGCATGTCATTCGCATTAACTTTAATCTTATCCTTTCTCTGGTAAGTCCCGATCTCAGTAACGTACAGCACGGTAGGTGCAAGTACAAAATTATGCCTAACGTTGCTTTGTCAATAATGTTTCCTTTACATATTCTTTAAGGACCCACTTATTACTGACTTTGTCCATTAGCGTTTTACCATATAAATTCCACAGGAATTACATGCCAACCGCGTTAACGTTACACCTATCCTTTTCTTGGTAGTTCCCAAACCATCTTAATAGAGTTCTTTCACTCTTGTCAAACAGAGTTTCCTTGACAATAAATTTTTTAACGACCCACTTATTAATGACTTTGTCCATTAGCGTTTTACCATCCAAATTTCGTAGGTGTTACACGCTAACCGTATTGACTTTACTCCTATCCTTTTCTTGGTACGTACAGGTCTCGCTACCATACAGTTCAGTGGATGCAAGTACATAATTATATATTGCAATTTCAGTTTCATTGGTCATATTTTTACTTCTGGCAATGACTCCCATACTGCCGATAACTTACCTACAATCGTTTTAATGCCTTGATATCTATCCATCTATCTTACCATCATTAGCAAATCATCTTCCAAGATATAATTATCCGTACTTAAACTACGTAACGGCTTCTAGTCCCTCTCTGAGACCCCTATCCCCCATATAAAAAAACGTAACAAAATATTTACCCCCCCCCCTAATACTTTACGCAATTTTTAGTCTCCATAAATGTGTTGCAAGTTATTGTTATCAGAATTAGGCAAGGTGTACGACAACTTAATTTTCAAAATTCGTGATCATTACTATTAAGATACCAGAATTTTAATCTTGTAATAGTTTTAACAAAGACTCTTTGATAAACTCAATAAAACAGTATATCAGATAAAAATTTAAAATTTTCAAAATTATTAATTTTAAGAGATAAATTTCTAACAAACAGATACATTCCAAACAAACATTTTTCACTCAAGAAATAAATAAAAGGTTATCTAAATTGTTGAACCTTTAAGCCAAAAGATGAATTGCCTCTACAAAAATCGAATTTTCAAACGAAAAATGCGCCTTATCAGCAAAAAATAATTTCTGCACAAAACTTGTGAAATTTTATCCAACAAAAATGAAATTTTAAATCAAGAAATTTTGTTTTACCAAAAAAACAAGGATTTTGAAATGAAAAAGAGCAATCTTAAAAAAATGGAAAAATTACACTTTCCGTTAAAATATTAATTTGAAATCAAAAAAAGTTTTTCCACTGAAAATTTAAATTTTTAACTAGGCATAAGCCGCAAATCAAAAAAATAAATTGTTAACAGTTTAGTTTAACTTTAATCCAAGTAGTTGAATTTTTAATAAAAAATATTAATTTTCAAGAACATAGAAAAACTTTCAACCAAAGAGATGAATTTTAAACTAAAAATATAAATCTTCACCAGAAAAATGATTTCTTAACAAAGTGATTCAATCAAATCTTTCAAACAGAATAGTTGAATACTCAAGAAAAGAAGAACACTTTTGAACCAAAATGTTGCATTTTCATTAAAAAAATGAAATGTCTACTAAAACAGATGAATTTTTAAATCACAAAGATAAATTAAAAAAACTAGTTCCATATTCTGTAAAAAAAAGATTTCAGTTGACTTTTCCCGATCAAAATATAAATTTTTAACCAAGAAATCAGTTTCTACGAAAAACATTGAATTTTCAATTTAAAAAAATACGAAGTTTTAACCAAAAAGGATGTCTTTTTAACAAAATTGTTGAATTCTTTAACAGATAGTTCAATTTTTATAAAAAAATAAGTTTCTACGAAAAAATTTGATGTCATTCCAAAAATACGAATTTCTTCAACCAAAAAGGATGAATTTTTAAAAAAATTGTTGAATTTCGTACCAAATAGTTTCATTTTTATTCAAGAAACATTACATTTGTACTAAAACAAAGGATTTTTTAATAAAAAACTGGTAATTTTTTTTCTAAAGTTAAAATTTCATACAGAGAAGACTTCAATTCATTTTTTAACACCAAAATATAAATTTTTAATAAAAAGTAAATTAAATTTTAAGAAATTTAAATTAGATATAAATAAAATTTTAAATCCTATTTGACGTACAATAATGAAGTTAATATATAGACATATGAATATTATTTATAACTGCTGCTTTTATTGCGATTTCATAATAATAACAAGAAAAAACAGCAAAGAAATAAAAAAAGAGAAGAAAATGGATTTGGTTGGTTGCCTTCTCATTTTTCTTTCCTCTTTTTTATTTTTATCCCATTCTTTTCTTGAGGAAAATTAATTTTTTAAAGAAGATCTTTTTCGCATTACAATAGGATTATTTTATGTTGGTTATTTGTTTTTCAGAAATTCTATACAAAAATTAAATTTTCTACAAAATAGTAAAATTTTAAACCAAAAAGTATAACTTCTTAAAAAATGTTTTAATTTTCAACCAAACAGTTGCATTTTTATCCAAGAGAGATGCAATTCCTACTAAAGTAGATGAATTTTTTAATTAAAATGACAAACTTTTAGAAAAGAATTGTATTTTTAACGGGACAGTTGCATTTTAATTTAAATAAGATGCAATTTCTTTTAAAACAGATTAATTAAAAAAAATAGTTAAATTTTCATCCTAAGAAGATTCCACTTCACTTTCAACGCCAAAATAAGAATTGTCAACAATAAGTTAAGCTTCTAGCGAATAGTCGAATTTTCAAATAAAAAGTATGACTTTCACAAGATTTTTTCATTTTTAACCAAACAGTTGCATTTTTGACCAATTAATATAAAAATCCTACTTAAACACGTGGTTTTTTAAATCAAAAAGATAAATGTTCAAAAACAATGTTTTCATCCCTAAAATATTTCAGCAACTAAGTATGGATTTTAAACAAAACGTTAATGATCTACGAAAAGAGTAGAATTTTTAACCCAAGAAGACGAATTTTTAACAAAACAGTGGAATTTGCAACCAAAAAGTATGACTTTTGAACAAAATATTTTAATTTTCAACTAAACAGATGAATTTTCATCCAAGAAAGGTGCAATTTATACTAAAGCAGATGAATTTTTCAATTAAAAATACAAACTTTAAAACAAAATAGTTAAATTTTCATCCAAAGAAGATTCAAGTTCACTTTCCAAAACCAGGAGAAAGTTTTTGCAAATTTTCAAAAATTATTGGGAGCGTGCATTACTCGTCTTTTGAAGCTGTCCACGAATCGACCCATTTTTTGACATCGTGTTAAGAAGTGAATCATTGCTCAGACAGACCATGAGTCATGGATCGGAAGAGGTGGTAATCAGACGGCACGATGTACCGCCATTTCTTAGAAATATTTCTCTCCCCCCCCCCCCAACCCTCAAGCTGTGGCGCAATTTAAGTACGGTCCCTATAGTGTTTAATCTACTCAATATGCTTTAATAATCAT